>CM053035.1:172388585-172783585 GCA_028564925.1 Lithobates sylvaticus
AAAAGCTGTTTTCTTGGCTTCACTTCATTGAAATGTACAAAGGGCTGTCTACATTTATTTGTTTATTGCTGTGGTTTTATTCCGTTTGGGATTTTGCCAATTAAAACAGATTTTTATGGAGAGCAGCTGTTTTGTTTGCCGCTGAATTATTAGTTAAAGGGGATGGATAAACACTTGGCTTAATAAGAAATTAATACCATTATTACACCACACCACAAAACACCCTAAAGAGGCACATAAAGGAAGAGGGGTGAAATATGGAAACCTGGATCCTCAGATGTGACTTTTTAGCTTTAGGCCCCTTTCACACGATCGGACCGTTCAGATCCGCCTGTCAGTTTTGACGGCGGATCTGAACGGCCGCTCCATGTTAGTCTATGGAGCGACGAATGTCAGCGGAGACATGTCCTCTGACATCCGACCCGGTCCGATCCGCCAAAAGCAGACGTATGGCTCTACGTCCAGATCCGTCGCTGGCGGATCGGATCGGGTGAGATCTGATGAAAACGGACACACTGTCCGTTTTCATCCGATCTCTCCATAGAGACCAGCGGCGCTTGCAAGCCCCTCCCCGCTCAGTGAGCAGAGAGGGACTTGTCATCCGCCGGTTCAGCGGAGATCAACGGAGAGATCTCCCGCTGAGCCGGCGGACAGAGGCGGGCTCCGTGGAAGAGGAGTCCGCCTCGTGTGAAAGGGGCCTTATTCTAAAACTAAAATAACTAATGTCCAATCAGGGCCGGCTTTAACCACTTGCAATCCGGGCAAATCTGACACTTCTCTCATATAAGGTTTGATGATTAATATTGGCCTCCTATTTCCTTTACACCTTACTACACATGTCTACACTTTCCCCTCCTTACCTCGACTCTAGATTCCTATTCTTTCAAGCGTGGCCTCTTTTTTGCAGGCCTTTATCCCTGTTCCTTTTTTAGGTTCTTGAGTATTTGGATGGGTTTGGACTTTATTGTGTAACTTAATTATGACTTAAAGTAATTGTAAATGATCACCTTGTAAAACAACCCATTCAGTTTAAAATTTAAAATGAAAGGCAAACATTTGTGTATAGATATAAAGAAAACATAATTAATACCTTTTTTCCCCTTTTTTGCTGCATAAGAACTAGGGGGAGGATATAGCTGAGCTTCCCAGTGAAAATGGGGGGGGTCTCAGGACAAGTAGTACACTGAGTTTCCAGCACAGCTAGAGAACTGACCACGGTGTGCTCTGCTACCTAGTGCAGTCAGTTTTTAACAGGAAAGCAGAGGGGCTGGCAGGAACACCAGGGATTTCACACAAAGGAAGCAAAAAAAAAAAGAACAGAAGACTTACAGAAGAAGAGAAGTACATGGCACAGGAGGCACATATCGTGAATTTGAAATGCTGTGGTAACAAACACTTTGTGCCCATTTTCTGTTTCTATTATTTTTATTGAGTGTAATAAAAAAGTTTTACAAACATTTGTCAGGTTTGTAATTTTGGCAATTCACACTAGCAATAAGAAAATGATAAATACATACAATATTAGCAATGCACAATGTGGGTATAGTATTATTATTATAATTATAATACAGGATTTATAAAGCGCCAACAGTTTGCGCAGCTCTTTACAATGTGAAGGCAGACAGTACAGTTACAATACAATTCAATACTAGAGGAATCAAATGGCCCTGCTCATTAGAGATTAAACTTCGATGTGAGGAGCAGGTTCTGGAGCCACGTGAAGCCATCTGCAATGTGAGTAACAAAGGCAAAATAATAATAGGCTTTTTCCAAATACAAAATCTTGGTTCCAGTACCCTATCCCAAACAGTCAGCTTTTCAGCGCCATCTAGGTAGCGATCCTGAGAAAACCTGAACAGTAAAGTGGAGCAAATGGCTCCTAAGGAGAAGGGTATTTATAAGAAAGATTTAAGAAAAAGAGAAAAGTTGAGAAAAGAATGGGGCTCCTTTCGACTTAATCTCAACTCATCCTCACTGTCATCTGTTCTTTTGATCTTAAACAGGAGATTGTCTAACTTCCTTTTTCATTATGCAAACACAATGAACAGATCGAACACCAATAAAAAAAAGTGTTTCTAAGAGCCATGCTAGAAGGGCTGATTTATGAAAATTGTAGGAAACACAGAACTGCTGCTAATCAAATTTTAAATTAAAGAAGCAATTTGATTGCCTTCTGTGGGCAATTGCTCAACTATTATTAATACATTTGTATATTATTATATATTTAGCATTCCAGTTGTCATTAAAACCCTCATGACTAACCATGAACTTGGAAAAGATTGAAATATAACCAAAAAGAAAAAAAACTACAAGCCACAATGATGCAAATAGATTTTATGAGCATATGTAAATTATGCTAATCCTTCAAAGCAAAAGTGAAATTTGAAACGCGCACAATAAATCTAATCACATTCTCTTAGAATAGAAAATTATAAGATACATTTTAAAGTCAATTCCACTTTTATTTTTAGGGATCAATAAACAAAAGGGAAATGTGCCAAATATAGCATCTATCTTTTTATTTATTTTTTTTGTATTTACTTAAAAAATTTGAAAGAAAACAGAAACTTTCAACATTATCCGCTCTCCCCTATGGGGGGATTGGATGATTACGGACCGCCTGTCCGTTTTCATCCGATCTGCCAGACGGATGAAAAATTAGGGTTTGCATGCGTCTGGATTTTGCGGAGCGGATCGGATGTCAGCGGGCATGTCACTGCTGACATCCGACGCTCTATAGAGGTGCATGGAGCTCCCGTTCAGATCCGCCTGTCAGTTTTTTCAGGCGGATCTGAACGGGAGCTCCATGCACCTCTGTGGAGCGTCGGATGTCCTCACATGTGAAAGGGGTCTGACAGGGTCATCCCTGCACGGAGTGCACATGCGGACTTGTCATCCGCCGGCTTAGCGGGGATCAATGGAGCGATCCCAGCAGAGCAAGCAGAGGAGGGAAAACGGACAGCCCTGTGTAAAAGGGGCATAAAGATAGTTGACAATTGAACATATTCACATTAGATGGCATTAAGATGTGCAAACTGACAGATCTTTACAAAAACATACACCATCATCAGGCCACACTTTCACCATTTGCGTCTAGGATTATCGCTCAGCAGACATGCCGACACTGGTCTATTATGGAGGAAAAAAAACGACTGGGAGAAACCAACCATCCAATTAATTTTCCCCTGGAAAGACCCAACCACGTGATGCCTGGGATGGTTATCCGGATCATACAAACAAAGGATAATTTTCTTCATCTGATCAAAATCGGACCCATCAAGCAAAACTGATCCTATTTCTGTAGGTACCTTAAATTTACCTAGGAAAGACGGAAATATGGAAGCTGCCACTGTTGACTTGTTTTTAAAAAGTATAGCCTAAAGTTCTAGTACAAAAAGCCAGTAAAAAACTTTGCATGTTTGCACAGGGTCAATGATTCACTAGGTAGAGAAACTAGGAGAAGAATGACAGCCCTAGGGTCTGCACCTTCAAATGCAAGTTAGTAATGCTAGCTCCCAAATTTTCACAGGTTACTTTAATTCTGATTTCAGCTTACATTAAATCTTGGTGAAAATGGACAAATAGTTACATGTCTAAAGCTAGGTTCCTAATTGTGCAGGTCCTGCACGCTGCATTTGCACAGCGAATGTGGGAAAAAAGTCCACGGACCCACATAGTGCTGCAGCAACCATGCAGTTTTGCACACCTTAAAACATGCTGCGCTTTCCAGTGCATGGGGGTGTTATTAAGAATGAATGGCACCCCTGCGCATCTGCTAAAGAACAGCGTGTTTTGCCTGCAGGGAACACATGTGATTAGCAGTAGCACACATTCCCCAAACCGTATACGTGTGAACCTAGAATAACAGACAAAGTAAGGCCCAGGACACTTTACAATCCAAGCTTCATCTTAACTGTGCTGTCAGAGGGCTTGAAATTAAATTGTGATCACATCTAATAGGGTTCAACAACATGAGCACGATATGATTAGGTCATGCTGTGTATTGCCATAGCTATACTGTGCTGAGATTTTTGTTATGTGGCGGTGATTTATATAGTATATGAAAGCAGAAAAATGTATTGGACACATCAATAGAAAATGGAAGGGAAAAAACTGCGCTTGGAGTAGCTAAATTATGTAGATTTTAAATAAATAAAACCCATAAGTTGAAAAGAAGGCCAAAAGAAAAGAAAAAAGAAGAAGAAAAAGCTGCAACTTATTGTGGGATATACACAAAATCCATCAATAGAAACTGGCCAAACGTCTGGTTTCTGTCGAAGGAGCATGACCGAAAAAGATCTGCCAATCGGCATCCTATCAGTGCTCTCAGCCAGTGACTGAGAGCGATGACTGGTGTGTTCTGGCAGGGGGACTGTCCCCCTGTCAGAACACAATAGCTCAGCGAGGAGATCACTGTGTTAGTACGAGATCTCCTCCCAAGCTCTTCAGTTCTTTTTTGTTCAGCCCGTTAGATTGAACGAAAAAAAACTTCCAGTGAGTACTAGATGTAAAGCGGTTGTTAAGCCACTACACTATAAACATACCACCCCCTATGTAAAAAAAAAACATTATGTGCCCCCGTGTCTGTGTTATATAAAAAAAATGGCAATTATACCTTATCTCAGAGCGTCTCAGGAAGCTCACGTGACTCCTCGGCTCTCTCCTAGGAGAGAGAGCCGAGGAGTCACATAAGCGCAGGGAGACGCTGTGATATAAGGTATAATCTGCATTTTTTTTATATAACACAGACACTGGGGCACATCATTTTATTTTACAGAAGGGATGGTATGTTTATAGTGTAATTATGATAGCAGTAGGAGGGGGGGCGGGGCTGGGGAATGGACGGAGCTGACAGGCAGGGAGGAAGGGGGAAGAGGAGAGACAGGAGAGCTGCGGATGACGGAGGCATGTGAACTCACCACGGTGTTAGGGCTCGGCAGCCATGATACACCATGGTCAGTTTACAGTGGGGAGGGCATAGCCAGGAAGGATCAGCCAGGTTTTTTAGGTGATAGAAGAGACCAAATTACACACTACAAGTACTGTGCTGTTATTCATGCTTTAAAGGAAAAGGGACTTTTTTTTTTCTAGGGTACCAAACACTTTAAGAGCCAATGTGACGCAGGGCTCCATAATATCTTCTCATTGAAAATACCAAAAAAATACCTGCTCCACTATAAATGTCACTAGGAGCTTGAATGCAGAACTAACCCCAAGAACTGTTTTTTGTCTAATGAGAGTGACTCTGTGGCATGGCCAATAAGTGAGCTGTCCTTAGACGTTTTAAGAAACTAAGTACTAATTTCAGGAAAGTCAGGCTAATGCGGCGTACACACGAAGGGACTATCCCGCGGGATTATCCTCTGGACTCAAGTCCAGCGGACAATCCCCTCGTGTGTGGGCGCCGGCGGACTTTTTGGCGCCAAAGTCCGGCGGACCAAAGTTTTAAGTTTGGTTTTAAAATTATCCGCTGGACTTGGCAGTCCGGCGGACAATCCCGCCGTTAGTAGGCTAGTCCGCCGGACCTTTGAAAATGAACGGACTTGCCGCTCATCGGCAAGTCCGTTCATTTAGCACGTGACTTCAGGTTACGTAGCTAGCGTAGGCAGTAAATGCCGCCGCGCTAGCTCCGTGACCTGCCATGGATTTAAAGGGACTCCCCACGCCGAAAAACGGCATGGGGGTCCCCCCCAAATCCATGTCAGACCCTTATCCGAGGACGCAGCCTGGCCGGCCAGGAAAGGGGTGGGGACGAACGAGCGCACTTCCTCCTGAGCCGTACCAGGCCGCGTGCCCTCAACATGGGGGGTGCCCTGGGGAAAGGGGGGCCGTGCGGCCCCCCCACCCCAAAGCACCTTGTCCCCATGTTGATGAGGACAAGGGCCTCTTCCCGACAACCCTGGCCGTTGGTTGTCGGGGTCTGCGGGCGGGGGCTTATCGGAATCTGGGAGCCCCCTTTTATAAGGGGGCCCTCAGATCCCGGCCCCCCCACCCTATGTGAATGAGTATGGGGTACGATGTACCCCTACCCATTCACCTAAGGTGTAAAATGTAAAGTAAAAAAACACCCACACTTTTGAAAAAATAGTTTATTGCACTGCTCCGGGGGTCTTCTTCCGTCTTGGGGGTCTTCTCGCCGGACTCCTCCGCCATTTACCAAGCTCTTTTAGCGAGCGGAGAAGTCCGGCTACCTTCTTCGTCGTCGCCGCCGTCGTCTGGGGGTCTCGATCCGCCTTCGGGGGTCTTCCGGATCTTCCGGGGGTCTCTTCTCTTCTTGCGGCGGTCGTCGTTTTCCGCGCCGCCGGCGCCGCCTTCTTGTTCTTGTTCTTGTTCTTGTTGTTCTTCTTCTTCCGATGTTGACACGTCGCTCGCTCTGGCCGGAATGGCAGAGCCGCGCTGTGCTGGGACTTATATAGGGACATGGGGACAGGGTCACATGCTCATGTCACATGGTGACCCCGCCCCCTTGCGATGTCACAGTCCCAGCATCCTCCGGGATGTGACCCTGTCCCCATGTCCCTATATAAGTCCCAGCACAGCGCGGCTCTGCCATTCCGGCCAGAGAGAGCATCAGGTCAACATCGGAAGAAGAAGAAGAAGAAGAACAAGAACAAGAAGAAGAAGGCGGCGCCGGCGGCGCGGAAAACGACGACCGCCGCAAGAACAGAAGAGACCCCCGGAAGACCCCGGAAGACCCCCGAAGGCGGATCGAGACCCCCAGACGACAGCGGCGACAACGAAGAAGGTAGCCGGACTTCTCCGCTCGGTAAAAGAGCTTGGTAAATGGAGTCCGGCGAGAAGACCCCCAAGACGGAAGAAGACCCCCGGAGCAGTGCAATAAACTATTTTTTCAAAAGTGTGGGTGTTTTTTTACTTTACATTTTACACCTTAGGTGAATGGGTAGGGGTACATCGTACCCCATACTCATTAACATAGGGTGGGGGGCCGGGATCTGAGGGCCCCCTTATAAAAGGGGGCTCCCAGATTCCGATAAGCCCCCGCCCGCAGCCCCCGACAACCAACAGCCAGGGTTGTCGGGAAGAGGCCCTTGTCCTCATCAACATGGGGACAAGGTGCTTTGGGGTGGGGGGGCCGCACGGCCCCCCTTTCCCCAGGGCACCCCCCATGTTGAGGGCACGCGGCCTGGTACGGCTCAGGAGGGGGGGGGCGCTCGTTCGTCCCCACCCCTTTCCTGGCCGGCCAGGCTGCGTGCTCGGATAAGGGTCTGACATGGATTTGGGGGGAGCCCCCACGCCGTTTTTCGGCGTAGGGAGTCCCTTTAAATCCATGCCAGGTTACGGAGCCAGCGCGGCGGCATTTACTGCCTACGCTAGCTACGTAACCTGAAGTTACGTTCTAAATGAACGGACTGCTCCGTGTGTGGGCAAGTCCGTTCATTTTCAAAAGTCCCGCGGACTTCGGCCAGCGGATTGTCCGCCGGAGAAGTCCGCGCGTGTGTGGGCAAGTCCACACGCTCGGAAAGTCCGGCGAAGCCAGCTGGAAAATCCGGCGGATTGTCCGCTGGACTAGGTCCGCCGGGAAAAGTCCGCACGTGTGTACGCGGCATAAGTCAAAGTCAAATTACTGCCAAATAGGTGTAGAAAGTGTTTCCTGTCTAATAAACTTAATAGCAGAGACTCTGTGTTCACTGCTCTAAAGCATGCCTTTTGTTTAAACAGTATATTTGCATTTTAAAAGACACTGTTTAAAAAATATTATCACAGAGATATAAAAAAGGAATTAATAGGTAGGAATTTAGTCAAATTAGTTGAAACAAAAGGGAAGTGATGCAGCTGTCCATTCCTAGGGACAAAACTTCAATACCTGGACTGTTCCCTGACAGCAGCTATAAAGATTTCTTGATGTTGTGTTCATTGGTGCAATGAGGTGGCAAAAGAAAGCTTTATTCAACTGCGATCGGCTATTACCTCTGCTGTGCTTGTTGCATTGCCACTGGCTATGGGATCAGACCACTGGTTAATACTATCATTGCAATGCTGCAACATAGTGCAGCATTGCAATGATAGTTAATCATTTTTAAGAGCAGCTGAACTGGTGATAGATTTTTTCCAACTCTTTTAGCCTAATTGTGAGAACAGAGAACAGAATGAAATATCAGTGAAGTAAAACACACAGAAAAACAAGGATATAGGTATTGTATCTCGCACTGGCTTTAAACAATAAACTGATAACATATAATGGATAATATGGTCACATAGGGAGATTTCAGTTTCACAGATAAACCACTATGCACTGTAAAAATGTAGATGAGCAGTCCCCAGACCATTTCACTGACAAACAGGACAGATAGAAATACAACCAGGTAGAAATGGAAGGAGAGACAGTTATATAAATTGGTGGTGGGCATCAGGACTGAGTGTATCCTGCGCTGACATGTCATCAGAGATCCTTATCATTTGTTATTATGACTTGTAGTCTTGCATGTGCACATACTGGGTTGATTTACTAAAACTGGAGAGTGTAAAATCTGGTGCAGCTGTCCATGGTAGCCAATCGGCTTCTAACTTCACCTTGTTCCATTAGGCTTTGACAATAAAACCTGGAAGGTGATTGGTTTCTATGTAGAGCTGCACCAGATTTTGCCCTCTCCAGTTTTGGTAAATCAACCTCGCTGTAACTAGAAATGTAGAACATATATTCCATTTTCAGGTCTTACAGTGCAGCCCGTGTCACACATACTCTTATGCCGCAAACACAAAGGTCGGATTTTCCGACAGGAAATGTTGGATGTGAGCTTGTTGTCGGAAAGTACGACCATGTGTATGCTCAATCGAACATTTGCTGGCGGACTTTCCTCCAACAAATGTTTGCTAGCAGGTTCTCAAATTTTCCGCCAACAAACGTTGTTGGAAAGTCCGATCGTGTGTACACAAGTCCGTCGCACAAAAGTTCACACATGCTCGGAATCAAGAAGAAGGAGCTGCACTGGCTATTGAACTTCCCTTTTCTCGGCTCGTCATATGTGTTGTACAACACCGCATTCTCACGTTCAGAATTTTTGGCCAACATTTGTGTGACCGTGTGTATGCAAGACAAGTTTCAGCCAACAACCTTCGAACAAAAATGCATGGTTTTGTTGGCGGAAAGTCCAATAGTGTGTATGGGGCATAACTCTTTTTCCAACAATCCCTTGGGTTCACACAGTTCCCTGGGATCCTACAAGCCCCTGGTTCCTAGACACACCCAGGGAATATACGGTTTCCTATGTCCTGCATTCTGCAGCTCAGAGAGGCTGTGCCTGATGAGACAGAAATGGTTGGGCATGTGATCTGTAGCCAGTTGCACAGTTCTTTACTGTTAGCCCTAGCAGGAGCGCAGCCAACAGAATGCAGATTCTATGGAAGACCAATTGACAGACTAAACCATGGAGCTCCTATAGGTGTACTCCATGGTTTAGTCTGTCAATTTTTCTCATTTGGTATCCAAGCTTGTAAGCTGCCTGTTTGTGGCTTGAATTCGTACTGGTGATCCTTCTCCATTGCACTAACTTTTTTGTTATTTTGCTTTTTTTTCTATGGAAGACTCCGCCACTGTGGGGAGCACTGCTTCAATCATACTGCAATACTGTGCGTTAGGTACAGTAGGGTGGTCCTGTATCTCCAGCTGCCCACCTGTGGTATCTGTCCTGGGAAACCAACAGCCTCTCACCGATGGTGCCATCCCAAAGATCCCTCCCACGCTTCGCCTGTGTTCCCAGACCTATCCTGGACTTCACTGCGAACAACGCTGTTTTAGAGGCACAGGTAGCTGTTTTTGTACTGTACTGTTTACTGAAGTAGTGGTCGTTCTTTAGTATCTGTGTCTACAAAGCCTTATAGAGACCGTGCTGTACTGTCGCCTAGTGTTCTTACAGAGTCACAGAGACATTGCTCTTATGAGCTCCTGTTTGCACTGCTTCATAATAAGTTTAACATTGTTCTGTGATGAACTCATACCCTTTTGCCATTGTGTCCCTTATTACATTGTAAACCCTACTTTGCACCTGCTTAGTAAAGTTTAAGTTAAAGTTATCCCCTGTCTGATCTGATCAGCCAATCCCCCTACCTGTTACAATATCACATTTCTTGTTGACGAAAGTAAGGTGATGAGTATTTTACAGTGCTGTGAAAAAGTAGTTCCCCTTTGTAACCCCTTCCAGACTGATACATGTTAATTGCTTTGTTTCTCATCTGTTCTTGAAAGATGTGTTGCTTTTTGAGATCTTCTAGCGTGCTTCACTTTGTCAGACAGATGATTTCTTGATTCAACAGGTCTGGCAGTAATCAGGCTTCGGTGTGGCTAATTAAATTTAACTCAGCTTTGCAAAAAATGTGGTTAAAGCGGAGTTCCACCCAAAAATGGAACTTCCGCTTATCAGGTCCCCCCCCCTCCGGTGTCACAGTTGACATCTTTCAGGGGGGAGCAGATACCTGTCTAATACAGGTATGCTTCCACTTCTGGCAATAGATTCTGCGGCGATCAACGCCATTTCCGGACCCTCCTCTGTCACCCCTGCTGTCTTCTGGGAGACACACAGGTCCCAGAAGACAGCAGGGACCAGTCAGGACGCTCAGCACGACTCGCGCATGCGCAGTAGGGAACCAGGCTGGGAAGCCGTAAGGCTTCACTTCTTGATTCCATTACTGAAGATGCCGGCGCCTCCACCCGGGAGCTGAGGGACAGGACGGGTCGGCTTTGGGTGAGGACATAGCGAGTGCCCTGGACAGGTAAGTGTCCTTATTTTAAAAGTCAGCAGCTGCAGTATTTTTAGCTGCTGACTTAATTTTTTTTTTGGCGGAACTCCGCTTTAATCACAGTTCATTCATGATTAAGCAAGGGGGGGGGCAATTACTTTTTTACACAGGGCCAAGCAGGTCTGCACACCTTTTTTCCCTTGATAAAAAGCCTGTGTTGAATGAAGCCCGAGTTGTCCCCGCTGGAGGCCGCATCTGTCTTCGCCCGTCTTCCTTCCGGGCCTGCGGACTCCGGCTGTGTGACTGGCATGTGCGTGGGAGCTGGCAGTCACGGCACAGGCTTCTGAAGAAACGGCACAGACAGCCTCTTCTTCAGAGCGCATGCGCCGTTGACACCAGGGCAGTATACAGTAAATATCTCCTAAACGGTGCAAGTTTAGGAGATATTTACAGTACTTCTTATTTCCAGCTTTACTAATTTTGTCACATGAAATTACTGTATTGTCTAGGATTATTTTCACGCCATGTTTTTTTAAAGCTATTAAAGTAATCCTGAACATTTAACAGTATTTAGAATAGAGGCTATGGCTATGGTTGATGTAAATGCAAAATGGAAGCTGTTCACTTTGCAAAGCAAAGGGTCATTGAGCTTACTAAAGATGAAGTTGTGTTTACTTTAATCAACCAATCATGTACTAGCAAACATCTGTTTTTTTTTTTTTTTTTTTAAATCTCCCTTACAAGTAGCTGAGTATTCAAAATAAACACAATATACAAATGAACACAGCTTTTCTAAAATGTAAAATTATTTAAAATTCAGGAATGAACATACGGTACCTTATTTACAGTCATTTAAGCCTCTACTCTAGTAAATGAAACCCCCTACCTTGAATTCATAAAGACTGGCGTATACAGATTTTACGAAAATGTCATGTACCTGTCTACCTGTACAACTTTTAGAACACATGCAAGACACTTTTACAAAATTTGTCTCTGTATGCCAAAAGAAAGTTGGTCTTAATTAACTCCAACTTCATAAGATACAAACGCTCAGCATTTTATTTTGAATTAGGCGTAGGTGTTGTGCTACATTGTAGAATTGAAGCGCATTACAACTACCTGAATTTCGTGCACCGATTGCTGTCAGAACCAAAACTGACGCAGATGGTTTGTTGAATCAGGCACAATACATTAACAAGAGCAATTAACACTAGAAAAGTGGCACAGCAGCTTTATTGAATTCTCCATATGTCTTTTTAACTGAATATAGATATCAAAACTTTGCAAACAGAAGACCTGCTGGATTTAAATGATTGTAAATGTAAATTCTTCAGAGTCCTAGCGGTTCTAATGATTTGGAATTACATTTAATATTGTAAAGGATTATTAACTACTTATAATGTAATTCATTAGTCAAAATGATTAGACACAAGCTTTTTCTGTAATAAAAAACAAAAAAACAAAAAAACAGGGTTGTATTGTTTGTTTCTATATTTTTGGTACGAGTATCGTTTTTTTATTTTTTTTTAGTTTGGCTATTTAATTTATTATGGGAACTATTGTACTATTTTTACAATTAATATTTATACGTAAAGGGGAAAGTTTTAAGGCTATGGTTTTATAGAGGATTTGTTTAACAGCTTGCCGACCAGCCGCTACAGCTGTACTGCGGCAACATGGCTCGGCTGCGTGAATCACCGTCATGTTACGTTGCTTCTATTTGTGGCCACTAGGGGCGTGTGTGCACTGCTCGCCCCCGGAGCCGATGCGAGTGCCCGGCGGTTGCGATGACCGCCGGGCTCCTGCGACCGCTCGTGACATGCCGAGAACCGAGATCTCTGTGTATAAACACAGAGATCCTGGTTCTCTGAGGGGAGAAGAGACAGATTGTGTGTTCATACAAAGTATGAACACCGATCTATCTCTTTCCCTAGTAAGTCCCATCCCCCCTTCAGTTAGAACACTTAGCAGGGAACACAGTTAACCCCTTGATCGCCCCCTAGTGTTAACCCCTTCACTGCCAATGACATTTTTACAGTAATCAATGCATTTTTATAGCACTGATCGCTGTATAAGTGCCAGGGGTCCCACAAAAGGGGCACAATTGTCCGATGTGTCTGCCATAATGTCAATAATGATAAAAAAAAATCTCAGATCGCCGCCATTACTAGTAAAAAAAATAAAAATTATTATAAAAATACTATAAATCTATCCCCTATTTTGTAGACACTATAACTTTTGCGCAAACCAATCAATATACCCTTATTGTGATTTTTATTACCAAAAATATGTAGAAGAATATATATCGGCCTAAACTGAGAAAAAATTTGCTTTTTAAAATAAAATAAAAATGGGGATATTTATTATAGCAAAAAGTACAAAATATTGTGTTTTTTTCAAAATTGTCGCTCTTTTTTTGTTTATAGCGCATAAAATAAAAATACCACCAAAAGAATGCTCTATTTGTGGGGAAAAAAGGACGTAAATTTTTTTGCCGTACAGCGTCGCACGACCGTGCAACTGTCAGTTAAAGCGACGCAGTGCCGAATCACAAAAAATGGCCTGGTCATTCAGCAGCCAAATCTTCCAGGGCTGAAGCGGTTAAATTATTGTTTCAATTTTGCACAAGTACATGATATAAAAGGTTGTCTAATACTCATAAATTAGTGATCATTGGAAGGGAAAATCAAGGGGTGTGGTCTGCTTTTGAGTCTTGCCGTCAGTCTGTGTCACCAACTCTGAGAAACTGGGGTTCTAACCTGAAACAAGGTGACAAGGAGTAGGTGACAACAGGTGAGGATGGGAGTTTGAAGTATTGGGAAATGCATAGCGCAGGTACAATTAGCACATTAGGGTTGCTTGCCACAACTGACTGTTAACAATAAAACTTACTGAAATATATTTCTATGATACCTGATCTTCACTGTTTGTGTTTGTGAGTGCATACATTGTTTCTTTAAATCAAATACACATGTTTAAGAAAGTATTCTTTATGCCAGCGCACTATCATAAAGATACACCCAAAGAGACTGTCACTTTGCCCATTCAAGTTAAAGTCTCCAAGTTTCTTGCTTGTCCACCTCTGACCCATTTAAACTATGAAGAGCTCTCCCACTGCTTCAGTGGAGAGGGAACGACTGTGTAAGCTTCGGGTTGAATGGTGTTGAATTTTTTATAGAGTTGATGACAACACTCCCTTTGCCCCTCTGCATCAAGGGAGGAGGTTGCATGCCCTCTATCTTTCAATACCCAGAAGAACCAGGTTTTTGCTAGGATGGCAGGGGAGTAAGGCAAAGGTATGTATACGTTTTTTAGGGGATGGGCTACTAAAAGATGCTGTCACTTTGCCCATTTGTACTATTTAAATTAGTTTTATTCTTTATACCTTCTTCTATGGTTGTGTAGTCACCTTTCATACCAACCTGACTGTGTGAATAAACTTACTAGAGGAACAGGTGGCATAAGTCATTACATTCACAACACAATTAGCAGAAATGTGCTCACAGATCATTTTGCTGGGAACATCAGGAACAACAAAGGATAATGGACTTTGCAGAAAATAGTTACTGATAAATTATCCATACCAACAGGTGCCTACATTAATTTAATCTCAATTTAAACTATAATGGATTACATGCTGATATAGCAAAATTAAATAAAAATACAGTAAAAACACTTTGCTGCTCAGACCAAGGACTCTTTATAAGGTAGTCTACACATTATATTTTGATGTATACTCTTATTTGTTGCGGTCCCCATTATAGCATGTACAGTAAGAATTACTCCCCTTTAAAAAAAAACTATTTTAGTCTCATCTGACCAGAACACCATTTTCCATGTGGCCTCAGAATCTGCAAGGTGTGTTTAAGGTGGTCAGATGAGACTAAAACTGAATTACTTGGCCTCTACACCAAATGATTTGTCTGGCAGAAATCCAATACAGCTCACCATCTAAATAACACCATTCCTACAGTAAAGCATGGAGGTGGTAATATCCTGTTATGGGGGGGGGGGGGGGGCTGGTAATATCCTGTTATGGGGGGTGGTAACATCCTGTTATGGGGGGTGGTAACATCCTGTTATGGGGGGGTGGTAACATCCTGTTATGGGGGGGTGGTAATATCCTGTTATGGGGGGTTGGTAACATCCTGTTATGGGGGGTGGTAACATCCTGTTATGGGGGGGGGGGGGGGGGTGGTAAAATCCTGTTATGGGGAGTGTTTCTCTGGAGCAGGGAATTAAGCACTTGTCAGGATAGAAGGAAAAGTGAATGGGGCAAAATACCATCAAATTAATGAGGAAAATCTGCTGCCCTCTGCCTGAAAGTTGTCCATGTGAAGAAGGTTTATCTTCCAACATGACAATGACCAAAGCACACAGCAAAAATTACCACACAGTGGTTGAAGGAGAAAAAGGTGAAACTGTTGGCGCTATATAAATCCTGTATAATAACAATAATAATAATAATAACATCCTTGCATGGCCTAGTAAGAGCCCAGACCCCATTGAAAATCTGTGGAATGACTTGAGGACTGCAGTCCACAAACAGTCACCATCAAATTTGTCTTAACTTGAGCAGTTCTGCAAAGAAAAGGGGGCACGTTTGGCAAAGTCTAGATGTGCAAAGTTAATAGAGACAAATCCCAACAGACTAAAAGCTGTAATAAAAGCAAAAGTTGGTTCAACTCAATACTGACATAAAGGGGGTGAGCATTTTTCCAACTCAGTGACTCTTTTTTTTATTTGTTTTTTTTTCTGACATGTTGGTGTTATATCTTTCACTTGGATAAAACAAAAACTGTGTCTGTCTTTATTTCAGGCTGCAGAGCAACAACATGTGATTATTTTAAAGGGGGTGATTATTTTCTATACACACTGTATACCAGCAAATATTAGTTCTTGCTACCTACTCCTTTCATCTATCAGTACAACGAAGAACAAAGGGATGCATATGACTGGTTACTAGAAGATAGAACCACTCCGTTTATGGCTAGAAAAACATAAAAAGAAGCATGTGCCGACCATTTTTTTTCTTCTTCCTGTGTGCAATTTTGCATCATTCATGCAGGAACAATACACAATTCAGATGAACAAAAATGTGAGTGAGCCCAGAAGCATTTGTGTTCAGATGCCAGGAATATTAATAACTTAATTACAATTTTCAGTATTGAAATGGTTATATGCCTAATATCATAAAAAAATATTACAAATATAGTGCTTGCATACAGTAAATTTCAAGGTGTAATGCCACATAAAGAATTAAGCACTCTATACAACATCATGAAGCTATACTTACAACATATGTTACAATTTGAAATGATCTAAAAGTGTAAGCCAAATTTCTCCCATGTGACTATCAATTTGCTCTTTGCTATGAGTGTATTCCTCCTGGGAGGTGTAGGCAGGCGTCTAGAAAATATTGGAAGGAGACAAACATTCCTGACTAGTGGTGGTTGGAAAGGACCAGGCTTGTTTACACAATTCTCTTCTGAGAGGCACATATGAGGAAACAGTTTGTCTCCCTGGATGTGTGCAGTTTGACTGAACATTGTTTTTAATATAAGGACTGGCTTCCCTTGGGAGATGAAGTAGTGAGCCGGGCTGCAAGCTGGCTGCACGCACTGGGGATCTCTCCGGCTCGTGGGAGCAGGTGACCTTTCATCTCTTGACCCTGAGTTTCAAAGAAGACTGATGAGAAGCAGCTGTTTGAAAAATGTAGTTTTGTATAAATTGCAGAAAGCGGACACTCCTCAGGGAGACAAACTAATTATCTACAACAACATTACGCTGTCATCTCAATTTACTAGAGGAGTTCTAATTAATATTCATTTGTTGCAAGCTTAAATACATTGCAAGGGCGATCTTTAACTAAGCACCTAGGCGGCAGCCATTGCGGCTTTAAAGGGGTTTCAAAGGCTTGTGTTTTTTCACCTTAATGCATGCATTAAGGTGAAAAAACACCTTGCAGTCACCGGCCCCCTAGCCCCTCCGTTTTACTTACCTTAACCCCCAAATTTCCGTCCCTCTCTCCACAGGTTCCCAGCTCTTGATTGGATAGATTGATAGCAGCGCAGCCATTGGCTCCCGCTGCTGTCAATCACATTCAATGACGCGGGCGCCGGGGCCCGGGGCCGAGTCCTGCATTCGGCCTCTATGGAAGCCGAATGCTAGACTCGGGAGTGCGCCCGCAAGGTAGCGCGCTTCTCCAAGGGGGCTATCTAATGCGGGGAGGAGGCACAAGAGCCGCCGAGGGACCCCAGAAATGGATGTTTGGAGCCACTCTGTGCAAAACGAGCTGCACAGTGGAGGTAAGTATGATATGTTTGTTATTTAAAAAAAAAAATTTAAAAACGGTCCTTTAGTATCACTTTAATTGAGCTCAAGCGTTCACATCTCTGCGCTGTTTTGCTGCATAGTAGTCCATTATGCTTTACCTTTGCTTTATGCTTTACCTTTGCAGGGAAACAAAGAGGAAGTAAACCCATCAGGGTTTACTTCCTCTTTAAAGACTTGCTTTGCTGACATTCGTTCTGGCTCCAGATCCTGCTTGCCAGGGCCGGACTGGGAAAAAATTCAGCCCTGGAAAAAATTTCATACCAGCCCCACAGCATTATTATACCAGTGCAACAGCATAACGTCATTATTTTCTGGTTCATGAAAGGGAAAACCATACATTTTAAAGCACATTTGAAGAGTGTATTATATACAGAAAAGACAGATATGAAATCACATAGGGCTTTATATATATATATATATATATATATATACGGGGGGTGCTGAAGAGCACTGTGGGGGGTGGAGAGCACTGAGGTGGGGGCTGGAGACTGATGGGGAGAGCTGGAGAGCACCGGGGGCAGAAAGAACAGGGGTGGGGAGCACGGGGGGGCTGGACAGCACTGTGGGGGGTGGGGGCAGCGGGGGGGGGGGGGCTGGAGAGCACTGTGGGGGGTGGGAGCATGGGGGGCTGGAAAGCACTGTGGGGGGGGTGGAGAGCACTGGGGTAGGAGCTGGAGACTGATGGGGAGAGCTGGAGAGCACCGGGGGCAGAAAGAACAGGGGTGGGGAGCACGGGGGGCAGAAAGAACAGGAGTGGGGAGCACGGGGGGGCTGGACAGCACTGTGAGGGGTGGGGAGCACGGGGGGGGGGGGGGCCTGGAGAGCACTGTGGGGGGTGGGAGCACGGGGGAGCTGGACAGCACTGGGGTGGGAGCTGGAGACTGATGGGGAGAGCTGGAGAGCACCGGGGGCAGAAAGAACAGGGGTGGGGAGCACGGGGGCTGGACAGCACTGTGGGGGGGCTGGAGAGCACCGGGGGCAGAAAGAACAGGGGTGGGGAGCACGGGGGGGCTGGGGAGCATGGGGGGGCTGAAGAGCACTGTGGGGGGTGGAGAGCACTGGGGTGGGGGCTGGAGACTGATGGGGAGAGCTGGAGAGCACCGGGGGCAGAAAGAACAGGGGTGGGGAGCACGAGGGGGCTGGACAGCACTGTGGGGGGTGGGGAGCACGGGGGGGCCTGGAGAGCACTGGGGGGCTGGACAGCACTGGGGTGGGAGCTGGAGACTGATGGGGAGAGCTGGAGAGCACCGGGGCAGAAAGAACAGGGGTGGGGAGCACGGGGGCTGAACAGCACTGTGGGGGGGCTGGAGAGCACCGGGGGCAGAAAGAACAGGGGTGGGGAGCACGGGAGGGCTGGGGAGCATGGGGGGGCTGAAGAGCACTGTGGGGGGTGGAGAGCACTGGGGTGGGGGCTGGAGACTGATGGGGAGAGCTGGAGAGCACCGGGGGCAGAAAGAACAGGGGTGGGGAGCACGGGGGGGCTGGACAGCACTGTGGGGGGTGGGGAGCACGGGAGGGGGCTGGAGAGCACTGTGGGGGGTGGGAAGCACGGGGCGAGCTGGAGACTGATGGGGAGAGCTGGAGAGCACCGGGGACAGAAAGAACAGGGGTGGGGAGCACGGGGGCGGCTAGACAGCACTGTGGGGGGGTGGGGAGCACAGGGGGGCTGGAGAGCACTGTGGGGGGTGGAGAGCACTGGGGTGGGGGCTGGACAGCACTGTGGGGGGTGGGGAGCACGGGGGGCTGGAGAGCACTGTGGGGGGTGGGGAGCATGGGGGGGCTGGACAGCACTGTGGGGGGTGGAGAGCACGGGGCGGCTGGAGAGCACTGTGGGGGGTGGAGAGCACTGGGGTGGGGGCTAGAGAAGGATGGGGAGAGCTGGAGAGCAGGGGGGGCAGAAAGAACAGGGGTTGAGAGAACTGGGGGGGCTGGAGAGTGTGGTGGGGGAAGAGAGCACTGTGGGGAGCACAAGGAGAAAGGGGGGGGCAGTAAAAAAAAGTTGGATAGGAGGAGAAGCAGGGGGGTGGCATATAGGGGAAATTAGCTTTCTATATTCCTCCATGCAGCCGCTGAATGCTTGATTCTCCTCCTCTCCCTCCTCCAAGCATTCAGCGGCTGCATGGAGGAATATAAAAAGCTAATCTCCTCTATATGCCGCCCCCCCTGCCGATCCCCCTATCCAGGCACACAGGGTGGGCTGTACTCACAGGCATCTCTCCTCCTGTGATCTCGGATCTGGCCGGGTCCGTGTTCTGCGGCCGCGCACCGTGCTGTAACACGGTCCCGCCCCCCTAGACCGGCTGTGTGATAGGTGGAACACTGATTCTATCTACTATCACACGAGCCGGTCTAGGGGGCGGGACCATGTTACAGCGCGGTGCGTGGCCGCAGAACACAGACACAGCCAGCTCGGAGATCACAGGAGCAGGAGAGAGGGGAGCAGTGCAGCCGCAAAGCGGCCCCAGGGCAGGCAGCCTACCGGGAAATATCCCGGTATCCCGGTAGGCCAGTCCGGGCCTGCTGCTTGCTGTTCTACTACGATCATCTCTGACTCCCTGACATTTTGGCTTGTCTGACTATCCGTTCCAGTTCCTGCTATGTTTTGACTACGTTTACTCTGTTTACCTTTTTATATTATTATTAATATTATTAAACAAGTGTGATTTAACTGTACTTCTGTCTCAGTCTGATTCATGGTTTCTGAGAACCACATATTGCTTAGTCTGGGACAAATGACCATGCCACTAAGGAAAAAAGGAAGAACTTAAAGACTGCAGCATAAAATGGTGGTGGTGGGAGCTTCAGGTGGGAGGGGGGCTCAGCCAAAGTTCAACTGACCAGCATAGGAATGCAGTAAGTGACACAACAGCTAATTTCAATAATTGTTTCAGGATAGTGACTCACATTCATTTTCGAAACCTAATGGTAAAACATTTTCAGAAGGAGAGGTCAGCAATGGCAGCTTACAGATTTCTCTCTATGTTTATCATGTGAGGAGAGTCGTGCGATGCCACAGCCATGTGAAATTACTGCCCACTCTGGACATTTCCTCAGCTTATCACAGTTTCCCAAATGATTCTATTAGTTAGACACGTGAATGCTCTATGGCTGTGTCTATCAGATATATACAGTTGTGCATGTAATTAAACAAGGGGCCACATAGCGTAATATTGCTAAATCAACTTCATTTATTAAAAATTAATCTTTTTCCCTAAACAAAAAAACTTCCCCCTAGGGGGTTAAGCGTACCAGAAATAGTTAAAAAATCAGCATTTGGATAAATGTATGAATGTGCGGTACTGTGCCTGCTCTCTAGCGCCGGTTGTGGAGCTTTTCCTGTTTCCTCAGAGACACAGGGTGGCGTCCTTCCTGTCCGGATCTGCTGGAGCGCACCGTGGACCGCAAGCGTGTGACGTCACTTCCTGTTGACCTACGCCCTGACGCGTTTCGTCATTTCCGACTTCTTCTCGAGGGCCCTCGAGAAGAAGTCGGAAATGACGAAACGCGTCAGGGCGTAGGTCAACAGGAAGTGACGTCACACGCTTGCGGTCCACGGTGCGCTCCAGCAGATCCGGACAGGAAGGACGCCACCCTGTGTCTCTGAGGAAACAGGAAAAGCTCCACAACCGGCGCTAGAGAGCAGGCACAGTACCGCACATTCATACATTTATCCAAATGCTGATTTTTTAACTATTTCTGGTACGCTTAACCCCCTAGGGGGAAGTTTTTTTGTTTAGGGAAAAAGATTAATTTTTAATAAATGAAGTTGATTTAGCAATATTACGCTATGTGGCCCCTTGTTTAATTACATGCACAACTGTATATAACCACACTGGAGAAAGAGGCTGATGCACTGGAGGTATCCATGCGCGGGTGAATGCAGTAGCAGATGCTGGTGGAGAAGGCCCTCAGGGTATAATACTACAGGCGTATTTTGAGCATACCTCTGGTGAGTGCATCCCCAAGAGGGGCTAATCTCTGTAACACGGTGTCACTTAAGGTGGAAGTTTGCGGATTACTCACGGAGAGTCAACACAAAATCGACTGTCACATGTTATTTTGAACTGTCACTTTCGCCATATTGCTGATCCATCAGATTGGAGGATCGTGTTTGTCGTCACGCGGACTTTTTTTGTTGATATTCATTTGATGAAAAAAACGCAGTGCAATTCACTCATCGATCAAACTCGTTTATTTATTTGTTCACGTGCACTTTGAATCTATTATTTATTTATTTATTTGATTTATGCACTCAGCACTTTAAAACGTAATGTAAAGTTGATTTTTTACGGTACACTTTGCTTTACTGCTTTTAGACATTTTTTTATTGTTTATTTATGTTTGTACTCACTAAATGTACATATATGCACTAATCTTTCAACTCTAGTTGAAAATTAGCACCAAGCGCTGCTATAAGTATCTGATAGACACAGCCATAGAGCATTCACGTGTCTACCTCTTTACTTATATTTTTTTTTCTATCCTATTGTTATTTAAGCAGCAGCTACAGATTGCATTTTAGCACACTTCTAAAATCAACTGCTTACCACTACTATTGATGTATTTATTTATAATCTAGTATCAAATAATCACACCTTTATAATCATATTTATTTCATTTTATTTATACACAGCGCTACACTGAATATTTATTTATTTATTTATTCACTCACATAATATATATTTATTTATCTATTTATATATTTACCCTGCTCCGGGGTCTATACCAGTTATTACCCCAAAGATTGTAAACATATACACCCAAACAGCGCGGAGAGGTGTTGAGCATAGGAGGGCGGAAAGCTTAAAACACCATTTCTCCACGAGATCAGGTTACTTAACAGCTTCTGCATGTAGCTGATTTATCCACAATACTGCTCACTTGGGTCTCATTAAGGTATTACCGTATTTTTCCGTGTATAAGACGCCCCCATGTATAAGACGCCCCCCACTTTTCCAGCCCAAAATAAAGAAAACAACATTTTAAACAGGTAAAACAGAACACAGTTTTTGCTTGTTTTCCCCTTAAGGCCTTCTTCTTTTTTGGCATCTTAAGGAGTTGTTCTTCCTGTTTTCTCCACTGTCTGATCATACTCTCAGTGGGGGGGGGGGGGGGGTCCAAACTGTCTCTCTGCAGCTCTATTCCCATGCTCTTTTGCATAGCTAACCAGTAACCACACTAAGTTTGAATTTGGCAGAATATGACAATCTCTTACTTTTGTTTTGTGACATCTTGGCTCTAATCGCTCCGCTCCGCTCCCTGATGCATCTGCGCAGTCTCCACAGCGAACGGATCGCATCTGCGCAGTCTCCACAGCGAACGGATCACATCTGCGCACTCTCCACCTCCAGATGCAGCAGGCGTCATACAGCTTGTGATTGGAGGATGCCGCTGTGACATCCTACGCACCCGCGCGGCTCTCTCCCAGGCTGACTGACCGTGTATAAGACGCTGCTCGAATTTCAGTGTAACAATTAAAGAAAAAAGCCGCGTCTTATACACGGAAAAATACGGTAATTAAAAATGAAGAGGGCACAGAGGGAGTCTTTATATTTGCTGCTATGCGGGCACAGTTTCAAAAAACCGAAAGGATAATTATAGCGGCCGAGGAAAATGCTACCCCTCGGCCCCTAAACACTTAATTTTAGAAGAGAATTTAGGAATACAGACTGCCTACTGCATTCTGCATAGATGAAAGTTGGGCAAAGGAAGTGAGATTTCTGCTCAATGAATTTAGACAAAGGAAATCTCAGGTGGGAAAAACAGACCGTTACCCATACATTGTTAAAATTCACAGTTCTCTGCACTTTCAGAGGCAAATGTTATAAACTGTCCATAACACGTAACCTGATAATATGCAAGGATCATACTGGAAACTATTGATTTCAGTCCTCACACATCAAATGGAACTGTTTTATCTCTTAAAATAACAGCATTGAAACTTTACCCCCTTAAAGTGGTTGTAAACTCTCCCCCAAAAATTTGTCCCATGTAAATCAGCATAAAAAATTGTTCTTTAGAATGACGTCACTGAGCATGCCCAGATCTCCCCTGATTTACGGCACACTCTGTGTACTTGTCTATCATTTATTATCAGGACTTCCTACGGCACACAACACTGAAATCCCAGGAGACTGCATAATCACTCTGAGCTTCCTCCTACACCCCATGTGACCATGTGACATCACACGCAGTGTAAACCAGGGCATCTGACAGCATTACTGCAGTCTTATCAGCTGAAGCTGATAAGACTGACACAGGCAAACACTAGATAATCGGCACAAGTAAATACTATGAAATAAAACAAGTCAGTTATGAACATGGAAGCAGGGTTGCCATAGAAACGTTGGATTGAGGAGGCTTGGTTAACAGTACAGGAAGTGCTCAATGTAAGGGCGGAAATACACTCCACTGTGGACTCAGAAAACAATACTTAAGATGGCGCTGCCTAACCCCTGGAAACAAGTTTTTTAAAGTTTCTTTAAACAGTAAGTAATATGCGATTTGGGCTGGATTACAGTGGCTATAGTTTGATAATTGCTTATTATAATGGACTAAATGAAAAGAAGCATCAGAGTGGGAGAGTTTACTTCCTCTTTAAGGAATCACCTCTAGATGTTAAAGTATAACTAAAAGCAACACTTTTTTTTTTAGTTTTGTTTAGAGTGGCACGGGATTAGAACCCCTGTCAGTTTTTATTGCTGTGAAGGAGGTTCATCCTCTCTATTTGTCCTGTTTACCATTATCATTGAAAGTGAAAGTAAAAGAAAATCCTAAATTTTGGGTTGTCCCCAGAACAGGAGTAGAGGGGAAATCTTACAATGGGGACACTAGCTCTGGTGACCTGGGGGATCCCCAAAGGAATTCCCTAAACTTGCAGGGATTTCCTCTTACTTCCTGTTTGGCTATGGGGCAGGAAGTGAAGGGAAATCTCTGCAAAGGGGACACGGATGGTGAAAATAAATCTGACCGGCGTTATAACCCTCCCTTGCTCTATCCAAAATGAAAAAATAAGTTTTGCCTATAGTTCTACTTTAACCCCTTTCCAGCCAGAGTCATTAGTACAGTTTACAGTGCATATTTTTTTAGCACTGATGACTGTATTAGTGTCACTGGTCCCCAAAAAGTGTCAGTTAGTGTCCGAAGAATGTCTGCAACAATATCGCAGTCCCGCTATAAGTCACTGATTGCTGCCATTACTAGTAAAAAAGAAAAAAAAATGTCCCATAATTTGTAGACATTATAACATTCACGTAAAACTAACAATATATGCTTATTGGAATTTTTTTTAACCAAAAATATGTAGCAGAATACATATTGGCCTAAATTCATAAAGAAATGTGATTTTTTTCAAAAAAAAATTATTGCATATGTTTTAAAGCAGAAAGTAAACAATATGTTTTTTTTTCTTCAAAACTGTAGGTCTATTGTTTATAGTGCAAACAATAAAAAATGCAGAGTTGATGAAATACCACCAAAAGAAAGCTCTATTTGTGGGGAAAAAAAGGACATACATTTTATTTGGGTACAGTGTCGCATGACAGCGCAATTGTCAGTTAGAGTAACGCCGTACCACAAACATGGCCTGGTCATGAAGTGGGGGGGGGGTAAATCTTCCGGAGGTCATAGGACAGCAACCACCCAAACAACTATCACAGCTACAATAAAAAAATAATAATAATTCAACCTGCAATGCATTTTTTATGATCTTTAGAATTCTTCGATTTCAGATGGTTACATGACAGCTTTTATGCAATTTTCTATTGTCGGTTCATATCTACTATTGTCTTATGGCAAGCCAAGTATCACAACGGATATCAAAGGGATTTATAAGAGTAATATCTTGGCTGTTACAGAAACAAATTACACTAGAGGTGCCTGACAGCCGGTCCTATTTTTCTTTCATGATACTGTGCTGCCCAAACCGTACACATTTCAAGGCTTACCAGAAACACATTAGTGGTCTAGAGATTGGAGGTTATGTAGCCTTTGAAACATGGCTGTATTATATGCAATAGTGATTTAATTTACAAAGAAACCAGTGACAACTCGTTAGATATACAATTAACGTTGAAGTTTAAACTCCTTATATTTTGACTTTTCTGGTTCCTCCTTTTCCCCTTCATCAACCTGCTAATACAATTTTTAAATAAAACCTCACGGTTTTCATTACGTCCCTTATATTAGACCCAGTGATTTCTACACTGGGTCTCTGTGCTTCTGTTTACAATAAAAACATATGTAAACCCAACATTTTATTCTCCTGATATGTGCCTGCTGTACCATGTACTTATATGAAAGAGTCTCCTGTTCGCTTTGTATTGCTTCCTTTGTGTGAAATCCCTGGTTCCTGACAGTCCCCCTGCTCTCCTTTGAAAAACTGACCACACTAGGCATGAAAGCACAGCACGGTCAGTGATCTGGTTGTGCTGAGAACTCAGCTAGATCTCCCTCTCTGCACAGCCTGGGAAACCTAGTGTTCTGCTGTTTCTCCTCCCCCAGCTCTCTGAGCTCCTTATGCAACTGAGAACAGGGGGTATTGTGATCACTTATAAAAAAAAGGGACAGATGTATTTATAATGTTTTTTATATGTATACAGACAAGTGTTTTGCTTTTCATTTTATTTTTATTTTAACTGAATAGGTTGTTCTACAAGGTGAGTGTTTACATATACTTGAAGGTAGATTATTGCTAGTGGTTGGGGCTGGCAGGGTGCTGTAAATAGCTCCTCTCAGGAGTCCTGAGCCCTGAGGCAGGCAGGTTTCAGGGTTTCCCTGCATCCAATTCGTATGACAGGAGAGTGTCCCTGCCTCTCAATGGAGCCGGTTCACGCATCTCCGGGGCGACCTGTGTCTCCGGGGGGTCCTGTGCGTCATTGGCTCAGTTTCAGGTCCGAATTCAGGCTAAAATTTTTACCTAATTGGGGACCTGAAACGGTGGATAGGAATGCACCGAACCCCCTGCTGTGCCCCGCGTCGCACATAGTGTGAACCCGGCCTGAATTCAAGAGCATATCATCACAGGAAGCTGAATTAGGTGAACACTACCGGCAGCATCAACATAAATTTGGGGGACGTTGCAGAAAACTGTAAGTTCAGATGCACTTATTAAATGATGCAGTAAATATTATTAAATTAAAGGCCGTAACTCGGTAAATGCATTTCTAGCTGCAAATAACCATATACAGTATTTAACAACATTACAATTAAATGGCCAATTAAATAGGCGGGTAGACATACCTGTATGTTTTTTCAGTTTACCTTCGCTGTAGTGAGATTTCAAAATAGCACTGACCACCAATGATTGTTTGAGGAGGGTTGAAGTGTTTTAGGCTTAGCCAGGACAGCTAGCCACTGCACACAATGCAACTTTACGGCAATGCAAGTTCAACCTTTCATCCTCTTAAATTTCTTCCACTAATAACAGGAGACTGGTATGTGACTTCAGTGGGCAACTTTTAAAGGCAAAAGCCAGTCACAAGCGGTTCGAATCTCAGCTGGTTCAGCAGGAACCGGCCAACATTAGAACCATGTATGGGCAGGCTAAATGTACCCAAGTTGAT
The DNA here is from genome assembly GCA_028564925.1 of Lithobates sylvaticus. Classification (NCBI taxonomy): domain Eukaryota; kingdom Metazoa; phylum Chordata; class Amphibia; order Anura; family Ranidae; genus Lithobates; species Lithobates sylvaticus. The sequence goes on from CM053035.1 coordinate 172,415,180, forward strand.
TGATCGATCAGCCTGATGGATTTTACATGCAATTATTGCTAGCAACTGTTATAGTTGCAAGCAATAATCACTATGTTCTCCAGCGGGGACAACACAATGGCATAGCTCCCAACAGTCCCTGATTTGGAGGGACTGTCCCTGATTTGGAGCAATGTCCCTCTGTCCCTTATTCCACCTCATTTGTCCCTCATTTTGGTCTGATCTATATAGTTGTACATAAAATGCACTTTTTCCCAGTTCTAAACCTTTCATCCAGATTATAAATTGCTGAGTTTGTAAATTTTAAAAGCCAATATAAAGGAATAGCAGTATTAAAAAAAAGTCCCTTGTGGATTTAATTAAAACATTTTTGGGGTTAATTCTCCTTTAAGGGGGTGTGGCAGGGGGCGTGTCCTATGCCTACATACATTTGTTAGTAGATGTCCCTTATTCCCATCTCAAAATGTTGGGAGGTATGCAATGGCTCCACTAGAGGGATTCCCCTGTAAGCACTGTCTGTGTTGATGGGAGAATCAAGCATCAAGGTTGCAAGAAAGAAAGTTGCTCTGTCTACGGTCGGCCTTTATTTGTTTTTTTCAGTCTGACTGTTATGATACAGCTATTTTGGGGCGACAGTGTTAAAATATTTGCTTGGAAGCCAATGACAATCACAGCTGACTAACGGCTTTCTGACTGCAGCAACTTCACACATCTATGACATAGAAAGTAATGGAGCATATCAAAGGTATACCGTAATTTTTACTATGCACGTATTTTGTATATTAAGTATCTTTCCATTATGACAGCAGAAAAAAACTGATGTATACAGACAGACAAAATAGATAAACAACCCAAGTCAGAACAAAGTAGGATATGAGAGAAACAGTAGGACCTAAAGTGCTACTTTACTGAGGAAGACCATGTTATATTTGCAGAATCAGACCCGTTTAACAGTGTAGAACTCCCTCAGAACCAGAGCACGCTCAGTCTCTGGATAAATGCTCAGTGAATCCTCACCATCCTTTTTCCAGCCTGGAAAAAGAACATTACTGTAACATGCAATTATAGAGGTGCAATAAAGACTGAGTGCCACCAGGGAGCAAAGGGTTTAAAACAGTTGGATATGAAAAGAAAAGCAGAGATTTATGGAGTTCAGTAGGCTGTGAACCCATTCCGGTTATTTATTCATACTATGTTCTTTCATTCATACGTGGTGCAGAATACAAAAGGAATTTACTAACGCGATGTAAAAAAATAAAAAAAATAATCAGATTTCAATATTTTAAGATCTTTATGCCAATGCGTAAACAGTAAGGCCCCTTTCACACTGAATCGTTTTTCAGGCGCTACAGCGCTAAAAATTGCGCCTGTATAGTGGAGGGCTTTCACACTGGAGTGGTGCGCTAGCAGTACGGTAAAAAAAGCCCTGCTAGCAGCATCTTTGGAGCGGTGTATTCACTGTTCCTATACCGCTCCTACCCATTGAAATCAATGGGATACCGTGGGGATACCACGGCAAAACCGCCGGGGGGTTTTAACCCTTTTTCGGCCACTAGTGGGGGTTAAAACCGCCCGCTAGCGGCCAAATACCGCGGCTAAAACAAAAGTAAAGCAGCGCTAAATATAGCGCTGCTTTACCGCCGACGCCCGCACAGCCCCAGTGTGAAAGGGGCCTAACAGCTATTAAAGCGGTTGTAAACTTTCAGGATAAAAAAAAAGTCTCCCTGCAAGGTAAAGCCATAATGTGCTAGCATGCATTGCATACTAGCATATTATGAAAGACTTCCCTTAAAACAAAGCCCTCCAGAGGCTTCCATCTTCAACCAGTTTTCCCTCCTGGTTCGCGGGCTGGTTGGGCACAGCGGGAGCCAATCAGTGGGTCCTGCGGACTCGATGTCTACCGTGACCCGCTGATCGTTCGGGACAGAAGCAGAACAGTGGTCTATGTAAACAAGGCAGACTGCCGTTCTCTTAGTAGGGAAGGTAGTGATCCTGTGTTTCTGCAAAGCAGGAACACGGATCTCTGCCTTCCGATAGTACAAGCACCTCCCACACAGTAACCAAGCATATTTTATCCATACATTTAACCCTTTGATCGCCCCTGATGTCAACCCCTTTTCAGCCAGTGTCATTTATACAGTGACAGTGCATATTTTTAGCATTGATCACTGTATTGGTTTCACTGGTCCCCAAAAAAGTGTCACTTAGTGTCCAATTTGTGGTCACGAAGGGGGGTAAACCTTCCGGAGTTGAAGTGGTTATCAATGTGTTACTGTGAATGACATTTGAAATTCTGTATAAAACCGTACTCTATTGTGCATGCTTTGCTTATGTATAGCACACTGCACTCATATTCTGCACACGACACTAATAATGTTCTGCATGTATTCACATTATTTAGAAAGACACTAGCCCGGGCGCCTATGTACTGCCTAAAATCGTAATAATGTCATATCTACATAAGTATTGTTTTTAAAAAAAAACTTCAAATATACCGTACTGAATAAACAGAACAGTTATTTGGAAAGATGCTGACTGTACCTTTTTGTGTCTGTTCCTTACTGCAGTAGTGATTTTTAACCACTGGTCAATATTAGGCTAGGAGTTGCCTATTAAAAAAAAAAATTCCAAGACATATAATAAAGGCCAAGGGCACCTATGGAACATGTTACATGTTCAACCCATATTTAGGGTGGAACATGTAACATATTTCAGCTACTGCTCCCTCCCTCCTCCCTGTGACAGGGGGCAGGGATTCTTTTTCCTGCACCAGCTGTCATTTTTAAAAGCAGCTCATCTCTGTGGGGCTCCGCCCACAGAGCCACATCATTCATTCACAGGTTTTTGTGAATAATCTACAAGTACCGTCTGTCACCGCAGCAGACAGACTTGTAGTTTCAATGGACTTCGGGGTGCTGACATGCGTTCTCATATTCCACTGACATGTCCTCTGGCTTTCAAACAAAAATCCCATACGGAGGTACAGGCTAAAAGCGGAGGCAGTGGCAGAACTATCAGGGTCACAAAGGTCACACTTGCCACTTGGCTATGGCGCTATGTCACCGCCCGGGGGGGCCTGCTGCAGGACCGTAAGGTTCAGTGCACACTGCTGCGACCCCAAAGTCATGTGACTTGCTTGCAGTTTCCTTGCAACTTGCTTGCAATTTTTGTGATTTAACATTGTAGTCTGTGGAACTGATTGATTAAGACGGCACCTATTGAAATTAATGTGTTTTGACTTGTCATGCAACTTTATGTGTCATATATGAGCTGGAGCTTGTAAAGGGCCCCACAACTAGAGTAAAGGGCCCCAGGATCAGTTGGAAGGGCCCCAGGATCAGAAGAAAGGGTACCCGGGACCCAAGGAAAGGGCCTCCGCAGACAGGGGGGCCTTCATGGTTTCTTTTACTGGGGCCCTGAAGGATCTAGTTCGCCTCTGGCTGAAAGACAGTCCGCGGGAGTCCACGTTGCACCCATAACCTACTGATCATGGATGCAAAGTCTCCTGCGGGAAAAAATAATAATAAGAATTTCTGCAAAAATATGTGCATTTTTTTTTTTTTTATATATAAAGGAGAACTTACCCCTAATACATTGATATATGTGCATTGCTGTGCCATTTATTCTAAAAGGCATCCTAATGCACATACAATGTATATAGTAATCCCAGGATAAATGGTGCTTTTTAGGTTCATTGTGTGTGTGTAGACAGTTCATTAAAAATTATGTTAATTATGCTGTGCAACAATGAGAACGTGTTTTCCTGTACTTCTGTAATGTTACTCTTCGGCCTATTCAATGGTTCACACATCAAACTGTACAAAAAATGACTGTTTTGATTGCTAAATGCAGCAAAGTTCTCACTTTCATCCTTTGCAAAATGGAAATAAGATTCTGATTGGCTGCCCTGGGTACAGATCAAAGTTACACTTGTAGACACTTTGATAAATAGGTCCAATTATCTACTAATAATGCAAAAGATCAATAAGCTCCAATAAAGACACCATAAATGAGTGCAAATAAAAAAAAAATCAATGTGGACACAGATAAGCGGTAGATGTTAACGGTTTGTTTACACAGTGAGAATGGTATGGCGCAGCACATATGCTCAGATCCCATCATTTGTAGAACATACATATTAAACACTGCGATGACGAATATTTCCCCCACGGCTGGCTGCCTCTTCAGGAGAACCTCCAAAGAAAACAAACATTCCATGCCTTTAATGGAGAGACTGCAGCCAAACGAAAATGTTTGTCCGGTGAAAAGGATGTTCAACCCTTTAAAAATACTGAATTGCACTTGGTTACAATACATTTTAAAAAATGGCCAAGAAGAATCAGACTGTGTGTAGCAGGAGAAATCTATCCACTCTCAGAGGTAAACTAACAAAAAAAAAAAATATGCAGCTCATTGCCACCTCCCTGAAGGATGTGGTTTTCCATTTATAAACTTGGCAGTGATATCTTACACAAGTGACGGCTCTGGCAGATGTACAGTAAAAACACAAATGACACATTGCAGCAATAGTTTATAAAGATCCAACCGAGAAGACCCATATGTTGCCAACATCCCAATTTGAACAGTATTATATATGGAGTACCCCCCAAGAAAATACTAAGGGACTTTAAAGGCAACTGATCAGTATGTTTTTAGACAAAAATATAGAAATGTATTAATATAAAATGTGTGCTGCATACAACACCAACAACAGAGACAGAGACAAAATCATATATCAAATATAAAATTGCAGATCCTTCAATGTTAAGCCGGGCAACAGACTACCATGCACAGCTGCACCAGATTTTGCACTCCAGTTTTAGTAAATCAACCCCATATCTTACTATTCCTTGTTTGATTTTAGAGATGGGTCCAGAAATCACTGATACGTAGTAGAGACACCTTGGGGGAAGCACCAACATCAGACATGCACATTTTGTTATAGGTATTAAAAACTGCTTGCCAGAATGTAGTGATTGGATGACATCCCTACCACACATGTATGCAGGAGCCATCTGTTTCCTTGTACCTCCAGCAAACCCGTTTTTGGATGAAGGAAATATGTGGCTCAGTTCCAGTGGAATCCTGTACCAGAGAAGAGACAAGCATATTCCTGGAAGAATCAAGACAGTTAATTTATGTGTTAAGATAACCCATTTTCTCCATTCTTCAGCTGAGAAAGATTTCTTCAGGTATTGTTCCCATTTAGAGAGAAAGTTGGGTCTCTCTGGATGTCCCTTCTCTCAGCATGCTGTATAATTGGGCTACCATATGGTCAGGAGTAGAGGACTGCATCAGAAAAAATAGGCTTAATTGTAAATTACCTTGTAAGGATAGAAATATGGGGTTGCCTTTCAGACATTAATGCATTGTTACCTCCAGAGTTACTGACCCAAAGCAAGCATTAAACTGGTGAAGTCTGGGCTCCCATTCCTGTATATTGACTAGGTTAGAGACTCAGTAGGTAATGAATACAGGATCCGTTTGACAGCTCTGGTGCCTGTTTCTTTAACACAATGTATCAATAGCAACTCCTATACTTCTATGCTAACACGTTACAAAGTTATATAGCAGGTAAGGTTGAATAAAGACAATAGTCCATCCAGTTCAACCTGTGTAGGTGTACGTGTGTCAGTGTCGTTAATCGTTTCCCATATCCCTGTATGCTGTGTTCTTTAAGATGCACATCTAAGAGTCTTTTAAAAATATCAATACTCTCCGCTGACACCACCAATTGTGGAAGAGAGTTCCACATGCTTATTGCCCTGCCAGTAAACCCCCCCCCCCCCGTGTGCAGCTTAAGGTTAAACCGTTTCTCCTCCAATCTCTTTGTGTGGCCCCGTGTCCTCTTACACTCTCTGGGACTGGATCATTTTTCTTCCTAAGATCACCACTGAGGTATTTGTAAATCACTACCATGTCCTCTCTCAAGCGTCTCTTCTCCCAGCGAGAATAAATTGAGTGCTTGGGCACCCCAACCAGATGATTGCTTACGCCAACCAGCGCCTTCTGCCCTCCAAACCGTTCCGAGCAGATCAAGAGCTAATACCAGCTCTTTTTACCCCGAACATCGTACACAGACAAGATGTGAGGTGAAAACCAAAGGAATTACTTTTATTGAAACTCAGATACATACTTTATACCCTATAGGAGGACATCCCCCTTCCTGATCATATTACCCTAACAATACAAACTGTACACAGGAATATTATTACCATAGCTAAACAACAACCAACATATACTATAAACATTAAGTTAAACAACCAGACACCTGGACAATGTTGTGATTAATCAGAGATCTCATTCCAGGTCAGACTGGCCAGCACCGAGCTCACAAAGTACACTACACATTATCATAAGTAGTTTTCTAGCAGTAGTTTGCTAGCAGACAATAGGTGAGTTAATTAGCACAATTAACAGTGGGTGAAAGACAGGTTGCTTGAGCTGATGATATTAACATCTGCTATGAGTCCCACAGTGTGGAGCAGTCATTGCTGGAAATGTGGCATCTAGGCCCTTAACATGGATCCCGGGCCTAGACTCCCAGAGGCTGTATGTTCTGGGACAACACAAACCCAAATCAGAAACAAGACCACTCCAGGCACACACAAAGAGCAGTGTTCCCCCAAAAGCCAGGGCCCATAGTCAGTGAGTAAGGGGCTTGCCCCTAGTCCTCTCCAAAAAGCCCCTGTCCTGGTTAGGTCTGTCACTATGTGACTGAATGCTGAAGTTATTCTGTGCCACTGGTGCCGCCTAGTAGATGACTTATTTCAGTAACTCAGGGCTGAGGGGGGGGTTTAAACCTCAACAACATGGCGGTGCAGACACTTGGGGGGTTATTTACTTAAGGCAAATCCACTTTGCACTACAAGTGCAAAAAGGGATTGAAATTGCACTGAAAGTGCACTTGGAAGTGCAGTCGCTGTAGATCCGAGAGGGACATGCAAGGAAAAGAAAGAACAGCATTTTAGCTTGCACATGATTGGATAATAAAATCAGCAGAGCTTCACCTCATTTCAGATCTACCCCTCAGATTTACAGCGACTGCACTTCGAAGTGCACTTTCAGTGCAATTTCAAGTGCACTTTGCACTTGTAGTTTGCACTTGTAGTGCAAAGTGGATTTGCTTTTTGTAAATAACCCCCTTGGTGTCAGAAAATCCTGTCAGAAGTGATTCATGCTATAACAGAGGAAAGAAGCAGCAGAGAGAAATCACACTAAAGCCCCATACACACGCTCGGATTATCCGAGGACCAGGTCCGTCGGATCATGTCCGTCGTACTTTGTCCGATGTTGGTTTTGCGTACACACGGTCGGACAAAGTTGTCGGAAAATCCGATCATTCTGAACGTGGTGACGTTTGTTGCCTACGACGGGACTACGTAGAGGCTAGTAGCCAATAGCTTTGGTCTTGTAATGTGATCTGAGCATGCGTAGCACTTTGTCCGTCGGAATTCGCTACACACGATCGGATTTGGTGTGATCGGACTTTGTTGTCAAAAAATCTATCCAGCAGGAGATAGGAGATAGGACTTTGTCCGTCAGACAATCCGATGGAAACTGTCCGATGGTGCCTACACACGGTCGGAATTTCCGACAACATTGTCTGATATCCGACCATGTGTATGGGGCTTTAGTGTTTTGGATAATGGCAAGTACACAGTATGAAATTATGTGCTTTGTTCATATTTCATGTCTGAGGTTTACAACCACTGTAAAAGTAAGCTTTTATTTTTGGTAAATTACAATTTCTTTATTTGTTTTTTTTGTTTTATGGAATGTGGTATTGCGCTTTCTTTCTCTAAACAAACCAAGTATTAATGTATACGTCACTATCGTTGATGGGTTGTTATGGAACCTTGTAATGTATTTTTAATACGTGGAGCTGTTAATCAAATCTAATTAGTGTCATTATACTCCGCTCTGTCATAAGACTAGAAAAATGTAGAAAGGTGGGTGAGGGGTTTTGTGCGCTTTCAGATAATGGTTATGTAAATCTGTCCTCATCCTGGATCCTCTGAACATCTCACATATGCGATGGCTTTGACATTGACCCAAGTGATTTTTTTTTCTTTTCGTTGTAATTATTACTATACAGGAATCATATAGTGCTGACAGTTTGTGCAAAACTTTACAAAATACTTCCTTCTCACTTCTGTCCTACTGCTCTTTATATCTCCAGCTAATGCTTAAAATATTTTACATTGATGCCATTTTTGACATTTATAGGGTCGTGCCATATTACCTTTTACGTGAAAAGCAATAAAGATGATTGAGGAAAAAATGAAGACTTATTGCAGATGTGATACAGTTGAATAGCAGGGGGTGGAATCACTTATCTAGCAATAACAATAGCTAAGGATTGCCACACTAGAACGATTGTCATGACAAGTTGAATAAATAATACATAGCTATTGTTTCCCTCTGCAAATTGTTATTTGGATTATGAGTGATTTCTCCAGCATACCGCACAGCTGCTGTTTTGACACATACAGTACATGGATTGCTAATCATATTATTCTACAAAAATAGAGGCATTGGATTGTGAATTTGTTGTCCATGTCCATAGCAACAAAGTTCCAAGTGTTGCTGGAGAGTATATTAAAGCACTGCCTGGTCCAGGTGCTATGGGCAACATAGCAATGGCATAAATAAATTGGTTCTAAAGGCTGCATTCACACCTGAGCATTTCAAAGTCAAGCGTTTTTGTCGCAATTTTGTACAGGTCACCAATGTAAAAGGCAGAAAAACACCTGTAATCTGCCCCAAAGAAGCTCATGTTCTTTTTTGAGCTTAGGGTGTTTTTCCAGCATTTTGCTTCAGGTGCCAAAACGCTCAGATGTAAACAGGTGCCGTTAAAATGAATGGGATTTTGCTTGTTGGGCATTTTTCAGGCGTTTTTCAGGCGTTTTATGAGCTGAAAGCGCTCAGGTGTGAATGCAGCCTAAAGCCTGGTACACACTAGTAGTAGGAGTTAGTACAGGAGGAGCCGCTGTACTAACTATTTGATGTTAGTACAACGATCTCCCCTGCTCTGCTATTGTGCTCTGACAGGGAGACAGCCCCCCTCCAGAACACCCCAGTCAGCACTCTCAGCCATTACAATACACAGTGGTGGTATACGGTGAGTTGAACAGTGTGATGTCAGTATAGTTGCCTGGCTGTTGTGTTGAATTTAATTTTTTTTGCATTTTAAATATGAAGCGTTTTAGAACAGCACCTGCTTATTTAATGAGTTCCTGTACAGATTTACAAATAACCTAGAGGCACATTTGGAATATGCCAGCTCCATAGTGTAAATTATTTATGTAAGGTGTGCATAATTCACTATTGTAATTGCATAGTTTCTGTAAATGATGGTCTGAAATGTGCAAAATTAAATTTTTCAACTGCGCTTTGCTGTGTGAGATTTCTCCATCAACTCCCCCATTAAAAATGATCACCTGTTATGGGCAGCAAGCTTTACTTTTCATGTGAGCCCATGTGTGGCTTTGATTAGAGTCAATAAGCCTGTGTCATTTAATGATCAAAGAAAAAGTCAAATGCAGGAAGATAAAACCACAAATTCCCCTGCTGTAGGCGATGGTGCTATAATAATAATAATGTATAACATTTATACCTATGATGTTACACTAAAACAAGTGGCATATGCCCATTCATTTTCTGACAGCCTTTAACAGGGCTGAAGACAAAATACATAGCTGAACACATTTTTTGGCCAACAGAGCACAAACTGTATGGCTGAATTTACACAACACAGACATCGCATGTGATGTGCACAGGAATGCAGTGCGAATCACATGTGATGTCTGCAATCGCATTAGTGTGAACCCAGCCTCAATCCAGCCCTACTCTGGAAGGTACTAAACACTCAAATCTTGGTTATGCATGTCAGCATTTTTTATTCATTTTATTTATTACGTGTGTTTACATAGCGCCGATAATTTTTTATGCAGAACTTTACATATACAGTACATTATATTGTACATTCACATCAGTCCTTGCCTTTAGGGAGCTTACAATCTAAAGCTGGACAAACACGAGTCCATTTTATTGTTCAACCAGCGGGTTGAAGGAAAAAACTGACCGCATTCCCCCATCCACACACTCAATGTGGATGGGGGAATACTCTCTGCTGTGCATCAATGTATTTTGACAGCAGGGAGATTCCCCCACCGTCAGAATACACAGATCAGTGCTGCAGTCTATAGCCCTCTATACAGACAGGGCATATGAACAGAAGCTGATCGGCATATCGATTTCTGTTTAACCACAGTGGCCACACATGGATTGAAATTAGTCCAGCCCCTGCTGAACGGGCTGAGTTTAGATCCATGTATGGCCAGCTTAAAGTGGTTGTAAAGGTAAAAGGTTTCTATGCATTAAGGTAAAAAAAACTTTTAAGTGCAGCCCCGCCACAGCCCCCCTAAATACTCACCTGAACCCACGCTTGGTCCAGCGCTGTGCACGTCTGCAGCAGTCTTCTGTCCTCTCCTTGCTCTTACAGGCTTGGCAGAGAGCAGCGGGAGCCATTGGCACCTGCTGCTTCCAGTCAAAACCTGTGAGCAGAGAGTGAGGGACAGGGCTAAGCCGGGCTGTGTGTCTGAATAGACACAAACAGCCCGGCTCGGGAGTGAACCCGCATGACTGACCCCATAGGAAGCAGCTTCAGTGGGGGGAGCCAGAAGTGCTGGCAGGGGACACAAGAAGAGGAAGATCAGGCCTGCTCTGTGAAAAACCACTGCACAGAGCAGGTAAATATAACATGTTTATTAATTAAAAGAAAAAATTCCAGGTTGCTTACAATCACTTTAACCTCTTCACGGCGGCAGTATGCAAATATGCCCCCGGAATCAGAAACCTCTTAAAGGGCCGGGAGGAGCCTACGTTAAGGGGTTAAGGTCCCTAACTCACATATACATACTAGGCCCCATTTTAGAGAGGAGCCAATTAACCAGCTAAAAATTTTTTGGAGAGTAGAAGGAAACCAGAGTCCTGGAGGAAACCCATGCAGAGAACATGTAAACTCCATGCAGGTAGTGCCATGGTTGGGGTTCGATCTGACTACCCGTGTGCTGCTAGGTGGAAGTGCTAACCACTTAGCAACTATGCTGCGCCATATATAGGCTGGAGAAGGGCTGACTCACAGTCTCTGCTCTAATTCATCCCAAAGGTATTCTGTTGGGTCGAGGTCAGGACTCTGTGCAGGCCAGTCAAGTTCCTCCACCCCAAACTTGCTCATCCATGTCTTTATGGACCTTGCTTTGTGCACTGGTCCAAATCATTTGGTGGAGGGGGGATTATGGTGTGGGTTTTTTTTTTTCAGGGGTTGGGCTTGACCCCTTAGTTCCAGTGAAGGGAACTCTTAAGGCGTCAGCATACCAAGACATTTTGGACAATTTCATGCTCCCAACTTTGTGGGAACAGTTTGGGGATGGCCCTTCCTGTTTTAACATGACTGCGCACCAGTGCACAAAGCAAGGTCCATAAAGACATGGATGAGTGAGTTTGGGGTGGAGGAACTTGACTGGCCTGCACAGAGTCCTGACCTCAACCCAATAGAACACCTTTCGGATGAATTCGAGCGGAGACTGCGAGCCAGGCCTTCTCTCAGTGCCTGACCTCACAAATGTGCTTTTGGAAGAAAGGTCAAACATTCCCATAGACACACTCCTAAACCTTGTGGACAGCCTTCCCAGAAGAGTTGAAGCTGTTTATAGCTGCAAAGGGTGGGCCAACTCAATATTGAACCCTACGGACGAAGACTGAGATGCCATTAAAGTTCATGTGCGTTTAAAGGCAGGCACCCCAATACTTTTGGCAATATAGTGTATATATTGAAGATGTACTGTATATCATAGCATTAGTTTCTGCTTTTGGGTGTGTGTCACTAAACTCAAGCACAGCATGCCTCCTTGGCATTAAAGCGGTTCTGCACTGGGGTTTTTTTTTTTTTTTTTTTGGGGAATATGCTAAGGATTAATAGCAAAATTGGGGGACTCACCTGTTCCATCTTCATTCGCGATCGCAGCCGGTTTTCCTCCGATAAAGTTCTTTATATTCTGCTTTTCTGCTGGCGGCCATCTTGCCTGTGGGCATGTGAAACCCCACAGGCACTTTAGATGGCCCAGCATGCACCGCCGTTACTGCGCCGAGCTTGCGCGTGCGCAGTAACGGCAAAGTGCAGCTCACGTTCTCCGAAATCTCACGAGATGTCGGCACATCTGCCGACATCTCGCGAGATTTCGGAAGATGTGTCCGAAATCTCGCGAGATTTCGGAAGATGTGGCCGAAATCTCGCGAGATTTCGGAAGATGCCCGCACAGACTCCTGGGATCAATGACACCAGATCCCAGGAGACAGTGCGTCGTGACGAGGATCCCCGCACAGACCCCGCCCACCCCCGCAGAGACAGAGGACCGGAAGTCATCGATTACAAGGTAAGTGAAAAAAAAAAAAAAACACATTTCATTTAGTACTCTTTGCCTGATTTGGAAGGCAAAGAGATTTACTAAATGAAATGTGTGCAGAACCGCTTTAAATCATTTTCTGACCACTCTGAGAATTCTCTTGTAATCCAAGTGCATTTTATACATCTTTAGGATGAAATTCCCCATGTGACCTTCCCCTGACAGAACAAGTCTTCCAGAACATTGACTCGGATATCAATCAGCACTGGGAAAAAGAAAATATATTGACGATATAGCAATGCACCTTGCTTTAATGGCTAAACAAACCTGTGCTGTCATTACTACACCAACAGAAAACTCTACTTCAGAATGCCTCATGTCTTTATAATCACTCACTGTTGTTTATGTCAAAACAAACCAATATAACAGCAAAAAGTGACCTGAAGCAGACCTAAACCCATCAATTTAACGTTTAAAAAAAAAAAAAAAAAAATGTTACAGTCCTGGAAAGCCAGGATTGCTTACTGTCACATTTGCGTGTGCTTTTTAGCAAATTTTAACCAAAAAGAGAAAACCACTAAGTCGGAACTTTAGAGACAGATTGGACCATAGTATTTTTGTAAAAAATGTATATTTTATTTATACATAGAAAAAGAAGTTTACATACGCAAAGTAGTCAAAAATTCATTTAAAAACATGTAGACACATATATGTACATTCGGCCAGCAACGGTCAAATACTTTCAAACTATAATTCACGTTACATAATCTTGAGTGAGTGAGTGAGCCCCTGTGAGTCAATGCGTTTCGATGATCGGCTTCCTCAGGACACACATAGGGGTAAGTATAAAAAACAACAGGCCTAACTTGCCTGAATGTGAGTACGCATGTATACAAAGTCTCCCTGGGCGGGCACCGGAGTAACAGGAATGGCCAAGCAATACATACCCCAGACGTCTGATATAATCAGAGAATTAATATTGAAAAACAGAGGCATTTACAAGGCACGCGTAAGTTGTATTGAAAACAAAAAACTGCAAAGAAGAAGGTATATGAGCATCAGCAAATACTGGCTGTGAGAAAACAGCAGCCAGATCATGATAACTTGATGTCAGTTGGAAAGCTTTAAGTGAAGGATCATTGCATATGAAGTTGATTTAGATACACCACACATGTCCCCAGACCTGCCAAGGCCATTCAGTACAGCCATATAACAACCCAGGAAACTACCGCTTTCAACCAAACTGTCAAACCATCCAATGGCTGGAGTCATAACTGATGTGCAGCATCATGGCAGTTGCAGATCAAACAGAGGCCAAGATGGCGGCTTTCTTGGCTGAAAAGGATAGGAGGGTTTAGTTTTGTTTTAAATGAATTGAGAAGTAATACAGTGATATGCTCTTGTGCTTAACCTCCCTGGCGGTATGATTCTGGCTGGAATTTTGTGCTGAAAGCGGTACAATTATTTTGCATGGAAATTTGGCGTTTTTATATTGTAGGCATGCAATTCTTATGAATAACTCACTTAAATCTGTCCGAACCAGAGTCTAGTAGACATCCCGGGTATGATAAAGTTTGAAACACAAAATCATAAATTATAATATAATAAAAATATATATATAAAAATGATTCAATAATGTAATCAAATCAAAAACACTGAAATTTGCTCAGTTGCAGAATAGTCGCTGTCATTAAATTTATTGTTTGATGATAAATTGTGATTCTAATTTATTATCGGTGTTTTCTAGCTGGTCTAAAACCACTTTTGACATAAAGGGACACTTTTTGGTTGCTATGGACAATCTCCAGTTTCCAGGCAGAAAAAAAAAACTTTTTATTATATAAAATGACATGCAGGGCACTGGGCAGACCACTAGGGACAAAGGGGATGTGTATTTTTTGTATACAGTACTGTAATCTGTAAGATTACAGTACTGTATGTGTTTTGTGTTTTTACACTTTTTTGAATTTGGCGCCGATCTCCGCTCCCGTGCGTCGTAACGTCGCAGGGAACGGAGATCAGTGGCACTCGGCACTGTGTGAATCGAGCGAGCGGACGGCTCGCTCACACAGCGGGGAGACATCGCAGGATCCAGGGGAAAAGGTAAGTAACTTCCCCCCCTGTATCCTGCAATGCAGCCCGAGTCTGGCTCGGGGTTACCGCTCCTAGCAGATAAAACGGAACCCGAGCCAGACTCGGGAATACCGCCTAAGAGGTTAAAGCTGAACTTTACCCATAACAACTTGATAAAAAAATAATATTCTTTAGCAAGGAACATGCATTCCACATTAATAATTCTGCTGGCAAAAGGAGTGTTTTGTAAATTGCCTCCAGCATTGTTCCTGTTGCCCAGAGCAGCAGAAAATCAGAAAAACAGAACTAAACCCATCGATTTAACAGTTTAAGAAAACAGATACATTACTAGAATGCCGGGATTGCTAACTATCAAATATAACATTTGCTTGTGTCCTCAACCAAACTGTCAAACCACCAAATAGCTGGTGTCATAACTGATCACATGTGCAGCACCATGGCAGTTGCAGATCAAACAGAAGCAGCTCCCTTGGCTGTAAAGGATAGAAGGGTTCAATTCTGCTTTAAGGCTGTCAGCAGATCAGCCTCTACAAACTCAGCAGTGCCTAAAAATGGAGATCAACAGAGCATATGCAGAGCAGGGTGAGACAGTGTATTCATGGATTTTAAATGGTATAGACACTTATTTGTAATGTTTTACATAGCTATACCTGCAAAAGGGGCCAGCCTGACGGGATCTCGCAAGACTTAATTTCCTGATTAAAGTTCCACTTTAATGTCCGCTGAGCTAATTTCACCTTATTCCTCAAGATCTATCTTTTACTGTACTGTCAATATATGGAGATGTGCACAGGTCTAGAATGCAGTATGTCCAAAATACAATAAAACCATCATCAAAAGGATTATATGTTGACCCACTACCTTTACAGGTATATACGACCATATATACTTGAGTATATGCCGACCCGAATATAAGCCGAGGCCCCTAGTTTACCACAAAAAACTGGGAAAAACGTATTGACTTGAGTATAAGCCAAGGGTAAAAAATGCAGCAGCTACTGTAAGTGGAAAAGAGGGTCAGCAAATGCCCATCTGCAGCTGCATGTCCCCTGTGTCCTGTACAAACCCCCCTGTGTCCCCATTGCAGCCTAGCTGTGCCGATCTGCATGTCCTGGGTCCTGTGTAGTATCCCTCCCTGTGCGATCTGTCTGCCACCATTGCAGCCTTTATGTGCCGATGCAGTCTCGATCTGTGTCCCCCACAGCGTGTAAGGCGCCATTCAAGATACAAAAGCCGCGCCTCCTCCTCCTCCTCGTCCGTGATAGGAGGAACACTGTTTTCCCATGAGATGAGAATGACAGGACGTCCGTGATAGGCGGAACACTGCACACTGACTTACTGCTGGGAAAATTAGTGTTCCTCCTATCACGGACGGGGAGGAGGAGGAGGCGTGGCTTTTGAACACTGCCGTCTGTCTGCATGACACGCTGTTCATGTAGGCAGTGACTCGAGTATAAGCCGAGGGGGGCACTTTCAGCCCTAAAAAATGGGCTGAAAATCTTGGCTTATACTCGAGTATATATGGTACCTTTCAGTGGGGGCCCCCACTGCCAATCAATGCCGCCTACCAGTGCCACCTATAAGTGCCGCCTATCAGAGCCCATCAGTGCTACCTATCAGAGCCCATCGGTGCTACCTATCAGTGCAGCCTCATCAGTGCCTCCTCATCAGTGCAGCCCCATCAGTGCAGCCTCATCAGCGCAAATCAAGGAGAAAAATTACCTGTTTGCAAAATTTTCTAACAGACTATGAAAAGTTAACTTTTTCAAAATTTTCGGTCTTTTTTCGTTTGTTTAGCAAAAAATTAAAATCCCAGTGGTAAATAAATACCACCAAAAGAAAGCTCTATTTGTGTGAAAAAAATTATAAAAATGTCATGGGTACAGTGTAGCATGACCGCACAATTGTCATTCAAAGTGTGACTGCGCTAAAAGCGGAAAATTGGCCTGGGCAGGAAGGGGGTGAAAGTGCCCTGTAGGCAAGTGGGTTGTTTTACAAGGTGAGGATTTATATACACTTTAATCACTGAAGTGGGGGGGGCACAGCAATGGTAGCTTTTATTGTAATTCTCAAAGTTAGACTTTAAGCAAAGCGCGGATGTGCAGAAATCAGCAACTAACAAGCAATCGCCTTTCGATTTAGTCCAGTGCTTTTTTTTCACTCCCTGTTGTGACAACGTTGTCATTGAGAAAGGAAATCTCCCCACAATAATACAAGAAGCAACAAAAAACTGTTAGGGGTTTCTATGTTTCTCCACTCTTATCGAACATTAAGCCCGGGTTCACACCTGTGAAGAGAAAATGTAGCTGTTCAGCGGTGCCGCTCCGTTCTATCAGCGCATCAGCTGAGCAGGGAGAGGAGGAGAGGAGGGGGATGTGTAGTGAGAAGGAGAGATTTCTTGTTCAGAACGGAATGCATCTGCAAATCAAATGCGTTCCCATAGAGGACGATGTGCTTGTAATTCGCACCGCAATGCCCAGAAAACGCACATGTTTTTTGTGCAATGCGCATTGCGAATGCAACGCACATATGTGAACAAGATACATTCATTTGAATGTATTTTAAAAGGTCCATTGAATTGGATGCGGTATAAGCCGCATCTAATTCACATAGGTGTGAACGGGGGCTCAAGAAAACAAAAAAAAACTCCCAAAATGTTAGCTATAGTTACACTTTAATGATGGGCTTAAATTTACAGCTGAACAATTGATTTCACTGTCCTAAAATTGTTCTCCATATATTCCTATGTTGAATTACTCAATCTTGGATAGGTGACAAGGGATTTTGAGCCCTGCTTCTCCATAGGAATAAATAGGGAATTCATTTAAAACAAAGACACAAGCAGCTCAGCTGAAAAGCCAATCCTGGTGTTCCTTTATATATATTTATATATAAAATCAGGAGGATGTTTGAAAATCAGGAAACCATGGAAATAAATAAATACATTTATTTAACACTGTTACTTCTTTGCCTTGTAATGCACCGATGCCAGATTTTTATCGGCAAGTACAAGTACCACCGATACCAAGTATTTATCGGTCAAGTACTCACCGATACCAAGTACCGATACTTGGCAGTGCAATTTGTGTCCATTCAAAATTAATGGGCGCAAATCGCACTGCAAAGAGATGCATGTGATTTAAACAGGAATGCGGCGCGATTCCTGTTTTGACTTGAATTCGGTTCCCCCCACCACTCCTGTGTGAACCTAGGCTTGTCATAGTGATTTCAGCCTGGGTTCACACAGGAGCAGCGCGGGAAACAGCATGAGATTCGAACAGCAATCATACCGAATGTATTTGTTTGCAATGGGATTTGCGTAAATTCATTTTGTATGGACGCAAAACAAAACAAAGTATCGGTTTCGGTATTAACAGCATTTTCACGAGTACTCGTGAAAATACTCGGTATCGGCACCGATACCGATATTGGTATTGGTGCATCCCTACTTGTAACAGGTAAGCATGCCGGTAGGCTGCCCAGGACATGCCATGTATGCAGTGTCCTTGCCGTTCTACTAAAACATGCTCACCAACAGCACAGCTTTCATAGCCCTCGGATTGCAGAAAGCAGTTTTTTTTTTCTTACCTGGCACCTATATGTGCAGTTATTACCAGATAAGAAAGCAGAGAACCCACCAACAGCGCCAAGCTTTCAAAATCCTAAATTTTTTTATGACAAAAAAGACTCATTATGACATCATAAAGGTTTGTTTTCAATGAAAGGGTTTTAATGTGGCTATAATTATAATAGAATTATGTCATGAGACAAATTTACATACCAATAGAGTTTAGCGGAGACACAGAAAGGCATAGATGAAACACTTATATGCTGGCTCAAATAAATGAGCAGCCCTTGCAGAATGGCAGCGGCGATGTCATTAGCGTTCCGTAACTTAGCAACCCTTTCTACTATTGATGTTTATAGTTTTAGTATGAAGTCATTTTTCAGGATGTCTGAAGAAAGGGAGGTCTTTAGTGTATCACAGCTGCCTACAGAAGCATGGCTGATTGTATCCAGTAAACTATATACACATTCTTTCACAACCTTTCTTCAGTCACAGCAACCTTTAAAAGAATGTGAAATCTCAAGGCAACCAGGTTAATTATACCTTGTTTTTTGAGGACAAATTGGACATTCGTTTGGTGGTAAATGTTAATTGATTTCCCCTGATATTTATTTTTAATGATCAAAGGAAATTTGTTCCAAAATAGTAACAAAAATATAATTTTAAGTTTAATTTTAGACATATATTTTTTATGCCATTACCATAACCTACCACCAAAAAAAAACCAAATAAATATTACTGCTGATGTGAATCAGGATACCATATATTTCTTCATTCTTTGTTGCTTTTACCCATAGTAGGGCCAAGAAGCAATAGTGAACATTTTGCTCTTTTTTTCTTTCTTCTACCTAAACTTACACTAACACTTACACTGACAGTAAGTATATAAAACCTTTTTTTTGTCCTCAGTTTAGGCCGATACGTATTCTTCTACATATTTTTGGTAAAAAAAAATCGAAATAAGCGTATATTGATTGGTTTGCACAAAAGTTATAGCATCTACAAAATAGAGGATAGATTTATAGCATTTTTATTATTTATTTATTTTTAACTAGTAATGGCATCGATCTGCGATTTTTATCGTGACTGCGATATTGCGGCGGACATATCGGACACTTTTGACACATTTTTGGGACCATTCACATTTATACAGCGATCCGTGGTATAAAAATGCATTGATTACTGTATAAATGTGACTGGCAGGGAAGGGGTTAACCACTAGGGGGCACTGAAGGGGTTAATATGTTCCCTGGGAGTGATTCTAACTGTGGGGGAGGGGACTCACAAGGGGAGGAGAACGATCAGTGTTTCTCTGTACTGAGAACACACCATCGGCTCCTCTCCTCTGACAGGACCGTGGATCTGTGTGCTTACACACACAGATCCACGGTCCCGCTGTGTTACCGGGCAATCCCGGGTGCCCGGCGGACATCGCGGCCGCTAGGCACGCGCTTCGGGTGGACTCGGGAGCGTGCCCGCAAGGTAACCCGCTCGCGAGAGTGCTTCTCCAAGGGGGATATCTAATGCGCGGAGGAGCCGCAAGAGCCACGAGGGACAGAAATGGATGTTCGGGGGCCAAAACGAGCTGCACAGTGGAGGTAAGTATGACATGTTTGTTAATTAAAAAAATTATAATAATTATCCTTTAGTATCACTTTAAAGCTACCCATTCACTAGTGGATTTCTTATGTTCAGCCTGTGGGTTGAACCAAAGAAATCCAATCTCCACATAAATAGCATGGATGGCTAAATCACCTCCTGACCAAATATCCAACTCTATTTGCAGAGATGCAGGATATACTTTCATACAAGTACATGGTACAGCAGGCACATAGGAGAAATATGAAATGTTGGGCTAGACATATATTTTTTATGCCATTACCATAACCTACCACCAAAAAAAAAACAAATAAATATTACTGCTGATGTGAATAAGGATACCATATATTTCTTCATTCTTTGTTGCTTTTACCCATAGTAGGGCCAAGAAGCAATAGTGAACATTTTGCTCTTTTTTTCTTTCTTCTACCTAAACTTACACTAACACTTGCACTGACAGTAAGTATATAAAACCTTTTTTTTGTCCTCAGTTTAGGCCGATACGTATTCTTCTACATATTTTTGGTAAA
Source organism: Lithobates sylvaticus (assembly GCA_028564925.1). Lineage (NCBI taxonomy): Eukaryota > Metazoa > Chordata > Amphibia > Anura > Ranidae > Lithobates > Lithobates sylvaticus. The sequence goes on from CM053035.1 coordinate 172,435,360, forward strand.
AAAAAATCGAAATAAGCGTATATTGATTGGTTTGCACAAAAGTTATAGCGTCTACAAAATAGAGGATAGATTTATAGCATTTTTATTATTTATTTATTTTTAACTAGTAATGGCATCGATCTGCGATTTTTATCGTGACTGCGATATTGCGGCGGACATATCGGACACTTTTGACACATTTTTGGGACCATTCACATTTATACAGCGATCCGTGGTATAAAAATGCATTGATTACTGTATAAATGTGACTGGCAGGGAAGGGGTTAACCACTAGGGGGCACTGAAGGGGTTAATATGTTCCCTGGGAGTGATTCTAACTGTGGGGGAGGGGACTCACAAGGGGAGGAGAACGATCAGTGTTTCTCTGTACTGAGAACACACCATCGGCTCCTCTCCTCTGACAGGACCGTGGATCTGTGTGCTTACACACACAGATCCACGGTCCCGCTGTGTTACCGGGCAATCCCGGGTGCCCGGCGGACATCGCGGCCGCTAGGCACGCGCTTTGGGTGGACTCGGGAGCGTGCCCGCAAGGTAACCCGCTCGCGAGAGTGCTTCTCCAATGCAGGGAGGAGCCGCAAGAGCCACGAGGGACAGAAATGGATGTTCGGGGGCCAAAACGAGCTGCACAGTGGAGGTAAGTATGACATGTTTCTTAATTAAAAAAATTATAATAATTATCCTTTAGTATCACTTTAAAGCTACCCATTCACTAGTGGATTTCTTATGTTCAGCCTGTGGGTTGAACCAAAGAAATCCAATCTCCACATAAATAGCATGGATGGATAAATCACCTCCTGACCAAATATCCAACTCTATTTGCAGAGATGCAGGATATACTTTCATACAAGTACATGGTACAGCAGGCACATAGGAGAGATATGAAATGTTGGGCTAACATTGTATAAAGTGTTTCTAAAGGCAGAAGTTTTCCTTCTGTGTGCAGCAGCCCCTCTAATACTTACCTGAGCCCCATCTCAATCCACTGGCTCCTGCTGCTGTCAATCAAAGTCAGTGAGCCAATGAGGAGAGAGTGTGGACAGGGCCAAGCCACGGCTCTGTGTCTGAATGGACACACAGAGCAGTAGCTCAGCTTGGGTGCCCTCATAGCAAGCTGCTTGCTGTGGGGGCAGTTGGCAGGATGGAGGGGCCAGGAGCGCCAAAGAGGGACCCAAGAATAAGAAGATTGAGGCTGCTCTGTGCAAATCCACTACACAGATTAGGTAATTATAACATAACAAAGAAAAAAACAAGACTTATATTACAAGAAAAAACAAGAGATATTATTTTAAAGCAACCTTGCAAGTTGAAAAATAAACTAATTAGTGCTAATTAACTCATTCTTCCCCTTCTTTTCTGCTGAGCTGCTTTTTTATTTCTATTTTGTACCATTAAGTGGCGGTTCACACCAGCGCAATGTCAGACATTGCATGTGATTCGCCGACGGGTGACATGTGATGCGGGAACATGTACTGGATTTGCACGGCTTCTCGCATCATAGCAGTGTGAACCGGCCCTAATACTTGAAATGTTTTCATTTGTTTGTTAAGGCGGAGGTCCGCCCTCTGCTGCAAAAATTAAAAGCCAGCAGCTACACATACTGTAGCTGCTGGCTTTTAATAATAGGACACTTACCTGTTCTGGAGTCCAGCGAGGTCGGCACCGCAGCTGATGTTTCCATCAGCTGGTAAGGGAACCCGGCAGTGTAGCCTTACGGCTTCAAGCCGGGAACCCTACTGCGCATGCGCGAGGCTCCGCTCCTTTCTCCTACTGGCCCGGAGGCCAGGGAAGGATGCGGGAGGAGGAGGGAGCCCTAGCGATGTATCAGGATACCTGTGAAAGACAGGTATCCGCTCCCTCCCAAATGTGGCACTGGAGGGGGGAGCAGGCAAATGAGTGGAAGTTCCACTTTTGAGTGATCCCGCTTTAAAGTATAACTAAAGGCTAGACTTTTTTTCATTTTGGATAGAGTGAGGATGGATTAGAACACCTGTCAAATTGTATTGCTGTCTATGCGTTAGGGAGATTCACCCTCTCTATTTGTCCTGTTTACCATTATCATTGAAAGTGAGAGTAAAAGAAAATACCCAAATTTGGGTTGTCCCCAGAAAAGTAATAGAGGGGAAATCTTCCAATGGGGACACTAGTTCTGGTGACCTGGGGGTCCTTAACGAATTCCCTTAATTATCAGGGATTTTCTCTAACTTCCTGTTTGGCTATGGGACAGGACGTGAAGGAAAACCTTTGCAATGGGAATATAACCATCCCTTACTCTGTCCAAAATAAAAATAAATAAAAAGGTTTTGCCTATAGTTCTACATGCTTTTTATTAGAAACAAAAGTTAGTGTCATTAAACAAAGGGAAATTATATTTTAAAACGTTTTTTATTCGTCACAGCTTTTTGCATAGAAAATAAATCAGTTTTCAAAATAATATTGCCACAAGAAAGCTTTGCTAGTACTGAAAAAACAATGTATATATGTATTACTTTGTTATCTTAGCTAATAACAAAGTTATTGTCGAATAGGCCGAAAGCTGAAATAAAAATTTCAATTGTTAATGTTAAGTTTTATGGACATTTGACACATATCTGTTTTAGGGGCGGTGCATTTTAGATGTTTTAGGCGCCCCATTATTTATCCCTGTGTAGAGTGTGTTTTGCTGAAAACTGTATTAGGCCTCTTTCACACAGGGCGGATCCGTATTCATCCGGCCCGTAAAGATCCGCTGCTCAGTGGGGATCGCTCCGCTGATCCCCACTGAGCCGGCGGATGACAGGGCGGTCACTGCACACTGTGCAGGGACCGCCCTGTCAGATCTCCGCTCTCCTCTATGGGGGATCGGATGAACACGGACCGTCTGTCCGTGTTCATCCGATCCGCTCTGCAGACGGATGGAAAAATAGGGTTTTCCTCCGTCTGCAGAATCGGACCACAGCGGAGACGGACAATATCGGGTGTCAGCGGATGTTCATCCGCTGACACCCGCTATCCCATAGGGATGCATGTATGTCCGTATTTCATCCGAAAACGGATGGATGAAATACGGACATACGGTCCACCCGTGTGAAAGGGGCCTTACAGATTCAGCAAGAAGGACTTTTTCCTAACACATCCCACCAAAATGCAGGTGTAACAAATTACCTTTAGGTTTAAGACAAGGGAAGGGCTATGCGTGATGGGGGAGCCCTAAGGGTCCAATGGTGAAGCAAGTTTTTGTTGCACTTGTTTTTGGCACCAAAAACCCCATGCCAAATCTACCAGGTGTCAGATTATTCAAGCTTGAGATTAAACATCTTTCTGCATTTATTAGGTTATACCCCCCCCCCCCCCCCCCCCAAGGTAAAATGCCCAAATCTAAGGTCAGCACACTGTGGCTAAAGGAAAAGGAAAGGGAAGCCAGACCTGCAGATCTACGCCAGTAATATGAGCAAGAGAAGGGAAAGTCAGTAGGATTGCATGTGGGGGCAACTCCGGAATCAATGATCTTTGTAGTCTTCAGGGCTAATACAGTTAATACAAGGCTATTGATTTTAGGTTTTTGACCATCTAAGTCAGATGGGTGGCATTGCAGTATTACTTCTGGTTTTTGTGCTGTGTAAGTGAGCTGCAGGAGAACTGAATGTTGCAAATTAAATCATTCTAAACTATACCACTTTCGGCCGGTCTACATTTGCCCAAGGAAGGCGGGTGCACATAAAGCTTGTAACTTGTGATACATGGATGCAGAAAAATGGATGTCTGGACACCCACAGGAATTAGTAGCTACAGTTGTGCTCAAAAGTTTGCATCCCCTTGGAGAATTGGTAGTATACAGTATGTGACATTTTTAAAGAAAACATGAGTGAGCAGGCAAAACACTTTTCTTTTATTTCTTATGGGATTCATATTCTGTAACTGTAGGTCATAACAGAATGGCACAATCATAGAACAAAACATGGCAACAAGTAAACCTATGAAATGAGACCTATCTGCATACCCTTAGTTCTTAAAACTGTGTATTGCCCTCTTCAGCATCAATGACAGCGTGCTGTTTTTTGTAATAGTTGTCTATGAGGCCCCTGAATCCTTGCAGGTGGTAGAGGTGCACATTCATGGCAAAATGCCTCCAGGTCATGCAAAGTGTTTGGTTGTCTTGCATGAACCACATGTTTGAGATCTCCCCAGAGTGGCTCAATGATAGGTTGTATTAAAGCTTTGTGTTTTTTTTTGAATAACAAACATGTTATACTTACCTGCTCTGTGCAGTGGTTTTGCACAGAGCAGCTCCGATCCTCTTTTTTTCGGGTCTCCTCCCCCTCGAGCAGTGGCCCCAAAGAAAGCTGATTTCCCTGGGGAAACTGCTGCATGCTCACTCTTTAGCTGCTGCTCTATGCGTCCATAAGATACATAGAGCTTAGCCTCACCACGCTCCCACCTCATTGGCTCACTGGCATTGCAGTAGTCAAGTTGGGAGAACACAAATGTATGGATCAGCTTTTTCAAATACAGTGTATGATAGCATAGGACGCAGCCCAGCAATGTTTCTCAAGTGGAAAAAAGATGTTCTGACAACATTTCATACATGTAGATTAAAGGTTACATTAGCATCCAATATTACCCCTAGATTTTTTTTAGTTTAGCCTGAAGCTCAAGTACAGTGCCATCTATAGATAAGCTATTAGGACTGGCCTTACATAATTGATGGGGGGTGCCAATAAGCATGACTTCAGTCTTGTCACAGTTTAATTGAAGGAAATTATGGACCATCCAAGCCAAAGTATAATCCGGTTTAGTGTGGATGTATACCTGAATGTCGTCAGCTTAGAAATGGTAATTGAGCCCATGAGATCTAAGCAGTTGGCCAAGTGGAAACATGTAAATGCTAAAAAGTAAGGGACCCAAGATTGAGCCTTGAGGGACACTGAACTTGACCGGACTGACTTCAGCCTGGAATCCACAAAGTGAAACAAAGTGACAGTGATCAGTGAGATATGACTTAATCCATTTCAGAGCCAATTCTGAGACTCCAAATATGGCTTCAAGGGGAGAGAGTAAAAAATTGTGGTCTACAGTATCAAAGGCAAAACTAAGATCCAGTAGAATAAGAATAGTGAGCCGGAAACAGAACCTAACAGAAGGTCATTGGTGACTTTGACCAAGGCAGTTTCTGTGCTGTGCAGTTGCCAAAAACCAGACTGAAGGGGTTCAAATAGGTTATTTTGGGTCATGTGATTATGTAGCTGAGATATCACAGCCCATTCAACGATCTTGGCAAGGAAGGGTAAGTTAGGTATTGGGCAAAAGTTGTTTAAATTGTCCAGAGCCATGTTGTTTTTTTGGTACCGGGTGATAGAGGCAGTTTTGAGGATTGTTGGTACAAAACCAATGCTAAGGGAATCATTTATGAGATTGAGAATAATGAGGATTCTAAAGCAGGATTTAAATAAATGGGTGGGAATAGGATCAAGTATGCAGGTGGAGGATTTCATATTAGGCCCCCTTTTATACCTGATCGTAGCGTTTTCAGGCAGAAAGTCGCGTGATTTCACTGCGATTTTGACACGCTTATGTACAGGTCAAAAGGTCACCAATGTAAAAAGAAGAAAAACGCCCAAATCTGCATAAAAAAAAAAAGTTCCAGAACTTGTTTGAGATTCAGGCGTTTTGGAGCTTCTGGCTTCAGGCGTTTTATGTGAACCATCTCCATAGAGAATAATAGATTTTTTCCCCTCAGTGTTTTGTAGCTTCAGGCTTCAAGCTACAAAACGCTCAGGTGTGAATGGGGCCTAAGAGACCAATTTAATCAGAGATGCAGAGTCAAGTAGAGAGAAGTGGAAGAGAGAAGAACCAGTAAAACTGGGTGGATCAGGAAGTGATGTGGATGAAGCGTGTGCTGTGGTGAGAATGTGATGCCTTATTTTGTTAACTTTTGAGGAGAAAAAAAATCTAAGAATGTGTTACAGAACTGTGCCAATGCCAATGCCAAGCACCATATTTTCATCCTTGGAGGCTTCCTATAATACACTGTAAATGTTGCATAAGTCTTTAAAAGAGAACAATTTGTACTTTGCACGGTTTCAAAACCAAAGGCCAGTGCGTATGAAGGTGAATAAAGTGAAGTAGTATATTTGTGTACAAAAACAAACAACTAAAGAAACATGCTAGTTCAAATTCAGTTTTGGAAAGAGTTGACCTTGTTAATGCACACAATATCAGTATACAAGTCATTCAAATACACAAAGATGTACTAATCTGTAACATTTCCACAAGCTCACTCACAGAAAACGAAAGCATTTTAGGAATTCAGCTGAATGTGATGACGGCCAGGAAACAAATTTAGATCTTTAGCACACTCGTGTGGTCAAAACCTTAACTGCAAGTTTAATTGCATGTTATAGTCTATAAAATCATGTACGAAGCACGTCCATTGCTAAAATAACATAAACATTTTTTTTTTTTTTTTATCATTCACAGGTCTCTGCTGTTTCATTGGCGTGCAAGCACAGACAGAGATTCGAAGTGTATCTGAGGAAAACGTGACTTTGCCGTGTCAGCACAGATTGGGATTGGTGGGAACCAACTTGGACATTGAGTGGCTGTCAAATGCTTCTGACCATGTTCAAAAAGTGGTAATTTATACAATTCCTTATTGGTTGGTTGTTAAATGAAATCCTACACATCTAGAAACTTAAACAAGGTTCAGAAACGTAGCTGAGAGGCAACCGGATATCAAGAAGTTTCCAACATTATAGGCTTTAAACTGATCCCTGGGATGTCAGCAAATCATCTCTGAATCCCCCCCCCCCCCCCCCCATAAGTAATTGCTCGTAAGGGTGGTGCCTCCAAGAATAAGAAGGAAAAAAGAGAAAAGGACAGAGACCGCGGGGGAGTTCCTTATAGTGTAGTGGTTTAACAGATGGTTGGATGAAATGTAAGAAGAGAAGGTAAAGTGTAATGGTGTACTACTCATATCTGTGAGGTTGCTGAGTTCCCTAATGGGGAAATCAAACAATCTGAAGTGAAAGCCTGAAGAGAATAAACAATATATTGTCAAAAGTATTGGGACACCGGCCTTTACACACACATGAAATTTAATGGCACCCCAGTCTTAGTCCGTAGGGTACAATATTGAGTTGGCTGAACCTATGCAACTATAACAACTTCTACTCTTCTGGGAAGGCTGTCCACAAGGTTTATGAGTATGTCTATGGGAATGTTTGACCATTCTTCCAGAAGCGTATTTTTGAGGTCAGGCACTGATGTTGTACGAGAAATCCTGGCTCGCAATCTCCGCTCTAATTCATCCCAAAGGTGTTCTATTGGGTTGAGGTCAGGACTCTGTACAGGCCAGTCAAGTTCCTCCACTCCAGACTCGCTCATCCATGTCTTTATGGACCTTGCTTTGTGTACTCCTGCAAATCATTTGGTGGAGGGGGGATTATGGTGTGGGGTGTTTTTCAGGGGTTGGGCTTGGCCCCTTAGTTCCAGTGAAGGGAACTCTTAAGGCGTCAGCATACCAAGACATTTTGGACAAGTTCATGTTCCCAACTTTGTGGGAACAATTTGGGGATGGCCCTTCCTGTTCCAACATGACTGCTCACCAGTGCACAAAGCAAGGTCCATAAAGACATGGATGAGCGAGTTTGGGGTGGCGGAACCTGACTGGCGTGCACAGAGTCCTGACCGGCCTGCACAGAGTCCTGACCTCAACCCAATAGAACACCTTTGGGATGAATTAGAGCAGAGACTGTGAGCTAGGCCTTCTCGTCTAACATCAGTGCCTGACCTCACAAATGTGCTTCTGGAAGAATGGTCAAACATTCCCATAGACACACTCCTAAACCTTGTGGACAGCCTTCCCAGAAGAGTTGAAGCTGTTATAGCTGCAAAGGGTGGGCCAACTCAATATTGAACCCTACGGACTAAGACTGGGATGCCATTAAAATTCATGTGCGTGTAAAGGCACGTCCCAATACTTTTCACAATATAGTGTATCTGTCCCTGTGCAGATATACTTGAAGCTCAGTGGAGAGATCCAGATGATACTACACACTGCGCTGTTTGGATTCTGGTGTATTCACACTAAAGCCCCATACACACGGTCGGATTTTCCGACGGAAAATGTCGTATCGGACAATGTTGTCGGAAATTCCGACCGTGTGTAGGCTCCATTGGACATTTTCCATCGGATTTTCCGACGGACAAAGTTTTATCTCCTGCTCTCAAATTTTCCGACAACAAAGTCCTATCAGACTTTTTCCGATCGTGTGTAGCGAACTCCGACGGACAAAGTGGCACGCATGCTCAGATCACATTACAAGACCAAAGCTATTGGCTACTAGCCTCTACATAGTCCCGTCGTAGGCAAAAAACGTCACAACGTTCAGAATGATTGGATTTTCCGACAACTTTGTCCGACCGTCTGCATGCAACATCAGTGTCGGACTAAATCCGATGGATTTTGTGGTCGGATTTTCCGACCGTGTGTACGGGGCATAAGAGGTCTTTGACCCGCAAGAATAGGAAAGCGGTGTCAGTGGGGGTATCTGCATTCGATATATTGAATTTATGCAGAATCTACTTCTCGGCTTGTCCATCACATTGATGGACAAGCCGAGAAGTAGATTCTGCATGAATTCAATATATCGAATGCACTTCTCAGCTTCTCTTTCACATCCCAGTGCCTCTACTGACACCGCTTTCCTATTTTGGGGGTTTAAAGACCTCTTACAACTGATTGCTCATATAAGGGGAAAAACAAACTTTAAAAAAATAAAAAACCTTTTTATTTACCTGAAGTGATTTGACGCAGCCAGCCCGATATTTCTCTTGCATAATGTGGACACTTCCTATTGGCTGACCACTGGCCGGGTCCTCTCAGGATCCAGAAAAAGACTGGAGCTATCTGAAGGGGATGGCAGGTTTTAGGTGGGATTGCAGCACTGGATGCAGTGGTCCTCAGCACTTTGAAATAGAAGCAGTGATGGACATGAACAGAGAATTTAAGTGATTATAACTTACTCCACTAGGTAAGAAATATAGAAAAGCCTAGCAGGATATGTTTAATTAGCCATTTTCATCTAGGGGTTCCTTAAGTAATAAGTAGAGTTGGGAAGGCCTGGGCAAAAAACTGAAAAAATTGGGAAAAAAGTTTTCTTTCACATTTTTTCAAAGCCAGTTATTGTTTTTTTTCTAGAAAAAAAAAAGTAGTGTGGAATAAATATATTCTTTTATAATGATAAATAATATTTTTCTTTTCCACTACTCAGTAAAATGGTGAGACCAACATCTAGAATTTGGAAACATTTCCACAGTGCAGTTTCTGCTGAGAGCAAAGCTGCAATTTGCAAATATTGTGAACAGAAATATTGTTTTCCAAATGCTACAAAGATGACAAAACACATCCTGGCATGCCAGAGGTACCCTAAAAAAAGAAAAGAAAAAAAAAATTCTTTATGAAATGAAATGTTGAGGACCAGAATGCAAGAAAATTATTTTTTAGAGAATACATAGCTGCATTCATTTGTGTTTTTAAATATTTTTGTTCAGCTGAAATTCTTAACCAATCATAAATTACAAGTAAAATAATCTTGAGTATGTTTCTGAACGATAGTTCCTAAAATGTTGAAACAGTGGGAAGGGTCAAGCAAAAAATTTGCACAATATTCAGCACCTTAGGAAATACTGGCTTTTTAAGGGGGAATGTACTGCAGTTACTGTAGAAGAAAAATTTCCTAAGCTTTATTGATAACTGATAACTACAGTAAATTCCCTTTCAAAGACCCACCGATAAGCAACAAAAAAAAAGGCAGCTAACATGGCTAGAACCCTCCAGCAGTTCTAAAAGCCAGGGGGAGAGAACAAAGACTCAGCCCTTGGAGCTCTGCCAGCTAACTCTGAACAAATTAACTCCAGCTCCTCTACCTACAAAGGAGCCCAAATATAGTTTCCTATGCTGTACACAGAGGGTGCTACATGTAGTACATATAAATGACCTGTTAAGAGACATGGGGACATCATAAATATGTTGTCTTCTCAAAAAAAGTATTGTTCTATAATTATATTATGTTGTGACAAGAGATATAAATACTGTACCTTCTATGACTTATGGTAATAGAAGTATCCGCTGCCTATAATTAGAACACATAATAGGCCGCAAATGTACAGGGCTAGAGACTTGAAGTGTCTGCAGAAAATGACAATCGCAGAGAAGAGAATATAACCAGTGTTATGTACTTCACAGATCCTCAGTTACAGTGGAGGACAAGTCTATGAAAATGAAGACCAGAAGGGCCGTTATAGTTTTAGCTCCAACTTCTTAGCTGGAGATGCTGCCATATTCATCAGATCTCTGGAGCCTAGTGATGCTGGCCTGTACACCTGCAAAGTGAAAAACGCTGGCCAATATGAATGGAGCTATATCAGACTGAGGATACTAGGTGAGCATTTGTGAAATGGAATTGATAGCTCAAATGTGTCTATTAATTACAACACCTGTTCATCTGTTACATCAATTTTAATTTACCACTAGCTTTTTTCCACTGGTTTATTACTAGGGTTGCCATCTTTTCTTCAAGCCAAACCCAAACACTTTAGCAACACAGGGACATTTTTTTCCATAGTATACACTATAGCAGGGATCTTCAAGCTATGGCCCTCCAGTTGTTCAGGATCTACAATTCCCACCATGCTTAGTTGTGTCTGTGAATGTCAGAGTTTTACAATGTCTCATGGGATGTGTAGTTCCAGCTGGATGGCCATAGTTTGAAGATCCCTGCACTATAGGATTACAAAACCTTTGGCCCCAAGGAGAGAAGTAACTATGTGCGCTGCAGGGAACAGGTGTGGCCAAACTTCTCTTGCTGACATTATCTTTTTGCAATGCATTGCATTTCTATGTTCTGTGTACTGTGGGAGACCAGATATAGTGAATGCCAGGTGCTGGGTTTAGTAACACTTTTATTTTCTGACTAAAGTTCCACTTTAAGCTGCTCCTTGAACTTATAAATTCTAAAACATTTTTAAGGTTTTCAAAGATACAGTAAGTGCACACAAATATATGTAGAATTTACAATGAGAGTATTAAAAGTAAATAAAATGTTTGGAGCCAGCTATTGGTTCTTTTGTGGAGTTGGTTACCTGACCCATAAATTGCATTGAGCTTTGTTACACAGAGATAAAAACAGCATAGAATTCCAATCCCTCTCCAGTATATACTGCAGGTACACATAGGGTTGCTACCTTTTCTTCAAGCAAAACCCAGTCAGTAGGGCAGTAGATGGTGTCAGTAAGGCAGTAGATGGTGTCAGTAAGGCAGAGGACGGTGTCTGTAGGGCAGCAGACGGTGTCAGTAGGGCAGCAGATGGTGTCAGTAGGGCAGTGGATGATTTATTTATTTTTTTACAAATTTGTTTATTTTTACATTTTCTTGTTGGGGGGCTTTGCTGAAATATCAGGGAACTAAACAGACCCCTGATAGCTCACTTTTGAAACAGAGAAGGGGACTGAGGGTGGATTCTCCAGTTCCTTTCTCTGAAGCATAATAAACATAGTACCGTATATACTCGAGTATAAGCCGAGTTTTTCAGCACATTTTTTTGTGCTGAAAATGCCCCCCTCGGCTTATACTTGAGTCATGCATTTTTCTGCTGCAGAAAATTACATTTTCCGAACCAAATTTGGGGCCCTGTATCTCGGGGCCACTCGGAGCTAGGAACCCCACTTCTGGTGTGCAAACCCAGTGGAACTAGCACTATAACATATAAAAAGCTGGGGTTCCTAGCACCAAGTGGCCCCGAGATACAGGGCCCCAAATTGGTTCGGAAAATGTCATTCTCTGCTGCAGAAAAGTGCTTGACATTTTCCGAACCGAATTTGGAGCCCCGTATCTCTTGACCACTTGGTGCTAGGAACCCCAGCTTTTCATATGTTATAGTGCTAGTTCCACTGGGGCTGCACACCAATTTTGGGGTTCCTAGCAGCAATGTCATTTCGGGACCCTTAACTACCGAGTTTGAAGTTCGGGGGACCCATGGCTGCAAATGGGCACAGTGAGGCATGCAAATGGACACAGTGAGGCTGCAAATGGGCATTGTTGACCGTCTTTTCCACTTACAGTAGCTGCGCATTTCTCACCCTAGGCGTATACTCGAGTCAATACGTTTTCCCAATTTTTTGTGGTAAAATTAGGTGCCTCGGCTTATATTTGGGTCGGCTTATACTTGAGTATATACGGTAAATTGGAACAAATGACTCAAAGCGCTTGATTTGAGGGGGGCATACAATCTCGTGAGGATTAAGGAGGGCAACGAGTGGAAAACTGCGTTTAATACCAGAACAGGCCATTATGAGTACCTGGTAATGCCTTTTGGCCTTTGTAACGCCCCGGCAGTTTTCCAGGAATTTATTAACGATGTCCTCCAAGATTTGTTGCAGTTATGTGTGGTGGTTTATCTCGATGATATTTTCTTATTTTCCAAGTCCCTGGAGAGCCACCACACAGATGTCTGTCATGTGCCTCAGAAACTAAGAGAGAACAATCTCTATTGTAAATTGGAGAAGTGCGAATTCCATCGTGAACGGGTTAAATTCCTGGGTTATGTCATTTCCACTGCTGGTTTTTCAATGGACCCAGAGAAACTTTTCGACCCGTGGGTTTACGTCCTCTGCAGCGTTTTCTGGGCTTTGCCAACTTTTATCAGAAGTTTATTCGTAACTTCTCGTCTCTGGTCAAGCCCCTGACTGATATGACCAGAAAGAACGGTAACCCATAGAGTTGGTCTCCAGAGTTAAGGCCTTTGAGAGTCTCAAGGTTGCCTTTGTTTTTGCTCCGGTTTTGGCACATCCTGATCCTACGTTTCCTTTTATCCTTGAGGTTAATGCGTCTGAGACTGGTGTTGGTGCCTTTCTGTCTCAACGTCATACCTCTGAGAGCGTTCTGCACCCTTGTGGCTACTTTTCCAAGAAATTGTCACCTGTGGAGTGCAATTACGAGATTGGTGACAGAGAGCTGTTAGTGATCATTTTAGCCCTGAAAGAATGGAGACATCTCCTCGAAGGTACCACTGTGCCGGTTCTCATTCTTACTGACCATAAGAATCTGACATTCTTGTCTGAGGCTAAACACCTCTCTCCCAGAAGGGCGCGATGGGCTCTTTTTTTGTCAAGTTTCAATTACATTGTCTCATTCTTACCTGGTACTAAGAATGTAAGGGCTGACGCTCTGTTACAACAATTTTCGTCCAATTCCAAGATGGAGTCGGTTCAGGTTCCTGTGATTCCTCCTGATCGTATTCTGGCTACTTCTCCTTTGGGTGACAAAATTCTTGCTGCTCAGGTCCGTGCTCCTCCTGAGAAAACTGGGGACCGCTGCTTTGTCCCAGAGAGTCTCCGTACTGCCATGCTCCAGACTTACTATTCTCCCAAGGCTGCTGGCCACCCTGGGAAGAATCAACTCTTTTGGGCCATTTTCCAACAATTCTGGTGGCCTAGTCTACGTGCTGATGTAACCGCCTTCGTAGTTGCCTGTTCCGTGTGTGCTCAGAGTAAGACTCCACAAAAACTTCCAGTGGGCCTCCTACAACCCATACCCAATGGAGAGAAGCCCTGGACCCACCTGTCTACGGATTTCATTGTGGAGTCACCCAACTCCCAGGGCAACACTGTTATCCTTATGGTGGTTGACCGGTTCTCAAAAATGTCTCATTGTATTTCACTTAAGAAGTTGCTCACTTCTAAGGAACTGGCTTCCATATTTGCTTGGGAGATCTTTCGCTTACATGGGCTAACCAAGGTGATTGTCTCAGACAGGGGTAGTCAGTTTGTGTCCCGGTTTTGGCGAGCCTTTTGTGCACAGTTGGGAATTCAGCTTGCTTTTTTCTCTGCGTATCACCCGCAGTCTAATGGGATCACAGAATGAGCCAATCAGTCCTTGGAGCAATTCCTACTTTGCTATAGTACTGACCATCATAACAACTGGTCAGACCTATTACTGTGGGCAGAGTTTGCTCACAATAGTGCCTTGAATTCTGCAACCCGATTGTCCCCGTTTATGGCGAACTATGGTTTTCAACCTTCCATGTTGACTGACTCATTTGTTCCGCAGGGTATTCCTGTGTTAGAGGAGCATCTCTGTGGTCTTCGTTCCACTTGGGCACAAGTCCAGGAGGCTTTGCGACATGCTAATGATAAGTACAGACTCCATGCTTACCGCAGACGCCTGCCTGCGCCTTCCTACCAGGTTGGGGACAGGGTTTGGCTGTCATCTTGCAATCTCTGACCCCTCCAAAGTTTGGTTTATTGGGCCTTTCCATATTCTTCGCAGGATTATCCCAGTGGCTTACGCATTAGACCTTCTTTCTAATGCGTATTTCAAATGTATTTCATGTCTCCTTATTAAAACCTTTGGTCTGCAACTGCTTTACCACCTCAGTGCCACATCCTCATGCTGTACAGGTGAAGGAGTATGAAGTACAGTCCATTGTTGACTCCCATATGTTCCGTGGGCGCATACAGTACCTGGTGCATTGGAAGGGGTACGGTCTGTAGGAACGCTCTTGGGTCTCATCCTCGGACATGCCCCTGTCCTCCTCTGTGATCTCCAGAGATGTTTTCCCCTCAAGCCTGGTGGTCCTCCGAGGGGGAGGGGTCGTTGAGGAGGGAGCACTGTCAGGGCTCCCTGAGCTGGCCGCGCCGCTCCTATCTCTACAGCTACTCACCTGTTGATGATATCCTGCTCGTCAGACCTGCCTACTTAAGCCGTCCAGCCCAGAGGATCTCTGCCTTCGCCTTGCTCAACATCATAGAGACTATCTCCTGCGTTCCTGTTTAAAGACTTGCTTGGCTGACATCCCTTCTGGCTCCAGATCCTGCTTGCTGTTCCACTTCACTGATCCCTGACTCTCTGGCTTGGCTGACTATCCATTCCGGTTACCAAACTTTGGCTATGTTTTGACTACGTTTGTTCTATTTACTTTTATTATTAAACAAGTGTGATTTAACTGTACTTCTGTCTCGGTCTTATTTCATGGTTTCTGACAGTCGGCAAGTTATTACTATTTATTATTATTAATTAGTTCCGTTCTATTTGTTATTTCTATTCGTTATTTCGGATAATTCGTAACTTCGGATAAATTCGTATTCGTTACGCTCACAAAGAGACAAATTTGAAAGGAAATTACAATACCTATAATTTAATAGTTAGCTATTATTATTTAGTTAGTTAGTTATTCTTTTGAATTTTCAGATTTTTTTTCTTGTTTTTGGATTTTCGGGTTTTCAATTTTACTAATTTTTTTATTTTTAAATTTATGAATTTACAAATTTCCGAATTGCGATCATAACGAATGACCCAAAAAAAAACAAATGAAACGAAAATGAACACATTTTTCAGCAGTGCACATGTCTACTGGCTACAAAATAATGTATCCAGACAGCAGAAACATTAGTCCAGTCATTTTAGTAAAATTGAATGTAGGTGTAGTTAAGCCAATTCCTTTGCATTGCTGGGAAGAAAGTAACACTGTACAGTTATAATTAATGATGTACAGTGAGGGGAAAAAATATTTGATCCCCTACTGATTTTGTACGTTTGCCCACTGACAAAGAAATGATCAGTCTAATTTTTGGTAGGTTTATTTTAACAGTGAGAGACAGAGTAACAACAAAAATAACCAGAAAAACGCATTTCGAAAAAGTTATAAATTGATTTACATTTTAATGAGTGAAAACGGAAAATTTGTGTCAAATACTTACCGTAATTTTCCTTTCCTGATAGGCTCCATGGCAGCATACGTGTGGGTTGGCCCCGCCTCCATAACTACCCAATAGGACCCCTCTCCCATAAATCTTTGCTCCTGGCTGCTATCCGTGTTCCGTAACTAGCCTACTCCAGACATTTGGGAGGGAACTCCTGCTGCCATGGAGCCTATCAGGAAAGGAAAATTACGGTAAGTATTTGACACAAATTTTCCGTTTTCCTGACAGGCTCCATGGCAGCATACGTGTGGGAAATAACTCGCCAAACACACCCGGGTGGGCAAAATGTTGAGCAAAGAAAACCAAAATGTATTTATCATTGTCCACCGACAATACTTGTAAACCAAAATTAATAGAAGACAGCGCAGCTGGCTCAACACAATAGTGAGATACAAAAGTGTTAATTGTGGACCAAGAGGCCGCTCTACAAATAACATCAGGCGCCACATGCCGAGAAGCCGCCCATGAAGTCGAGATGCTCCGTGTTGAATGAGCCGTCACTGCCTCAGGAGGAGCCAAGCCCTTAGCTCTGTATGCCCTTTGAATAGTCTGCACAATCCAAGTGGAAATTGACCTAACTGACGCTCGCATCCCTTTGTTCTTGCCATGAAGAAGGACGAAGAGGAATTCCGTTTGCCTGACTGGAGCCGTTGCTTCCAGATACTGCTTTAAGGTGTGACCTACATCAAGAGGATGAATATCTTGGTCATTTGATGTTTTGAAGGTAGGGAGTACAATCTCCTGATTCTCATGGAAGACCGTGGTCACTTTTGGGTTTGACCCTAACATTGGAATCAGTACCACTCTGTCTGCAAAAAAGGTCAGAAAGGGTTCCTCTGAACCAAGATTCCTGATCTCCGACACCCTTTTCGCTGACGTTATTGCCACTAGGAAGATAGTCTTACGTGTGAGATCCTTAACAGACAAAGGTTCAACAGAATCTTTCCCAAGATTTGACAGAAAATCCAGAACTAATGGAAGGTCCCATTTGGGGAACCTGGGTCTTCTTTGTGGTATGAGCCTGATGGCACCCTTAAAGAACTGACGAACTACGGCGTGATTCGCCCATGAGACTCCCGTGAAGGCCGAGATGGCTGACACTTGTACTCTGGCTGACTGCCAGAGATAAATCCAGTCCAGATTGAGGAAAGCTCAGAATATCATGAACTGCTGGAGAGTTACGAGAATTTCTCTTAATGACATGTGTACAGTAAACCTGGACCATATGCGCTCGTACACCCTATTAGTACTTCTTCGTCTGGCGCTAAGAAGGGTTGGAATAGCTTCTTCTGGGCAACCAAGGGCTTCTAGCCTTCCCCTCTCAAGAACCACACCTTGAGGTGTAGACAAGATGGGCATGGGTGTAACGTCGTGCCTTGGGACAATAGATCCGGCCTGAGAGGCAGGGAAATTGGATCTTGATAGCTGAGGAGTAGCAGCAGAGGAAACCACGGCCTGTTGGGCCAGAATGGAATGACCGCAATGATCTCCACCTTTTCTGTTCTGAGTCTCCGCAGAAACTGTAGAATCACCGGGACTGGAGGGAAGGCATAGGCCCTCTGGAAATCCCAACTGGTCGTGAGAGCATCTATCCCGAATGCCTGAGGGTCCTTGAACCTCGCAAGGTACTTGGGCATCTTGAAATTGCACGGGGAAGCGAACAGATCGACCTCCGGAGACACTCCCAGTGTTAGGAGCCACTCGAAAACTTCTCTGTGAAGGGACCACTCGTTGTTGTCCAACTCGACCCGAGACAAGAAGTCTGCTTGCACATTCTGGACCCCCGGAATGTATACTGCCAAGATGTTGGCTAAGTTCTTTCGAGCCCAACTCATTAAAGGCTCCACTTCTTGTAACAGGGACCAGCTGTGAGTCCCGCCTTGTTTCCTTATGTATGCCACTGCCGTTGTGTTGTCCAACCTTAGCATGACGGAAGAGTTCAACACTAGATGGCGAAAGGATAGGAGTGCCTGAAAGGCTGCCCTCAGTTCCAGAATGTTGGAGACGGCTCCTTGGGACGGGAATGTCCACCTGCCCTGAGCCACATCCGAACGGCAATAAGCGCCCCTCCCCTGGTTGCTGGCATCTGAAATCACAGTGATCCATGAGATGGGAATAATCAAATGATGGTTGCGCAGATTCTTCCCTTGAAGCCACCAGAGGAGAGATGTCCTCATAGATGGGGTAAGAAAGATGCGCTGATTCTGATTGACAGAGTTCCATTGATGCAGAAACCCCTTCTGAAAAAGACGAGTATGCCACTGGGCCCACTACACCATGGGAATGGTTGCTGTCATTGTGCCAATTATTTTCAGGCACTGGGGAGCAGAAGGTGAGAAGATCCAAGAGCTGCAAGAATTCTGTCTCGGATTACCATGATTTTCTCCTCTGGGAGGGAGATGGTACCCTCCACGGTGTTGAATAGAGCGCCCAGAAACACGAGGGACTGAGGCGGCTCTAGCTGACTCTTTTCTAAATTCAGGAGCCACCCGAACTCTTGCAGGGTAGAGATGACAACCTCTTTGTGATCTAATATCTGATCCTTGCTCTGAGATAGTAAAAGCAAGTCGTCCAGGTAGTGGTGGAGACGAACACCCTTGACCCTGACAAGAGCCACTACCGCCAATAGCACCTTGGAGAAGACCCGGGGTGACGTGGTTAACCCGAAGGGTAGACATGTGAACTGTAAGTATTGGTTGCCTACCGCAAAGCGGAGGAATTTGTGAAAGTCCTTTGTCACAGGCACGTGAAAATACGCGTCTTTCAGGTGGATTGATATTAACCAGTCTCCCAGGTGTACCGACTGCTGTATGGTAAGCAGGGACTCCATCTTGAATTTTTCCTTGCAAATGAAGGAATTGAGATGGGTCAGGTCTATTACTGGCCTCCATGTGCCGTTTTCTTCTGCACCAAAAACAGGGGTGAATACATGCCTTCGCCCCGTTCTTCCTCTGGGACGGGTACGACTGTGCCTTGTTCCAATAAACAGCTCACATAGGTCAATAGGACCTGTCTTTTCTCTTCTGAGCCTGGAAGAGTTGTAGGGATAAATCTGAGTTTTGGAGTGTTGCTGAAGACCCATTTGTGACCGGACGACACCGTCTTTGCGGTCCGATAGTCCCGAATTGAGGCCGCCCAAACATGTTTCCCAGAGGAACCACCTTTAGAGGCCTTCCTAAAAGAAGACTGCCTGGACCTCCATGTCCTGGAGAATTCCCGGCCAGGTTTGTAGCTGCGTGCATCCCTGGCACGATCCGCATTCTGCCTTCTTGGAAAAGAGCGTCTTTGGTTTTGAGGACGCCTGTCCTGAGGGAGAAAACCAGATTTCCCACCTGTGGCCCGGGATATGGCAGAATCAAGCTTATTGCCGAATAATGAGGACCCTTCAAAGGGGATGCGGCACCAAGCCTGCTTAGATGCAGGGTCTGCGAGCCACGGACGGAGCCACAACGCACGGCGTGCTGAAACGGCTGCCAGCATAGCCCGAGACATCAGGCGAATGACATCAATGGATGCCTCCTAATCTCCTGAATAGGAGAGTCTTTTAGCCGTGTCCATTGAAATGCCTCTCAGGTATTCTTCAATGCTGTCAGCCCAGAATTCTATGGCCTTTGACACTGCTGCAATCGCAAGCACTGGTTTGCACGCCATCCCTGAGGTCAAATAGATTCTCTTCAGATCTGAATCGATCCGTCTCTCTAAAGGATCCTTGAATGACACAGTATCTTCTAAGGGGAGAGTCACATATCTCACCAAACGCATAAGCGCTGCGTCTACCAGTGGAGCTGACTCCAGGTGCTTCACATCTTCTTCCTTAAAAGGGTACAGTTTAAGGATTTTAGATTGCATGGAACTCTTTTTGTCCATCTTGCTCCATTCCTCTGAAATAATATCACCCAATTTGGACAGAAACGGAAAAAAATTGGCGCTCCTTATTGAGCTGCTTAAACAATTTCCTTTGCTTTGGGGAGGAAGTGATAGGATCTTCCCACTTCAGAGCCTCTCTCACCGCCTTCACCAAGGAGGGAACCAGACCATAATCAAACCCCAATCCTGGATCTTCCGGATCCGATTCACTGTCTGAGACAGGAGCCGAGTGGCGGCTAGGCTGGGATGATTCCCATGTCTCTTGTAGTAACCCCTCTCCCACTGTAGGATCTAATGGGTCAGGTGGGGATTCACATGGCTGTTGGGCTTCCCTTTCCTGCAGGGATTCCTTTACCACTCGCCTCACCATTACTTCTAAGCGCTGATCAGCGCCGTCTCTTTCATCCGCTACTTTGGCGAAACAATGGTCACATAGGGATTTATCTGCTGGCACGGGCATCCTGCACCCCCAACATGATTTCTCTGGCCTCTTGCTGGAGTGAGCCACAGGGGGGCGAGAATAATCCCTGTCACGCTGTTCCGACCTGGCGGACCTATGGTGGCTGGATTTTGAGGAGGATTTGTGGTGGTGCGATTTTGACGATCCACTGCGTCTATAGGCACTAGGTTGTGGATCAGATTTGGAAGGGCTGTGAACACAGAAAGACAGACAGAAGGGACAGGTCATACTTGCTGCCTATGCTTACTCTCTTCAACATTAAAAAATACAAAAGATGTATTTAGAACCTACCTAACATGAGCAGGCTGGCCACTAGGGGGCAGTGAAGCATCCATCATTGCAAAGACAAAACACCTGACGCTGTAGTAACAAGAGAAAACATTTCAGACCTCAGACCAGACAAAAAGGCACATATCCCTAGCATAAGGGATTGTTCCTACCTTGCCCAGCTTTGCAGGCTTTTGAATTTGGCGCCCGTGACATCATCGGCGATGTCAGACGCCGGGTGCTCAACGCGCATGCGCGAGAACCAAGCCTCGCTCTCATGCCGGGTCCGCGCATGCGCAGAACGCCCGCGAACCCGGAAGTTGAAGAGAATAGTTTGCTGGAACGCAGAAGCGTCAGCAAACAGCATGGAACAGCAATAGGATACAGGAAAAGAAGATAATCAATGGGCACACACATAAACACTGCTGCCATGGAAAGATACAGACTCACCGCTCCACCAACGATCACTTGGCCGAACGAATCCACGCACACACCGGACCTCCAGCAGATAAGGGCCACCTGTAGCAACAGGTAAACAGGCCGGGCGCACTTTAAGGTAAGACAACCATTTCTTCAGCGCTACTCTGCAATTACTCTCCATACCCTGCTTAACAGTCAGGGCCTATCGGAGGAAACAATTCAGTCATTCGGCCGATCGATCGCTGTGAAGTCATCTTCAGGTAGGAGAACCACATGGTCCTACGGAGGAGGACAAAAAAGGAACACGGATAGCAGCCAGGAGCAAAGATTTATGGGAGAGGGGTCCTATTGGGTAGTTATGGAGGCGGGGCCAACCCACACGTATGCTGCCATGGAGCCTGTCAGGAAATAAGTATTTGACCCCTTCGCAAAAAATGACTTAGTACTTGGTGGCAAAACCCTTGTTGGCAATCTCAGAGGTCAGACATTTCTTGTAGTTGGCCACCAGGTTTGCGCACATCTCAGGAGGGATTTTGTACCACTCCTCTTTGCAGATCCTCTCCAAGTCATTAAGGTTTCGAGGCTGATGTTTGGTAACTCGAACCTTCAGCTCCCTCCACATATTTTCTATGGGATTAAGGTCTGGAGACTGGCTAGGCCATTCCAGGACCTTAATATGCTTCTTCTTGAGCCATTCCTTTGTTGCCTTGGCCATGTGCTTTGGGTCATTGTCATGCTGGAATACCCATCCGCGGCCCATTTTCAATGCCCTGGCTGAGGGAAGGAGGTTCTCACCCAAGATTTGATAGTACATGGCCCCGTCCATCGTCCCTTTGATGTGGTGAAGTTGTCCTGTCCCCATAGCAGAAAAACATCCCCAAAGCATAATGTTTCCCCTTCCATGTTCGATGGTGGGGATGGTGTTCTTGGGGGTCATAGGCAGCATTCCTCCTCCTCCAAACACGGCAAGTTGAGTTGATGCCAAAGAGCTTGATTTTGGTCTCATCTGACCACAACACTTTCACCAAGTTCTGCTCTGAATCATTCAGATGTTCATTAGCAAACTTCAGACAGACCCGTACATGTGCTTTCTTGAGCAGGGGGACCTTGCGGGTGCTGCAGGATTTTAGTTCTTCACGGCGTAGTGTGTTATCAATAGTTTTTTTGGTGACTATGGTCCCAGCTGTCTTGAGATTATTGACAAGATTCTCCAGTGTTAAGATCTTGCATGGAGCCCCAGACTGAGGGAGATTGACAGTTATTTTGTGTCTCTTCCATTTGCGAATAATCGCACCAACTGTTGTCACTCTCTCACTAAGCTGCTTGACAATGGTCTTGTAGCTCATTCCAGCCTTGTGTAGGTCTACAATCTTGTCCCTGACATCCTTGGACAGCTCTTTGGTCTTTGCCATGGTAGAGAGATCGGAATCTGACTGATTGATTGCTTCTGTGGACAGGTGTCTTTTATACAGGTAATACACTGAGATTAAGAGAGTGCTCCTAATCTAAGCTCCTTACATGTATAGAAGACACCTGAGAGCCAGAAATCTTGCTGATTGATAGGGGATCAAATACTAATTTCACTCATTAAAATGCAAATTAATTTATAACTTTTTTTAAATGCGTTTTTCTGGATATTTTTGTTGTTCTGTCTCTCACTGTTAAAATAAACCTACCATTAAATTTATAGACTGATCATTTCCTTATGAGTGAGCAAACGTACAAAATCAGCAAGAGATCAAATACTTTTTCCCTCACTGTAGACAGGCACAGGTCTCAGTAACTGCTATGTTTTCAAAATGGATGTTGAAAAACCATGAGGCTGTATAATTATTTTTTTAAATGGGATGGTATACATTTAATATACATTTTCTTATGTCAATCCTAGCCGTAATAAACCTCTATACAACAGTGCATACCTTTCTATAGAAAAGACTGCGGAAAACAGAATAGCTGAAGTTTCTCTGACTTGTAGGTATTTCTATTCCTTTTACAGTGAAGCCTTCTGAACCTGACTGTTGGGTTGAAGGAGAACAGACAGTAGGAAGAAATATCACTTTGCGTTGCAATTCATTAGCTGGGTCACAACCCATGTCCTATCGGTGGGAGCGGATAAAGCAAATGGGTGATATCGCAGTGGCTTTACCAAGTAATGCCCACTTGGGTAAGACACCCCACTCATATATTCTTATCACGATTAATGCACAAACTAAATGTCACGCACTCTGCAAAATTGTGTGCTTTTCTAAAGGCATTCCCAATTTACAATATTTTCTATATTTTCTTTTAGACACAGTCCAGCGACTAGTACTGAAAAATGTGAGTGCAGCAGACAATGGCTCTTACCGTTGTGTTGTGAGCAATGAAGTCGGAAAAAGGACATGCAATATAAATTTGACAGTAAAATGTAAGTTACAATAATAACAGGTATTGAACGGGTTATGTTCCACATGGGAGATGCATCATTTTTAACGATTTCCCACCCAGCCTATTGTAAAATGACAGCTGTGAGGGATTCTCGTAAATCGTGGTGGACTTTGCCACGATGTGTCACTGGCTGTGTCCACTGTGCAGGCCATTTCATACATTGGGAGGTAAAGCACAACCGCTACAAACTATATACAAGTCCTAAATATAACAAACACTATTATTTTTATACATCACAAACTGATCTATTTGCATCCATATCTAAAAAAAAGGTTGAATGTCTTTTCGGTGTCAGTCAAGAGTAACATAGTTGGTACAGCCTTTGTATGGCTTAATGGCCCTGGTGGTGTTATCCTTAGCCTCCCTTTGCTGTACAAAACTGACCTGGTCTTGGTAAATGATTTTTGGGACCAAGGGCAGCTTCCTGTTCACCAAGATTTTCATGAACAATTTTAAATCATGTTCAGTAGAGAGATTGGGCAGTAATTACACTAAGTTGGGTCTTTCCCTTCTTTTGGTATTATGGTAATGTTGGCTCTGAGAGTATTAGTCATGTAAATAAATCTGTTGGTAAATGGTTGTGCTAGGAGTTGAAAAAACATTTTGTAATATGCAAGGGAAATGCCATCGGAGCCTTCAATAAGGGGCCCCCAGATCCCGGCCCCCCACCCTATGTGAATGAATATGGGGTACGATGTACCCCTACCCATTCACCTGGTGAAAAAAGTGTAAATAAAAACGCAACACATTTTTAAAATACTTTATTACACAGCTTCGGGGGTCTTCTTCCGTCTTGGGGGGTCTTCTCGCCGGACTCCTCCGCTATCTAGCTCTTTTACTAGCGGAGGAGCCCGGCTTTCTCCTTCGTCACCGCTGTCGTCTGGGGGTCTTGTTCCGACTTCGGGGGTCTTGTCCCGCCTCCGCTTTCTTCATGCAGCTCTTTTACTAATGGTGGCCCGGGCTTCTGTCGCCGTCGCTTCTGCTTCTTCTTCCTCTTCTTCTTTATCCGATGTTGACACAACGCTGTCTCCGCTTCTAATGGCCCAGACGTGTTGCGCGGCCAGTTATATAGGGACAAGGGGCGGGGCCACCGTCTCATGTCACATGGTGAGGATGCTGGGACTGTGACATCATAAGGGGGCTCCCGGATTCCGATAAGCCCCCCGCCCGCAGACCCCGACAATCAAAGGCCAGGGTTGTTGGGAAGAGGCCCTTGTCCTCATCAACATGGGGACAAGGTGCTTTGGGGTAGGGGGTGCTGCAGGGCCCCCCTTTCCCCAAGGCACCCCCCCATGTTGAGGGCACGCGGGGGGGCTCGCTCGTCCCCACCCCCGTTCCTGACCGGCCGGGCTGCGTGCTCGAATAAGGGTCTGATATGGATTTGGGGGGACCCCTATGCCGTTTTTCGGCGTATGGATTCACCTTCAAATCCATACCAGGTGACGGGGCTAGCGAGGTGTCAATCTCGCCGATCGAGGTGTCGGCATTGACTTCCTTCACTAGTCCCGTCTACCTGGAGTCATGTTCTAAATGAACGGACTTTACTCCCTGTGTGGGACAAGTCCGTTCATTTCAAAAGTCCCGCGGACTAGCACACAGACGGCCGGATTTTCCGCCGGACTGCAGATAATTTTAAAAACAAAACTTCTTACTAAGTCCGCCGGACTTTTGGGAAGAATAAGTCCGCCGGAGCCCACACACGGGTGGATTGTCCGGCAGACTCTAGTCCAGCGGACAATCCCGCCGGATAGTAAGATCGTGTGTACGGGGCATAAGAGGAGACTGTCCTCAACTGCCAGTTGTGGGAGGCCTGACAGATTCTATCTAGCTTGTCCTGAAAAGGCTTATAAGATGTTGGAGGGGGGAAGAGTTATAAAGGTCTCTGTAGAAGTCTTGAAACCGTCTTGCAATGTCGGAAGAAGTGTACACCAGTGCGGCTGGTGCTAAACTTTTTGGGGGAGGGGGGCAGCAAACAACCCC
The DNA here is from genome assembly GCA_028564925.1 of Lithobates sylvaticus. NCBI lineage: Eukaryota > Metazoa > Chordata > Amphibia > Anura > Ranidae > Lithobates > Lithobates sylvaticus. The sequence continues at coordinate 172,460,519 of CM053035.1, forward strand.
CCCCCCCCAGGTCCGCACTCACCCTTCCAGGGTCAGAAGAGTCCCTGTGCGGCCTGGATTTAAAGAGGAAGTAAACCCTGATTGGTTTACTTCCTCTTTGTTTCCCTGCAAAGGTAAAGCATAATGGGCAACTATGCATCGCATAGTAGCCCATTATGTGTCACTTACCTGACACAGGAGCCGGCAATGTCCCCTCTTCCACGGAGCGTCCATCTTATTTTTCGGGTATCGTGGCTCCAGCGCTGTGATTGGCCGGAGCCGTGATGACGTCACTCCCGCGCATGTGCACGGGAGCCGTGGCTAACGGCATATCGCTGTTAGCAGCAGCATGCTCAGTGCGCCTGTGCGCCGCTGTCTATGGCGCAGGCGCCGTAGACAGCGGCGCCTGTCTTTTTGCAGATGTCTCCTAAACCGTGTAGGTTTAGGAGATATTTCTTGGACCTACAGGGAAGCCTTAATCTCGGCTTCCCTGTAGGTCAAAGTGGTCTGTAAGGGTTTACAACCACTTTAACAGGGCTCTGGATGGATTGGGAGGATTCCCCAGAGTCGCTAGTGTCAGTTTGAGGGGGGCACCTCTGCAGCTCTGTCAGCTGGGATAGCAGAGGATGTGTGTGTTTGAAGTGCTGCAGCTAGATGTCACCCGCTGCCATTTTGTTGAAGATTTTAACGGTGGGGAAGTAATGGGAGATTTTAAGTCTGGGAGCAGTGTGGCAGTACTAGCAGGTCGTCAGGAGGCTCTGTGGATCTGGTGTTCCGAGTGAAGAGAGGAGGTATGCGACCATCTACTTCAGCTGTTGCCACGACCTCCCCCCCACCACCAATAGGGAATATTAATTCGCTAGTTATCACTAGTTATCACTCTGGGCTCCGAGCCCAACCCTTTTCAAGGCTCTAATCATGTGCTTGAGAAAAAAATAATAATAAAGCTATGAGTCCGGCGCCCTGCATGCATCCCTGCACTGCCCGCCTTATGGACCAGCCGCCACTCAAAGCGTGCAATTGCTAATAACCTTCCTGGCCCATTTCCCCATGCATAAAACCTCTGACATACTTTAGGTATATTCACCTTCATTTTATGGAGAATGCAGTTGTTTAACCAGCTGAGCTCTAGAGCAAATTTTTTCATTTTTGCACACATGTAAAAATCTTAATTGTTGGCAATAATATCACTTAAACCCCCAAAACATTCGATTTTTTTTCTGAAGCAGAAGCCCTGTAGAATAAAAAGATGATAGTTGCAAATATTTATTTCATATAATATTTACGCAATTGCTTTTTAAGTGCAAATTGTCTGGACAAAAATATAATAAAAATAATGTTAGTGCAAACACATACAATATAATACCCATTTTTGGTAAAATATAAAAGATGAGGTTGCATCAAGTAAATAGATACCAAACATGCCACGTCTTAAAAATACGTGTGCCCATGATATCACAAAAAACGTTGGTGCCAAAAAATCATTAAAAAAGCTTTAAAAGCTTTTCTAGCTCGTTTAGAGATAACTAGGAGCTCTCACTCTGACTTTGCAGCGATATGTCACACATGTGGTGCGACAGTAGTTTACATATGCATGCGCACCCTAGGCTTGTGTTTGAACATGTGTGCAAGGAAAGGGGATTATGACAATTTTTTAATTATATATATATATATATATATTAGAGGTGCACCGAAATTTCGGCCGCCGAAAATTATCGTCCGAAAACGGTGTTTCGGTATCGGTCGATAGCAAAAATCAGCCGATACCGTAAAGGGGTGGGGTCCGCCCCTGTAAACGCTCATTGCTGGAGTCTCCTCCGCTCCCTCCTCGATCTCCGTGTGTGTGTGTGGTGCCTTAACTGACTGGGCACAGTAAGGCTGCAATGATGGGCACAGTAAAGCGCCAATGATGGGCACCGTGAGGCTGCAATAATGGGCATCGTGAGGCTGCAATAATGGGCACAGTAAGGCTGCAAAGATGGGCACAGTAAAGCGGCAATGATGGGCACAGTAAAGCGGCAATGATGGGCACTATGAGGCTGCAATAATGGGCACCGTGAGGCTGCAATGATGGGCACAGTAAGGCTGTGATAATGGTTGTGGTGAGGCTGCAATGATGGGCGCGGTGAGGTTACGATGATGGGCGTGGTGAGGCTGCAATGATGGGCGTGGTGAGGCTGCAATGATGGGCGTGGTGAGGCTGTGATGATGGACGCGGTGAGGCTGCTAGGATGGGCACGGTGAGGCTGCATAGACTAGCACAGAGGCTGCATTTAATGGGCACTGGTGAGGCTGCATTGATCTCTTGTATCATGTCTGCAGTCTCTGACCATCTCAGGCATCATATCTGCTAGAGGTGCACTGCATGGACATTTTGCTAATGTGTTATATAAATCTATACATTTTATTTAAAATATACAAAAATATAAATATTTTTAAAAAATAGTCATTTTCGGTATCGGTTTTCAGCCTAGTGTATTTTTCATTTTCGGTATCGGCACCAAAAAAAACATTCGGTGCACACCTAATATATATATCTCATGTGGGGAGATTAGCTTGTGGGGATCACCTTTTCTTAAAATGAAGGTCAGCGTACAGGCAGTTTCTTTAAAATCTAGCGGGCTGCCAGCTTTATTTAAAAGTGATTTGCAAAGTCATAAAAATAAAAAGCAAACAAAACAGTAAAACAAATCCTTGCTGTCCTGCGCAAAACTAAACAGTACACTGCTATCTATACGGTGTGGGGCTGGTCCCCGTCACCCACAAAGGTAAAGCAAACCTTTGTTTTCAGTCCAAACAAACAGACTCTCTCAGATTCCCTTCTGAGTCTCAGGCCAGAGCACTGCTGTGCTCTCTCCCTGCTCATTTAAAGTCCACCTGAGCATGGACTCAAGTGGACCAGAAGACCCGGACCGGAACCAAGCCTGCCACAGAGGCCGGATTCCGGTTCAGTCTCTGACGATAGAACAAATGCAAGGTGAAATATATTGATTATCAAAGACCTCACCTTGCATACCGTCACATATCCTTAACCCCTGCTCAAGCCCCATGTGGGAGAGGTCATCTGAATTGTTTTGGAGGTTGCCCGGCCTATGCTCTACTGTAAATTTAAAGGGCTGTAAAGCCATGAAATGAACCACCTTGTCACGCGGCCATTTTTCTCTCTGTTGTCACACATCCACTTCAGGGGAGTTTGGTCGGTGACCAGCTTAAATGACCTCCCCACAAGTAATAAGTCCGGGGTCACTAGCACCGATAGTACACAAAGGGCCTGCTTTAATTTCTGGATCGCCTCCTCGGCTTCAGGATTCCATTTAACCATGACCGACCCTCTACCCTTCGTCAGGTCGGTCAGAGGAGCGGCAAAGTTGGGTAATAAACTGTCTATAATACCCTGTAATGCCCAGGAAGGCCCGAACTTGTTTTTTGTTCACCGGTTGGGGCCATTTTGTAATTGCCTCAACCTTATTGGTCTGAGGCTTGACCAATCCCCGGCCAATAAGGTACCCAAGGTATTTAGCCTCCTCCATGCCTATGGCACACTTTTTTGGGTTGGCCGTGAGACCTGCTTGCCTAATGGAATCTACCACTGCTTGTTCTCGGGGCAGGTGCGATTCCCAATCTGGGCTGTGGATGACCGCATCGTCCAAATAAGCAGCTGCATACAGGCGATGTGGTCTCAAAGTTTTGTCCATCATTCACTGGAATGATGCAGGGGTTCCATGCAGACCAAAAGGCATCCGCTTGTACTGAAACGAGCCCTCAGGAGTGGAAAAGGCAGTCTTCTCCTTGGCCGATTCATTTAGCGGTATTTGCCAATAGCCTTCCGTTAGGTCTAGGGTTGTTATGTAGCGAGCCTGTCCCAACCTGTATATGAGTTTGTCGACCCGAGGTATCGGGTATGCATCGAACTTAGACACACTGTTGAGTTTCCTAAAGTCGTTACAAAACCTGATAGTGTCATCAGGTTTTGGGACCAGCATTATGGGGCTTGACCACTTACTGTGGGACTCTTCTATCACCTTTAACTCTAACATGTTTTTTATCCCCTTTGCGACTGCCTCTCGCCTGGCCTCTGGCATTCTATATGGCTTTACATTTACTCGAACCCCGGGTTCCATCACTATGTCATGCTGGATCACGTTGGTCAGTCCAGGTAAGGGGGAAAAAAAGTCTCTATTTTTGTACACAAACGCCCTAACGTCACTTTGTTGTGCCACGGACAGGGAATCCGTTATGGGGACGTCAGGTGTCACCTGTACCCGGTCTGAGGGAAGTAAAGTTTCTTTGTCCTTCCACGGCTTTAAGAGATTCACATGATAAATTTGGTGTGGTTTCCTTTTCCCTGGCTGGTAGACTTTGTAGTTTACCTCCCCCACCCTTTCGACAACCTCAAAAGGGACCCTGCCACTTGGCTAGGAACTTGCTTTCCCCCGTGGGCACCAGTACCAACACTTTTTCGGGGGCTGAAAGTACAGACCTTGGCACCCCGATCATAGACCCTCCTCTGAGCCTCCTGGGCTTGCTCCATATGTTCTCGTACCAGGGGCAGGACAGCTGCGATTCAATCCTGCATCAAGGAGACATACTCTATGATGCTTCTTCATGGGGTGGCCTCTCCTTCCCACGTTTCTCGGGCGACATCTAGTAGCCCCCTGGGATGTCTACCATACAAGAGCTCAAAGGGGGAATTAGCCTGTGGATGCCTGCGGAACCTCACGTATGGCAAACATGAGTTAAGGTAGCAAAAAATCCCAGTATCTCCCATCTTTGTTGACCACCTTTTTCAGCATACTTTTCAAAGTTTTATTAAATCTTTCGACAAGACCATCTGTTTGGGGGTGGTAGACAGAGGTATGGAGATGGGAGATTTTGTATGGCTTACACAGTTCCTTGGAAGCCCTGGACATAAATGGGATGCCCTGATCGGTTAAGATCTCTTTTTGGATCCCCACTCGACTAAACACCTGGACATGCTCCTTGGCCATAGCGTTAGCCGAGGTGTTACGCAAGGGAATGGCCTTAGGATAGTGCGTTGCATAGTCCAGGATTACCAAAATATGCTGGTGACCCCGGGCATACTTCACTACCGGTACCCCACCAGGTCCATGCCAATTCTCTCAAACGGGACCTCGATTATTGGTAGAGGAACAAGGGGACTGCGAAAATGAGGCGACGGTACTGACATTTGGCACTTGGGGCACGATTCACAGTACTCCCTGACATCTACATACAACCCGGGCCAGAAAATACTCTGGGCGATTCTCTCCTTGGTCTTTTCGATACTGAGATGTCCCCCCATTACATGACCATGGGCCAGGTCTAGCACCCCCCTACGGAAGGGGTTGGGAACCAGTAGCGGTTCTACCACGTCCTCTCCCCGTTTTACCACCTTATACAGTAAATGGTTTTCAAGGGCCATGTAGGGAAGAGACACCCCCCAATTAGGATCCACTGGTTCCCCATCCACCATCTTAACGTTTTCTCTAGCTCTCATGGTGGTGGCATCTCTGAGTTGCTCGGTACAGAAATCCTCTCTCCAGACCTCTAAGTTGGGTACCACATTCTGGCTACTCTCATTGTCAGGGTCAGAGGTGTTCTCCTGTTTGTTACCCTCGGGCTGGGAGTTAGCTTCCAGGTCCTCCGGCTCCCCAGCCATGACAGGGAAAGGAAGAGGATCTCCGGCTTCCTTGATCCCTCCAACAGTATCCCCTTCCTTTTGGCAAAAAGGGTCTGGTGAGAGTTCCCGTGCTTCCCCAGCAAGAGGAGCTCTACCTACCAGCTTCCCTTTGCTCTCCCATAAATTCAAAAAATGGGAAAAATCTCTCCCCACTAAAGCTTCATGAAGCAGCGAAGGTACCACTCCCACTGAATGTGTTACACTGCCCCAGGGGGTATCAACCTCAACCATTGCTGTCTGGTAGTCCCGAGTGTCCCCATGGATGCAAATTACCCCAATAGTACTGAGGTGAAGTTTTGTGGGGTTTACACAATCATCCCTGACTAGGGTCACCACACTACCAGAGTCTAGCAGGGCTGTGAGTGGTTTCCCATCCACTGAAATAACACACATTTGTTTTTCAATGCGAGTCTGACGTGATTCAGTACATGCGACCTGTGCAAACAGAGAAATGCGTCTTTTCAAAAAGGAATAATCGAATTGCATAGGTTCATAATTTATAGCAGTGGTCATCAACCCTGTCCTCAGGGCCCACTAACAGGCCAGGTTTTATGTATTACTTTGGGGAGATCCAGACTAGAATACTGCAATCACTGAGCAGCAAATTATATCACCTGTGAAGTATTTCAGTTATCTTGCAAACCTGGCCTGTTAGTGGGCCCTGAGGACAGGGTTGATGACCACTGATTTATAGGACAGTTTGCAGCAATATGCCCTAATGCATGGCAATGAAAACACTGTATATGCTCTACCCCCAGTCCTCTTGACGGTCCCAAAGACCTTCCTGGCTTCTTTGGCCAGTCTCCAGGTCTAGGAGACCAAGACCAAGTACAGATCAGCTTGGTTAGATGTGTCCTCTGGCTGTACCAACCAGAAAATGGTGGATCTAAAACTGGAAGTGACGAAGGCAAATCCATTCCTCGATTTCACATGTAAACAATGAAATGGTTTCACATTGCCCTTTCCACAGAAGCCTGCAGTTGTGGTTCCAGGCTCCCAGTAAGAGCAAGAGAGCCACGGAAACAATGGGGAGAGGGGGGCCAGGCACCACACCACCAGCTCTGTGAAAGTGATCAGCAACTATGGAGCCGCCACATCACATTCACTTTCAAGCCATGAGGCGGCTGAACAAAACACACACAAGCTGATAGCTGCTACTGCATCCTAGATCTCTTCTCAGGTATGTTTAACCCTCGCACATTCCAAGAGATCAGTCTAGTTGGTGATTGGGGGAATTGCTTACAGACACAGGGCCCCTAAGAAGACATAGTATCTTTGGGTGGCGTTTACAAAGAACCCAGATCACACACACAAAAGTTAGAGAAAAAGAGAGGGAAGGGGGGCGGAAGCAATGACAAAAGAACTAGTGGCTCAAACAGAGTGGAAAAGTAAGAAGAGAGCAGATTGTTTCAAAGATAGTCAAAGCAAGAGTCTGCAGGCATGAGGTTCCTCCAGGAGTCCCAGGGAGATCAGCAGGGGCAAGGGACTGCCTGGTTACAAACTTAGAGATGGCCCCCAAGGCAGTAAAAGCATATAGCATCAGGGCCCCAGTAGTAGTGGAGGTAGATATGAAACAGAGCCAGCATTTTCCCCCAGTTCATCTTCAATCAGCATAAGACATAAACAGTCTATAAAACGGACCTGAAGATGAAGCCTGGCAGCCAGTAGCACCCCCCATGCTTGTCGCCATCTCAGAACACATAAACATGTGTAGCATTCGCTGCTCTAATAGGTTGGAGAAGGGGCCAGAGTTATTTCAGCAATAAAGAAAGTCTGACCCGACAAGTCAGAGAAAAAGGTGATGGTAGCCACATTGAGTTCAACAGCTTTCTTCTCCAATGCCTTCCGAAGCACCTCTTCCTTGAGAATAAAAAAAAGGATTCAACATAAGACATCTTGTGGGGCAGAATTGTTCACTGTATCCCTCGGTCCTGCTACCCTGTGGAGCTGCAATCCAGTTCTATGTGCATGGCAATGTTCCTCTCCAACAAGGTGATCACGATCACTTGCACTGTGTCCCTGAAATCTGGCCCCCGAGTTTCTTCAGGCACTCCGCGAATGAGGGCATTATTCCGCCTCCTGCGGATTTTTACTGTCGCCTATCTTCAGTGCCCTTGCTTGAGAGCTGCCATTATATGTTTAAGCTGTGCATATGAAGTCTCCATGCCAGAGACTTTCGAGTCTACCTGGGCAAATTGCTTTTTTTACTTCAGTGAATTCCCACTTAAGCATACTTTCGATTCTGAGGGCCAGGAAGTCCAGTCTGAAGAGTTGTGGAGTGCTAGATTAGATCAGGGGTGTCAAGCTAATTTTCATCGCGAGCTGCATCAGCATTAGGCCTCATGCACACAGAACGTTTTTACAGTTGCTCCTAGGGGCGTCGGGTGTTTTTTACAGCTTAAAAACGTCTTGTCATGTTATTCTATGTGTCCATGCACACACGGGCTTTTTGGAGCTGTAAGTGGCATAGGCATTTTCAAGCTGCAAAAAAATCCCAGGGCCAGTGGGTTCTGGAGCAGCAGCATTACAACTGTAAAAATGCTTAATGTAGCTAAACGCGTGTTAACGCTGTATACAGCGTTAAGCCACGCCAATGGTTTTTAAGCTGTAGTAATTGGATTTGGTAGTGGAAAATAGAAGAGGGCAGAGAAACGCTGCTTAACGCTAACGCAGCTAAATGTGCATTAATGCTGATGCAAATCGCTTATAAAAGTGTGTTTTTACAGCCACTTTTTCCTGGCATCGGTACTGGTTTTGCAGCTCGCTTTTTAAAACGCCCTGTGTGCACAAGGCAATATGGTTGCCCTCAAAGGGCCAATTGTATCTGTAATACTATATAAATTTATCCAGGGAACTAAACCATACGCCCCTCCCCAGCTGAACCACATTGAACAGTGGGTGTGGTCAAATTGGAAAAAAGTGACAGCAGAAAAAGAGTAGTCCATTGAGTCCGTTTTTTTTTAAATTGTTTTTGGGGGGGGTGGGGGGTTCGTTAACTTTGTTGTCTGACTATAGATCTATGTTTATCCCAAGCATGTTTAAAGCCATTTACTGTTGACTGTCTCATTACCTCTGCGGGTAGTTTATTCCAAGCGTCAACTACCCTTTCAGTAAAATAATACTTTCTAAGATTAGTTTTGAACTTCCCTCCAGCTAGTTGCAGAGTGGGAAGATCTTAATGGGGAAATAAATACCAAGAGTGCGTTATGAGTTCAGGGGTGAACTTTGCACAGAGTCCAGAGTTCAGGGGTGCCAATTCATATGACACAGGAAGGAAGGCCGGACCCCAGAAAGCCTGCGAAACCTCACCATGGAAGGTTGAAAATTCATTAACCCCTTCCCCCTAACCTGGCCAGCCAAGCTGGCTAACCAAACACAGTATGCAACCTGCCTACAAGTTCAAATAAATCTGGAACCTCAAAAAGTAGTTAGCGACATTGCTAATCTGATAACATTATCATGCAGTTAGGAAAACATGAGAAGATGAGTAGTACTTTGCAATTATCTAGAAATTAGTAGTGTGAAGCTCTTCAAAAAAAGAATTTAAACATTCATGTTTTTCTTTTTATTTGCTTTACAGCTCCTACTAATGTGGCTTTTCTTGCTGGAACAGTCTGTGGAACTGTGGGTGGTGTGTTTGTCTTGTTTTTTATCTGCTGGTTGGTTTTACGGAAAAAAGAGCTCAAGAAAAGGGAAGAAGATGAATTCCTCAACGAAATTAGGTAAACTGACTCAATGCTAAACACTTTCAACAAAATCACTTGGTAAACACAACACCCCTTAAAGTAGAACTAAAGTCATTTTTAAGGTTTTCTGGGGACAATAAAAACTCCCAGGGGTTCTAATCCCTCTCCACTCTATCCAAAACTAAAAAAAACAAAGTTTGCCTTTAGTTATGCTTTAAGTACAATTAACATTTCTCAATGTTATGTATAAGAGAGCAAATTTTCACTTTCTAAGTTCAGGTCCAGAAACGTTTTGTGAATTTATTTTTCAGGGAGGATGCTGAAGCTCCTAAAGCTCGGCTGATGAAACCAGGATCAAGCTCCTCAGGCTCCAGAAGCTCACGCTCAGGTTCTTCATCCACCCGCTCCACAACCAACAGTGCCTCTCGTAGCCAACGAACTCTTTCAACACAGGAAACTCCTCGTGGAGAATTGAGACACCACTGCCTGGAGCAGATATAGCGGGAAAAGTCCAGCAAAGATAATATGAGACGTGGAGTCTTAAACAGAATGTATGTGTCTGATGACACAGGAATAAGAACAGATAAAGACTATGAAAGGATGCCTGGGTTACTTGTACATCTTTAAAACCACATCTTTGTTTTATTTGATTTACTGCATCACCAGTAGAGAATTTGCACCTTTTTTCAGAAAACAGATATGGAGTTACAAAGCATTAAAAGGAAACAGACCTGGGGAAGACCAAAACAATTTATTCTTGTCAAACAGGTACAAGAAAAAAAAAAAACCTTTCATGAAAGCTGCAAGGGAATGTGAACAAAAATGGTACAACTTATTATGATTTGTGTTGTGAACAACACAAGGAAGGTAAAGTAACTAACTTCAATGAACTATGTAGCAATGTGAATTGTTTTTGTAAGGGAAACTTCTTTACGACAAAGGTACAAAACATTTTATTGATGATCAGCAATTGTTCTATGAGAAGGAATTTTTTTTTTTTTTTTAACTGTTTTGATTTTGTGCATTTCAGTGTCTTGTGAAGCCAAAACCTCTAGCATCAGATTAGTCTGCAAAGAAGGACTTCAAGAAATTTGCTTGAAAAAAGGGAACCGGCAACTTGCCAAAATTTCCATTTTATTGTTGTCTAGTGGCCACTAATGGCATAGACTAATTTGCATCTGCCACCTACACACAATGGAGAGGTCTATACTTGTAAGAATAAAGCCCACAGTGTTATATTTGGCTCCTAGTAATGAACAGGTTGCATTCTTATGCACAGACACGCTGTCACAGATGTTACCAGTTCCTTAGAAAAGCTCATTCCGAATAGCGGCACAAAATGGCCAGTTCTGCTGTGTGTGAGGTAACATATGCGCTTTATGAGTGCTGAAAAAAGTGACCAATCTCCTGCACTCAAAGGGAGTGAGTTGGCAAGCAGGCAAAATACAGTTTTCGGCTGGTCAGATCTTTGTGCTGGCTTTGCTGCCCCCCAACACCAGGCTGGGGAAACCCAAAAGAGTAACTGCAAAAACAAGAGACAGGGCGCACAAGCCTAGCACATTATCTTTGTGATTTCTTTATTACTATAGTATATAGATGTATGAGCACAAACGGCAACATCAAATAGACACATAACAGTCCCCAACGTACTCCAAACAGTCCCAAAATTGCAAGATTTCCAAATGGCTGACGTGTTTTGAGGGGAGATCCCCTCTTCCTCAAAGCCCTGGGTGCGTTTTGGGACTTGCTCAGTGGACGAGACAGTTCAGAGTACATTGTGGACTGTTATGTGTCTATTTGATGTTACTGTTTGTGAGTATACATCTATATACTTTTATATATTAGCCCCTTAAAGCGGTGTTCTGTCAAATTAGCCAACTCATCAAAAACTCCAACCACCTAATTTCCGGTTTCTTTAAACCATCAGAAATTGCAGATTCAACAAATTGCTGTTTGGACACACCGGCAACCGGATACACTCCGGTACAGGAAGATTTTGCTGTATTGACACCACAGCGGCTAACGAGGGCAAAGTTGTTGCTGCCTTGGAGGCCGCAATTTTGTTGGTTAGTATCGGAACAAGTAAAAATCTCCACTCATAATATCATGCAGCAGACTGTAAACAGTTGCCAGTGTTGTGTCCAAACAGCAATTCTTCAAAATATCCAATTACTGATCGTTTAAAGAAACCGGAAGTTGGCTAATTTGACAGAACACCGGCCCTTTAGAGACTTAAGAACGCCGGGAGGCAGGGCTTATGGTCATGGCAGTCACATAATCAGAAAGCTCCCGATCGCAAGCAGTGAGCAGGAGCTTTCAGTTAGCCGCCGGTAACTGTGCAGGACACGCACTCTCAGCACAGCGATATCAGCGCTATTGCACGCAAATATGCTGCTTGTCCGGGCCAAGGCCGGCTGCCGAGAGACTGCATATTTGCATGCGCTTAGGGCCTAGTGCTTACTAAGGCAATTACAAAGGTAATTTGCTAGGCTTATGCGCCCTCTGTTTCTTGTTTTTGCACATTGAGTGCTGCCCTAATATTTATCAGATTTGCTAGTAAGGGAACACCTCAAGCTGAGATCACTCCTATGGTGACATCATTGATAACGTATAAACTCAATTTGAAGTGTACAGAATTCATAATCAGGTCCCTTAAAATTAACAGCCTTAAAAAAAAAAAAAAAAAAAAAAAAAAACATAACATGCCAAGGTGGTAATGAATAAAAACCTCAGACAATACCTATTAATTTTGCAATAATGAAAAAGGTAAAATATTTTGTATACAAGTAAGGGCTCATGTTGGTTAAAAGGGTAAATACTCCTGAGTATTCCCTCATGGAATAACTGTCAGCGTTTTTTTCACAAATGCTCTTGGAGGAAAAATAACAACCAAGACAGTTGCTAACCGGGATGTTTACATACGAAGTGAAGTTCTGGCTGTTACCTGCTCTTACACATAGGAGCAGCCCACATATAAGCCATAGCTTGCAAAAAAAACTATAGAAACCTATGCGAATTGCTACATCATAGGAGCAGTCCTATGTCTTAACTTTTCTATTTGGAAACTAGTGTGATTACCTTTTTATATGGAGTCATCTATGAAGCCTTTATATATTCGTGCTGATAAACACCAAGTTACTGCTCTAGTACGATATTGGTTTTGTGACTTGAGTAGCCATTGTGAATTACAGTATTTAGTATGAATTATGCATAGCGATGAATGCATTGCAAAAAAAAAATACAGTTTGGATCAGATTGCTTCCTGTGGGTTACAGAAAAAATGTAACAGTTTTATAAACGTCTTTCATTTGAATTTACAAATTCTCTTACAAGTATATCAGTTTACATGACCTGCATTTTCTTATTTCAGCAGCTTTTTTCTTGCTCTGAAATTATTTAAAGCAGAACTCCAGCAAAAAATTATTACAAAACAAATAGCCCAGTTAAGGATACAATAACAAAACTAGCTTTTGCTGCTTCAATCTAGAGATTTATTTTTTCTACCCCTAGATGCCCTCAACCTGGTGGCCAGCATTATTCAACCCACTCTCTCTCCAGCCTGTGACTGGACAGTGAAAGGAGAAGCAGCACAATGATGAGCTCATCCCTCTGTTGCTCCCCTTTCTTTTCTTGTCAGCACATAAACGGATTGGCCTCTTGTGCTGCTTCTTCCTCTCACACCCCAGCCTTGCTGTACAGGGACTGCAAGAAGTTAAATCGAGGTACCTAAAAACTACATTTATTGATGTATTATTTATCACAATGTTGCAAATATATGTGTTTTATATCTGCCTAGAATCCAGCTTAAAAAAAGCAAAGAGAATACTTTTCGGCTACTGATGCCTCTTTCATTCGCTATCCTAAAGACAAGAGAGATAACAGTTGTCAGCAAACTAGGTGACAAGGGAAGATCTCCCGATGGGGACCCCTGTTCCTGTGACAGCTGTGAAAGGTGGGATTTCTCTTACCTTTGAAGGGCTTTCAGCTCCCTTCCTGTTGTATTTCTCGGACAGGAAGTATGAGAAGTCTACCCATTGAAGACAGCATTACACTCTCTAACCAACAGCTAAGATATGTTATGAGCTCTCTGCAAAATTATGATGGCTGTATCTGCAACTTCTTTCAACGGTAGCCCCAGTGAGTGTATAGCAGGGGTCTCCAAACTTTCTAAACAAAGGGTCAGTCCTTAAAAGTTTAGGGGGGCTGGACTGTGGCCAGTGGGCGAAAAAAATGTTCTGGTGTCAGTGGGAGTAAACAATGCCCAATCATTGGTATTGGGGAGAACAATAGTGTCCTATCAATGGGAGGAATAGTGCCTATCATTGGTATCAATATGACTAGTGGCCCATCATCAATGTCAGTGGGAGGAATAGTGCCCCATCATTGGTGTCAGTGGGGTGAAATAGTGCCCCATCATTGGTGTCAGTGGGGGGAAATAGTGCCCCATCATTGGTGTCAGTAGGAAAAATAGTGCCCCATCATTGGTATCAATGGGAGGACTAGTGCCCCAATCACTGCTGTCAGTGAGAGGACTAGTGCCCCATCATTGGTATCAGTAATAGGAATAGTGCCCCATTGTTAGCGTCAGTCAGGAACTATGCCCCACCAATGCCCCAAGGGCCGGATTAAAACAGACAAAGGGTCGTATCTGGCCCTTGGGCCACAGTTTGGAGACAACTGGTATATAGTTTTCTAAGAATAGCATTTATGGGAAGAGAGATATTTTACAACTATTGCACAACTATATATACTTCCTCGCCTCGTCTACTTTATTAAAATGAAAGCCCAGCAATAATTGATATTTCACATTTTCACATACTGCTGCATGCCTGGCAGAATAAATCACCTAACCACTTCTTATATAACTCAGGGACTCCAGCACAGAGATCTCATTACCAGAGCTTCCAAGTCTTAAAGGTAATCAGTCAATACTGAGCCTGTGCAGACATCGAAATATTCCGTCTGAAAAGATTGTTTATAACATATTTATATCTGCTATTTTATTTAGCTTTACTCGCTCAGACTTTGACAATAGAGCTTTTATTAGGGGGTCAACGGTCACCCAAAGTCTGACAGTTAGGCCCCTTTCACACTGAGGTGCTTCTAAACGGCCAGTAAAACACTGAGCGCTTTTGAAGAGCTTTCCCGGTGCTTTTGAAAAGCTTTCTATTCATTTCAATGGAGAGGGGTGTTTTTTTTACTGCCCGGCGAGCACACTGGCCCAGTGTGAAAGCATTCATCGATTTTAAGGGAATTAGGTTTTCGTGAGCTTTTCATGCGCTTTTTTTAGCGTGAAAGCGCCTCAGCGTGAAAGGGGTCTTATGTCCATGTCAGCTGTTTTTCCACACATTAGTCCCCAGGTTCTAAGTATGCAATGGTTGGTATGGCCTCATGTGAACTTTGATTCACTGTTCAAAACTAAAGGGTCAGAGTATGTAAACAAAAATATGAGGGCAAACACAAAATATATTCTTATATAGGTCCAAATTCACTGGTTCTCCTTAATAACTAATTCATGTACTGATGGGATAATGCATGAAACATCATAGGTATTTTCAAAAGGAAATTATAATGAATTTACAGCGAATACACATTTTCAGTTATTATTAAACTAAAAACAGTTTTGACAACATTTTCAGAATTTTGTACTTGCTTGCTGTTTCATATATTGATTACTGCATTTCATTTACAGATCTATATAAGATCCCTCTTGTGGTCATTTGTGAATCAAGGAATGCTTAAAGCCCAACTCTAGGCTTTATTTTCTAAAAGTGTCCCTCAGCCAGTATTAAAAAATAAATAAAAATTAGCTTAGGCTGCAAAATTTACATTCAGTAGCTGTTCACCGCAGTACCTCTTCTTCATCACAAGATGTCCTACTCTTCCAGGTTGAACAACATCCAGCCTTGCTCAACCTGGAAGGCTGAGGACATACTGTGAATAGAAGGTGTCACCACAGTGTCCTTCATTCAGTGTACTGGTGTAGAGCAGCGCTAACACCATAAATAGTATAACATATACTCAGAGGAACCCGGAGCTGGGTTTAAAGATTGAAAATGATCTGCACAGTAAGCCTGTAAGAGAGCCAACAGTAAAGTACACTACTGCGCAATACTACTAATGCCGCGTACACACGGTCGGAATTCTCGTCGGAAAAAGCTCTGATGGTTTTCACGTCGGAATTCCGACGGAATTTCACTCAAACTGTCTTGCCTACACACGGTCACACCAAATTCCGACGGTCAATAACACCACACCTTTAAAAACATTCGACTGCACTATAAAAGGCAAGTTTAATGCTTCTGAGCATGCGTCGAATTGTTTCCGAGCATGCGTCGGAATTTTGCGTGTCGGAATTGCATACACACGATTGGAAAATGCGATAGAAAGGTTTTCCGTTGGAAAAATTAAGAACAGGTTCTCAATCCAAAGTCCGTCGCAAATTCCGACAGAAAAAGACAGATGGGCATACACACGGTCGGAAAATCCGTTGAAAAGCTCCCATCGGACTGTTTCCATCGGAAATTCTGACCGTGTGTACGCGGCATAAGAGGAAAGCAGATCCTGCATTTGTGGATATATGCAGAAAAAAATTAAAACAGACAAACAATAGTACAATTATGTCAATTAGACTGATCACATTCACACATATGGTTGCCCAAAACCGGCTTGAAACATGCAAGTGCACTTCCTGAGTAACTTTGAAGACAGGCAAACATTCAAAATCCATTAAAAAGTATACCGCTGTGGTCCTTGGGTCTATTATAACAACTGGCTTTTTTGAACTTTGATGCATTTGTTAAGAATATCATACATTTTTCAGATAACTGACTGTTTTAAAACAACACAGCAACACCCAAAAAATAGCCGGCAAATCCTGTCTAATGCACTAAAAAGACTGATTTCCTGAGAGAGGAGATTAAAGAATAGTCAAAAATAAGTGAGTCAGGATGTTTATTTTCTTTCCACGGATCTATGGCAACATTTACTTTTGAAGCAGAATTTATATTACCAAGTACATTTTGCGGATTTGATGGCAAAAGGCAGAAGTAGGTGCAGGGAACAGGATGGACCCAGAAAGGACTACTCCATCTTGCTATCCATTTAAACAATTTTCTGATTCTTTCTGTTCTTTCACAGTATAAATAAAAGCAACTGTAAATGTACTTTATATACACCACTATATTTAGTGGGAGTTTACACTGTGGGGATCCTTTAATAAAATTGGAGAGTGCAAAATCTGATGCTGCTGTGCATGGTAGCCAATCAGGTTCTAACTTCAGCTTGTTAATTAACCACTTCTGGACCGCCCATCGCACATTTACTGAGGCAGGGCGGCCTGGCTGCGTGAAACAACGTACCTGTACATTGTTGTTTCTTCTGGGTCTGGGGTGCGCGCGCCGCCGGCGACCCCGCTCCCGATGTGTTTGGACACAGCGGGAGACAATCAGGGGGTCTGGCGGATGCGATGCCTGCCGGGACCCGCCAATCGTGGACAGGAGAGGCAGAACGGCGGTCTGTGTATGTAAACAAGGCAGAAGGTCATTCTGTCAGAGAGGAAGATTGAGATCTTGTGTTTCTGCTAAGCAGGAACACAGATCTCTCTCTTCCTCCAGTTAAGCAATCCCCCACATGGTTAGAAATCACTCCCTAGGGACACACTTAGCATTTTGATCATCGCCCCTGGTGTTAACCCCTTCCCTGCCAGTGTCATTAGTACAGTGAGAGTGCCTTTTTTTAAGAACTGATCACTGTATTAGTGTCACTGATCCCCAAAAAGTGTCACTTAGTGTCAGATTTGTTCACCGCAATGTCGCAGTCCCGCTAAAAATCGCTGATAGTCGCCATTACTAGTTAAAATAAAAATGCCAAAAAAATATCCCATAGTTTGTAGACGCAAACCAATCAATATACGCTTACTGGGATTTTTTTTTACCAAAAATATGTAGCAGAATATATATTGGCCTAAACTGATGAAGAAATTTGATTTTTAAAATTTTAATATTGGATATGTTTTATAGCAGAAAGTAAAAAATATTGTTTTTTCTTTTCAAAATTGTCAGTTTTTGTTTTTATCAGGCGATCAGATACCACCAAAAGAAAGTCCTATTTGTGGGGGGGGGGGGGGGGGATTTTGTTTGGGTACAGCGTCGCATGACCGCGCAATTGTCACTTAAAGTTACGCAGTGCCGTATTGCAAAAAATGGCCTGGTCATGAAGGGGGTGAAACCTTCCAGGGCTGAAGTGGTTAAAGGGTAACTCCACTTTCGTGGGGGGAAAAAAATAGCAAATAAAGAAGAACTAAAATAGCATATACAATTGCGACCCAAGTCATATTGTAATTTAATGTTATGAAAAATGACCTTTCCTTTTCAATCTGCAGCCGCTGTAATTTTCTGAAAATGCAATGCAGTATGGCTACCTGGAGGTGTTCTGTACATGAATGTGTACTGTACACCCCTCAGAAACATAATTTCCTGCTTGTGTGATTGGCTCACCAATTTCAGACATCCCCTGCAACAAAAATTTAATTTTTGGTGAGATACTCCCAATAGGAAATCACGTCTAAAGGGATGCAGGCCCAGCAAGTGCACAGCTGATTGATAATTATTGAAACCACTCCCATTAGCCTCACTTTCCACATGGACACAGACAAACACACAGGGATTTCTTCAGAATAACAAAAGACAGGCATCTGCAACAAAAAGTTTGTTATAATTCTTGCAATGTACATAGATCACCCAGAGGGGAATGTTTTATTCTCAACAAAAGTGGAGTTACGCTTTAAAGAGGTTGTAAACCTCCAGGGGGAAGTTGTACCTATAGGTAAGTCTAGAATAAGGCTTACCTATAGGTAATGTAAATATCTCCTAAATGTGCACCGTTCAGGAGATAATTACTGTTTACTGCACTGATGACGTCATCAGTGCATGTGCTCTGAAGGAACGGCAGCCTGTGCCGCTTCTCCAGGCGAATGTGTGGTGACCAGCGACTCCCAAACGCATGTGCAGAAATGACATCACACAGCTCTGGCCAGTCACAGAGCCAGAGTCTGTGGCCCCGGAAGGAAGACGGGCGAAGATGGATGCGGTCTGCAGCGGGGACGAAGCTGGCTTCCTTTGCAGTTAAGTGTCACATAATGTACTAGTATGCTAAGCATACCAGCACATTATGCTTTTACTTTGCAGGGAAGAAGAAAGGAAGAAAAACCCACCAGGGTTTACTTCCTCTTTAACCACTTCCCGACCGGCGCACACAGATATACGTCTGCAGAATGGCACGTACAGGCAGGAGGGCTTATATATAAGTCCCTCCTTAATGCCTGTCCGTGCCATCGGGAGCGCGCCGGGAGCGGCGCGCTCCCGCGTCGGTCGGGACCCCGTGGGTCCGGTCGCGGGCCCCACGGACTCGATTGCCGCGGGGACACCCGCGATCGTCTCACGGGAAGGCTGAACGGGGAGATGCCAAGATAAACAGCATCTCCCCGTTCTGCCTAGCAACTAGTGACGCCGATCTCTGCTCCCTGTGATTGGAGCAGAGATCAGCATTCACTAGCTGACAGCCACGCCCCCCCACAGTAAGAAACACACCCCTAGGCATACTTAACCCCTACAATGCCCCCTTGTGGTTAACCCCTTCACTGCCAGTGTCATTTATACAGGAATGAATGCATTTAACCACTTCAGCCCCGGACCATTTGGCAGCCAAAGGACCAGAGGTCTTTTTTCAATTTCGCACTGCACTACTTTAACTGGTAATTGCGCGGTCATGCAATTTTGTAACCAAACGAAATTTGCGTCCTTTTCTTCCCACAAATAGAGCTTTCTTTTGATGGTATTTGATTGCCTCTGTGATTTTTTTTTTTTGCGATATAAACGGAAAAAGAGCGAAAATTTTGAAAAAAAAAGAGATTTTCTACTTTTTGTTATAAAAAAAATCTAATAAACTCAATTTTAGTCAAACATTTGGGCCAAAATGTATTCAGCCACATGTCTTTAGTAAAAAAAATGCCAATAAGCGTATATTTATTGGTTTGCGCAAAAGTTATAGCGTCTACAAACTAGAGTACATTTTCTGGAATTTACACCGCTTTTAATTTATGACTGCCTATTTCATTTCTTGAGGTGCTAAAATGGCAGAGAAGTACAAAACCCCCCCAAATGACCCCATTTTGGAAAGTAGACACCCCAAGCTATTTGCTGAGAGGCATGTTGAGCCCATTGAATATTTTTTTTTTTAGTCCCAAGTGATTGAATAAAGACAAAAATAAAAAAGATTTTTTTTTTTTTCAAAAAGTTGTCACTAAATGATATATTGCTCACACATGCCATAGTTATATGTGGAATTGCACCCCAAAATACATTTTGCTGCTTCTCCTGAAGTCCCCACATGTGTGGGACTTTTTGGGAGCCTAGCCGCGTACGGGGCCCCGAAACCCAAGCACCGCCTTCAGGATTTCTAAGGGTGCAAATTTTTGATTTCACTCCTCACTACCTATCACCGTTTCGAAGGCCATAAAATGCCAAAATAGCACAAAACCCCCCCAAATGACCCCATTTTGGAAAGTAGACACCCCAAGCTATTTGTTGAGAGGCATGGTGAGTATTTTACAGCTCTCATTTGTTTTTGAAAATGAAGAAAGTAAAGAAAAAAAAAATTTTTTTTTTCTTTTTTTCAATTTTCAAAACTTTGTGACAAAAAGCGAGATCTGCAAAATACTCACCATACCTCTCAGCAAATAGCTTGGGGTGTCTACTTTCCAAAATGGGGTCATTTTGGGGGGTTTTATGCCATCTGGGCATTCCATGGCCTCCGAAACTGTGATTGGCAGTGAGAAGTGAAATAAAAAAATTACACCCTTAGAAAGCCTGAAGGCGGTGATTGGTTTTTGGGGTTCCGTACGCAGCTAGGCTCCCAAAAAGTCCCACACATGTGGTATCCCCGTACTCAGGAGAAGCAACAGAATGTATTTTGGGGTGTATTTCCACATATGCCCATGACATGTTTGAGCAATATATCATTTAGTGACAACTTTTTGTAAAAAAAAATATATATATTTTTTTTTTTTCATTATTCAATCTCTTGGGACAAAAAAAAAAAATATTTAATGGGCTCAACATTGCTCTCATCAAATAGCTTGGGGTGTCTACTTTCCAAAATGGGGTCATTTGGGGGGGGTTTGAACTGTCCTGGCATTTTATGCACAACATTTAGAAGCCTATGTCACACGTCACCCACTCTTCTAACCACTTGTAGACAAAGCCCTTTCTAACACTTTTTGTTTACATGAAAACATATTTTTTTTTTGCAAGAAAATTACGTTGAACCCCCAAACACTATATATAATGTTAAAGCAAAGGCCCTACAGATTAAAATGGTGGGTGTTGCATTTTTTTTTTCCACACAGTATTTGCGCAGCGATTTTTCAAACGCATTTTTTGTGGAAAAAAAATACACTTTTTTTTATTTTAATGCACTAAAACACACTATATTGCTCAAATTTTTGATGAAATAAAAAATATGATCTTAGGCCGAGTACATGGATACCAAACACGACATGCTTTAAAATTGCGCACAAACACGCAGTGGCGACAAACTACATACATTTTTAAAAGCCTTTAAAAGCCTTTACATGATACCACATTAGATTCACGGAGGAGGTCTACTGCTAAAATTACTGCCCTCGATCTGACCTTCGCGGTGATACCTCACATGCATGGTGCAATTGCTGTTTACATATGACGCCAGACCAACGCTTGTGTACGCCTTTGCGCAAGAGAAGGGGGGGCAGGGGTGCTTTTTTTTTTTTTTTTTTGGTTTTTTTTTTATTTATTTAGCTTTTTTATTTTATTTTTAAACTGTTCCTTCCATTTTTTTTCTTTGTTATGATTTTTATTGTTATCTCAGGGAATGTAAATATCCCCTATGATAGCAATAGGCAGTGACAGGTACTCTTTTTTTGAAAAAATTGGGGTCTATTAGACCCTAGATCTTTCCTCTGCCCTCAAAGCATCTGACCACACCAAGATTGGTGTGATAAAATGCTTTCCCAATTTCCCAATGGCGCGGTTTATATCCGGGAGGGGGGACATTCCCTCCCACTGCTTGTAAAAGCAGTCTAGAGGCTAATTACCCGCTAGAATTGCTTTTACATGAAAGCCGATCACTGGCTGAAAAGAATGATACCAAGATGATACCTAAACCTGCAGGCATCATTCTGGTATAACCATTCAAAGTCCAGCAACATACTGGACATATATTGTAATCTTTTTTTTTTCATGCAGCCTCTTGGCTGAACGAAAAAAAAAAGAGATTGATTGGTGGGTATGCCCACCATTAGAATACCTCCCTTCATCCACCCACTTCTAATGATGGGCATACATGCACCATTTATATATGCCGATGCATGGGGGCATCCTCCCGCAAAAGTTATGCCGTGTACACACGGTCGGAATTTCGACCGTATGTACGTGGCATTAGGAGCCAATCGCTCCTCCCCCCCCCTGCTGCCCCCATGCTTCGGCATATATGCTCTTTTTTTTAACTGTGGTGGTGAAATCACCTCCTACAGCGTTGGAGTCGCGGCTTTATGTATCGTGGGAGCAAACGCTGTTGCTGTCAAGATAAATAAATCCGCGTTGCAACTGAATGGCGCACCTGAAAACAAAAAAATGCTTAACACTAAAACACAGTAAACAAAATTACATACCTGAAAAGCAAGCATGATAAAACATGATAAAACATAATAAAACATTGCAGAATAGAATGGAGTAAAAAAAGAGCAACAATAGAGAGAGAATAGAGTGAGAGAGAGAACAATAAAACGACAACTATTTTTATTTTTTTTATTTTTTTGAGATTCACAGGTAAAAAAGCTCCTGACTGAAGCGACTGAATCAAAACGCTACCACAAAAAAAATGTTAGCGATCGCAGGGATCAGGCCTGACTCTGCGAACGCTGCAGTTATGTGTGCTTAGTGTTTTGTAAGTGACAGTGATCGATCGATACTGCACTTGGGTGGGCTGGGCGGAGGGGGAAAACGCAGGTGCTAGCAGGTATCTGGGCTGATCCCGCTAACAATGCGTTTTTTTTTGGAACCCTAAACTGCTGGGACGCTAGTATAGATCTGATCAGATCAGATATTGATCTGTTCAGATACTGTACCACTAAGGGAGGTGTATGCTTTGCGCGTGGGTGTTTGCGGTACTGGCACTAACCTGGGGCGACGCAGACCTTATTTGTCCCTAAAACCTAATTGATATCACCCGCCGGGCGATCAGGGGGTTAAACCGTTATTGGGTAATAAATGGCGGGTGCCCTGACAGTATAAAAAACAAGCTAACTAACCAGCGTCACCCGTAACAGTAATACAAAAAAAAACTGGTTACCTAGCGACACTAATGCAGCGATCAGAAAAACGATCGCTTAGTGACACTGGCAAAAGGGGGTGAAAGGGTTAACTAGGGGCAATCAGGGGGTTAAAACCTTTATTAGGTAATATATGGGGGTACCTGACGCTATATAAAAACCTGACGGGGAACCTAAATAACGAAATAACTAACTGGCTAACCAGCGTCACCAGTGACAGTTATACAGTGATCACTGGTGAAAGGGTTAACTCTAGGGGCAATCAGGGGGTTAAAACCTTTATTTAGGTTGTAATATGGGGGTACCTGACCTATAAACCTATTTATGAACCTATATAAACATGGCGGTTACCTAAAAAAAAAAAAATGGTTACCTAGCGACACTAATGCAGCGATCAGAAAAACGATCGCTTAGTGACACTGGCAAAAGGGGGTGAAAGGGTTAACTAGGGGCAATCAGGGGGTTAAAACCTTTATTAGGTAATATATGGGGGTACCTGACGCTATATAAAAACCTGACGGGGAACCTAAATAACGAAATAACTAACTGGCTAACCAGCGTCACCAGTGACAGTTATACAGTGATCACTGGTGAAAGGGTTAACTCTAGGGGCAATCAAGGGGTTAAAACCTTTATTTAGGTTGTAATATGGGGGTACCTGACCTATAAACCTATTTATGAACCTATATAAACATGGCGGTTAAAAAAAAAAAAAAAAAAATGGTTACCTAGCGACAGCAGTGACACTAATACAGCGATCAGAAAAACGATCGCTTAGTGACACTGGCAAAAGGGGGTGAAAGGGTTACCTGGGGGGCAATCAAGGGGTTAAACCTTTATTAGGGGGGGGTAGGGGGCTACCTTGGACCTAAAACTAACTGCACTGACAGTTATTACAGTCACACTGACACTAAATGCAGTGATCAGTAAAAAAATGATCACTGCAATTAGTGACACTGTGACTGGGGGGGGGGAGGGGGTGATCTGGGGGGTGATCTGGGGGTGACAGGGGGGTGTTGTGTGTGCCTATGTGTACTGGTGTCAGTGTACTGTTGGTGCACTAACCTTTAGACGTTCACAGCTCGGCGTTCCGGTCACATAGACCGGCGCACCGAGCGTGACATCACTTCCTCTGCCTGTGTTTTGATTGACACAGACAGAGGAAGCATCTGATTCGCCAGGAGCGATCGCGAGGGGGTGGCCAGAAACCACTGGCCGTCCCCTCATCCCGGATCGCTCCTGAAGCGATCCCGACCGTCCCCGCCGGCCGGGGGGGGGGTCCGATCGGACCCCCCACCCGCCGGAAGAATGGCACGTACAGGTACGTGGTTCTGCCTGTACGTGCCATTCTGCCGACGTATATATACAGGGGGCGGTCGGCAAGTGGTTAAATAGCATTGATTGCTGTATAAATGACAATGGTCCCAAAAATGTGTCAAAAATGTCCGATGTGTCCGCCATAATGTCGCAGTCACAATAAAAATCGCTGATCGCCGCCATTACTAATAAAAAAAAAAATATTAATAAAAATGCTTTAAAACTATCCCCTATCTTGTAAACGCTATAACTTCTGCGCAAACCAATCAATAATCGCTTATTGCGATTTTTTTTACCAAAAATATGTAGAAGAACACGTATCGGCCTAAACTGAGGAAAAAAATTTTTTTTTATATATCTTTGGGGGATATTTATTATAGCAAAAAATAAAAAATAATGCGTTTTTTTTTTTTTTTTTTAAATTGTCGCTCTTTTTTGTTTATAGCGCAAAAAATAAAAACCGCAGGGGCGATCAAATACCACCAAAAGAAAGCTCTATTTGTGGGAAAAAAAGGACGTCAATTTTGTTTGGGAGCCACGTCGCACGACCGCGCAATTGTCAGTTAAAGCGACGCAGTGCCGAATCGCAAAAAGGGGCCTGGTCCTTTGGCTGCAAATTGGTCCGGTCTGAAAGTGGTTAAGCTTTGACAATAAAACCTGGAAGCTGATTGGTTTCTATGCAGAGATGCACCAGATTTTGCGCTCTCCAGTTTTAGTAAATCAACCCGTGTGTGTGTTAACTGCCATTTGTTTACCAGAAGCAAAGCGCTCAGGGACTTGGGATTACTGATTCCTGTTATCATCTGTGGTCATCCTATCCTTTCTACATACCGTATATTGAAAGCTGATCTGCTGCTAGTGTTTCCTGTGAGCTCTCAGTGCAAAGTGTAAAGTCCAGATATTAGTGATCTGCCCTGACCAGCTTCTGAAAGGGCAAGACAGCTTTGATCTTTCACTGCTGGATAATTATGCCACCATATAAGCACATGTGCCTCCTTTCAGATCCACATTCCTCTACTGCACATTAGGCCCTCTGTCATACTTTTCTTACTCTTCTCTTGCACATACTGCCCACCTTCATACCCTCCAAAATCCTCTCAGACCCTCTGGCACTCCTCCCCTACACATAATGCCCATGCAGATACTACCTGCCGTCATACCATCTGCACTCCAATCCTGCACATACTGCTTGCTTTCAAACTCTTGAACACTCATCTCCAGCAGATACTGCCCACTGTCATGCCCTACACAGCTCTCTCCAGCAGATACTGCCTGCTGTTATACCCTCCATAATAGTTACATAGTTACATAGTTAGCTAGGCCGAAAAAAGACACAAGTCCATCCAGTTCAACCATAAAAATAAAATAAATAATAAATAAAAATAAAATATATCGTACAATCCAATAAACCCCATTCTATACTCACAGTTGATCCAGAGGAAGGCAAACCCCCCCCCCCCCCCCCCCCCCCAAAAGAGCATGCTCCAATCTGCTACAGCAGGGAAAAAAAAATCCCTTCCTGATCCCCCTAGAGGCAATCGGATTTTCCCTGGATCAACTTTACCTATAAATGTCAGTACCCAGTTAAATTATATACATTTAGGAAAGTATCCAGACCTTTCTTAAAGCAATCTACTGAGTTAGCCAGAACCACCTCTGGAGGGAGTCTATTCCATATTTTCACAGCTCTTACTGTGAAGAAACCTTTCCGTATTTGGAGATGAAATCTCTTTTCCTCTAGACGTAAGGAGTGCCCCCTTGTCCTCTGTGTTGACCGTAAAGTGAATAACTCAACACCAAGTTCACTATATGGACCCCTTATATATTTGTACATGTTGATCATATCCCCCCTTATTCTCCTCTTCTCAAGAGTGAATAAATTCAGTTCCTCTAATCTTTCCTCATAGCTGAGCTCCTCCATGCCTCTTATCAGTTTGGTTGCCCTTCTCTGCACTTTCTCCAGTTCCCCGATCAATCAATCTACTCTTCTCCTGCACATACTGCCTACTGTCATACCCTCCAAAATCCTCTCCACTCTCAGACCCTTTGGCACTCCTCTCCTGCACATACTGCTAACTGCCATACTCTTCAAACTCTTCTCCCGTAGATGCCACCTGCTGTCATACCCTCTGCACTCTTCTCCTGCACATACTGCCTGCTGCCAAACTCTGCCAGCAGATACTACCCACTGTCAAACCCTACCCACTTCTCTCCGATAGAAACTGCCCACTGTCATACCCGGTGCACTCCTCTCCAGCAGATACTGCCTGCTATTATGCCCTCCACACTTCTCTCCTACACATAATGCCCACTGTAAAACTCTCTAATGCCTTGTACACATGACCAGACTTTTCAACGGACTGAATTCCGTCTGACTTCCGACGGACTTCCGTCGAATCAGACTTGTCTACACACAATCACACCAGTCCGACGGATTCGACCTTGATGACGTACGACCGGACTAGAATAAGGAAGTTCATAGCCACTAGCCAATAGCTGCCCTAGCGTCGGTTTTTGTCCGTCGGACTAGCATACAGACGAACTGATTTTTCGACCGGACTCGAGTCCGTTGGAAAGATTTGAAACATGTTCTAAATATAAAGTCCGTCTGATTTTTCGACAGCAAAGGTCCGATGAAGCCCACACACAGTCGAATTGTCAGACGGATTTGTTCCGTCTGACCTTTGCTGTCAAAGTGTGTACATGGCATAACACTCCACTGTACCAGAAACTGCCTGCTGTCATACCCTCTGCACTCCTGTCTTACACATACTGATCGCTGTAAAACACTCCTCTCCAGCAGATACTGCCCCTCTGTTCTACCCTCTGCACTTCTTTCCAACAGATACTGCACCCCCCCCCCCCCCCCCACACGCTGTCATACCCTCTGCACTTATTTCCAGCAGATACTGCCCCTCTGTCATACCCTCCACATTCCTCTCCTGCACATACTGCCCACTGTCATACTCTTTGTACTCCTCTCCTGCACTTAGGAAACTAAAATTTTCTGCTTTACTATAAAAATGTAGATATTGTTTATATTTCTTGACACTTCTATATAGAAAACACTCTTGAACATTGTAATATCTCCAACCTTGCCTGTTTCAGAATGGGCAACATTTTTCTTTTTTACTTTAAAATATATCTTTAAATCCAACCTAAGGCACTAGTTTGGAAAAAATCATGACATTCTCTAAACTGAGACAACATACAAGAACTATAATGGCGATAATAGCCAGATAAAAATATTAAGTTCAGCTTGATAGGACAAGGCTTGACCAATCAGATTTTCTCTAACAAACATCTGTTGATACCATTTGGCATTACTTTCTAGGTAGTTACTTTAGACTTAATATAGACAAATGAAAGATGAATGCTGATGGTTATCACGACGAGCCACTGCACTTTGCTGTTTATGCATTAATGTATTTCACCTACAGGAAGCTTTGAAAAATCAATTTCATGGTCGCTGTTTTACTATATATGCTTAAGGTGAGAAATTACACATTTTGTACTATTTGAAGTAAATCTGTCATGAGAGAAATGTGAGGGCTGCCAATGCTGAAAATGCTTGGGGGTCTTTGGCTTTAGTACTTTCTGACTTAGTGACCTGGACCAAATTCAGCAATGTCAATATGCACTGATTTAGTAGACAAGGACACTATAACTAAATCATTTTGACATTTCTTTTAAGGGCATACATGTCTTTAAAACGGCATAGTGTTTTAATAAATGGCTCAGATTTCTTGTTGACAAATGCATATAAATTTTTTTTTTAAATTGTATTGTCTTCTTAACCCCCTTAGCGCTGGTGAGCTGTCACGGCGATCACATGATCAGAAAGCTCCCAATCGCAAGAAGTGGTCAAAAGCTTTCCAGTTGTCGCCGGTAACTGTGGTGGGAGCAAGCAGGGCATGTGCTCTCGGCACAGCTGTATCTGCTAATTGTTACGCAAATATGTGGCCGCTTGGTATCAAGGCCCATTGGCCGAGAGGCTGCATATTTGTGTACTGTCGGCCCCCAAGGGTTAGAAAAAAGTATTTAATTCTCTGTACACAGCAATGTGCAAATGGAGAAAGACTTCTCTATCAGTGACAGCTGCTTAGAAACATACCATGTGATCAACATCATTATCATATCATGGTGAAACCATGCTCAGGGGATATGCTGATTAGACCCTAATCACTGGTCTACTCTGATAATAGTCCATGCAATAGATTACAGGTGCAAATGAATTAAAGCCCAATTGAAGCTTCTGCCCAATCAATATCAATAGAATCTGTATGCATCAGTGGTCCAACACGCCCCCTGCTGTGTCATTCAAACAGCTCTCCAATCAGCAACACCTGCTTAGAAGTGCAAGCGTTGCTGATTGGAGAGCTGTAGGTTTGACATGTCAGGGGCGTGTGTTGGACTGCGGCAGAGAGTATACACTGCTCTCGCATGGGGCATCTTTTTGCAAGGGTGGTTATAAAAAGCAAATAAAAAGCAAAAGGTTGTAAATAAACATGTTACTTTTTTGTTGCATACAGATTCCAGGGACTGACAGATGCTTGGGAGCCGCTGTCAATCACTGCTGTGGAGGAGGAGAGGTGTGGCTCTGTGTCCCTCTTGCACTACCTATATAACTGGCACTGTAAACGGCTGCAAATAGCACTGTAGTTCCCAATGGCAGCATGCATGTAGAGGAGACTTCTGCACAGGGGGCACCAACGTAACAAGAGTCTGACTGGAGGAGAGTTTGAGAAATAAACCTGTGGGCAGTGGGCAACTCCTCCGAGCTGTAAGCCCACGGGGGTTCTTGGGCTACGCCAGGCAGTGTGAGTGGAGTCACTCACCCTGCATGGGGGGGGGTACCTCTCATCAATGCCCTGGACCAGGCGGAGACTACGGTCATGTGAAAAATCTAACATTAAGGCAGTTCCCCAACTTAGAGATGATTCACTGTGTGCAGCATTTAAAGTACAGAGTTCCACTGAAAAGCTACTTGTCCCATATCACTACACACTGTAACTTGTATGTTTGCAGTGGGAGGAAGGTGCTGAGCCTCCTCA
Organism: Lithobates sylvaticus; assembly: GCA_028564925.1. NCBI lineage: Eukaryota > Metazoa > Chordata > Amphibia > Anura > Ranidae > Lithobates > Lithobates sylvaticus. The sequence continues at coordinate 172,489,604 of CM053035.1, forward strand.
GCCCACTCACTACACCAGTCCATCGTACCTCTGTTACCTCACTCCCAGTACCAGCATGGGGTCCCGCCGTGCGCATAGCGTGGACTTCATGCGTGCAATTATTAACTCTTCCACTTCACGTACCTGGTGACCAGGCCACCGATCTCTGTAATGCAGGTTCAGATCCGGTTGCTATGGGATATCAACCATTAGGGAGGGAGGCAGATAATCGACCCCCTCTCTACCTGAGGACCTGTCACCTTACCAGGTACCACACCTAACGACTGGTTGCTTTGTGTCTTGAACCTGCGCTTGGTTACCCTTAGCAATGTCTTTACTCTTCCTAGCTTTGCTGAGTTAACCCCTTGTAGCGGTGTTACTTCATACCCTTTTGTGCTTTACTGACCCAAAGTAGTGTAATGTGTCTACCATTGCACACTCATGCACACTGTTAGTGACTTCAGACCGGGAAACAGTAAACAAAATTTAAGCTGCATTCACTCCTGAGTGTTTTCAGCTCGTAAAAACGCTCATAAAACTCCCAAAAAACACCTGAAAAACGCCTTTCAATTTCAATGGCAACAGTTCACATCTGATTGTTTTGTCTCCTGAAGCAAAATGCCTGAAAAACGCCTTAAGCTCCAGAAAGAACACAAGCTTCTTTGGGGCAGATTACAGGCGTTTTTCTGCTTTTTACTTTGGTGACCTGTACAAAATCGCGGGAAAATCATGGTAAAAATCGCACAAATTTGAAACACTCAGAGTGAGAGTGGATACAATGACTACCAGGCAAAAATCAGCAATGGCTACTACCATATTTCTCTGATAGGTTGCAAGGGCATAACTGAAGTTTTCTACCATACAAGTAAAAGGGAACCTATTTTAAAGGGAAACAAAAAAAATGTCATGGGAAAATCTCATTGTTACACTAAAGTTAGGTGCTGCAAACTGACTTTCACAAGTGGATATTTTTCTGTTTTCAAATAATCGTGACATGGAGTTACAGTCAATCCAGCCTTTTTATGCTGGGGTTCAACTGTACTGTCCTCCATTATCCTGCAGTGAAATTCAGTTTTTTTTTAATAGGTGTGTAGTTGGAGTGTTATCATCATGAGTTTCCTGTTGTATTTTTGTACCATTTCAAAATAAAAGTGTTATTTTTCTGTTTTCGACAAAGTTTATTTCTTGTTTTTATGTTATTGCACTTTAGTTTTAACTACAGAAGATTTTGCTTTGGTGTAGGCCTCATTCTTCTCTCATAGAATGAATTGGTTATTCAGAGTTTGATGAAATGCCTATAAAGTATGAAATAATTTCTAAGTATAATTTAATAAAAAATAAATAAAATACAATGTTGAGCTTTGTTGTGTTTCCATTTAATTGTCTAAAGGTTGCACAGGAGCACTATCTAGATAAGGTAAGCTCTGTACTAAACATATTTATGTATTCTTCACTTAACACAGAACTTCAGTTAAAAATAAAAAATAAATAACTCAGCTAAAAGGAAAAAAAATAAAACTTTTGCTGCAATACTCCCCTACCATCTGGAGTTATTCCTGCACTACTTCTCCACCACTAGATGCCACCCAGGCTTAAGGGTTGAATGATGGCCAATGTCATTCAACTCACTTCCTCTGAGCCCAGGCTTCCATGGACCCACCCCCTAGCATACATTATCATGTAACCTGGACTCACATTACTCTAGGATTGAACATCGCTCTCACTTCTTACAACTCAGTCCAGGTAGAAAGACTGTAAATAGGAATGAACAGTTACATTACTGGACCTGCCTGAAGACTTTCGGGGGGAAAAAAAGGAGATCCACCCACAACAATAAATAGGACCATGGAACTGATGAGCAGCAAACGCAGGTTCTTGTCCTGACTGTTTTAAAAGAGTAAGCACTGGACAAGATCAAAAACAGAAACAAGCAGCGCCAACCTAAGTGCAGTATTATGTCACACGGTTAATTGATTGTAATAGAAATACACTCAGTCTGTGTAGAGTAAAAACAGGCATATCATGATGTGGAGGTCCGTATGGACAGTCTAGTAGGTGATGTGGCTCCAAAGGGGGTGATCCTTTTGCTCTGTGCGGTTCCGTCTGGCCACGCCGGTGGCTCCCAGTGTCCCAGGCTTTGGCCGGCAGAGCGCTGCAGGGATTGTCGGTCTATGGAGACGCCGTATGATGATGCTATCGTCATGCACGCGTTCGGAGCATGTGTGCTCCTTCTTCAGGCATAGTGTTCCTCCATCTTGGAAGTGGTAAAGAATCAATTAAACGTGTGACATAATACTGCACTTAGGTTGGCGCTGCTTGTTTCTGTTTTTGTTTCTGTTTTTGTATCCTCTCCAAGGTGTCTTCTCCCCTTCAGCGTGCTGCCTCCTGCCTTGTGCTAGTAACTTTTTCCCTGGGGTTAAACAACCAGGCTAGAGACTTTCACAATAATCCCACTTACATCAGGAGTCATCTATTGATAACCTGTTTACTGACTTGCTGCTGCCTTTTTAACAGAATCTGATCCCTGGACATCTTTTTAACCATTTTCCTTCCCTCTCCCCCTATCCTTCCCCCCCCCCCTTAAAATACACCTATGCATACAGTTTTTTTGTCTTTTAGCGCAAGAAAAAATGTTTTTTTTTTTTTTTTTTTTTTTAACTGGACAGGATCAGACAGTGAAGATCACAGGATTTACCAAAGGATATTAAATTAAAATAAGTAATGTACTCACATTTAGTTTAGACAATACAAGTGGTATGTAAACATGGGACAAGCTGTGCCGTCAGACCGAAAGTGACGCAATCACGTTCTACACGTTTCGTCATCAGAACGCCACCAAAACACTCCAGAGGGTGTAACACAGCTTTCCATCATTTTTATGCGCCCTGAGCAGCAACCAAAAAACACACTTATTTTTTAACTAGCTCACCAAGGGGCTACATTACAGGAGTCCAGCCCACTACAGGCTGAGGGTCTAACACAGGTCCTTATTTTTATTTTTTAAATCTATTGTGCAATTCATGTTTTCTTTGGGCCACATACATGTATTTTTTCCACATATAGAGTCAATTGGTCTAACAAGGGACCACCTCGCAATAGCCCAGCCAATTATAGGCTGAGGCTCTAACACTTTAAAACTCTCTCATTTCAAGGTTTAACGTATACCATAAGATTTGACCAACCTAGCGGGGTCACACTCGGCCCCACTAGACACATAGAGATCTCTATCTCTGTTCGTTTTCGGTAAAACTGTAACCTGCAGAGGGTACAACACCACAGTATTTAGTAATTAGAACAGCGCCAAACCTACCACAAACCTTTTTCCTTCTAATAGCTTACTTCACCTACGTGAAAGTAAATGAGTAGGGGCAGCAGTTCTAAATAAACACACTTTGTTTCCACTTCATTCCTTAATTTTTTTGCGCAGATCAAACCCTAATTTTTTCTCTTACCCCCCTAGTTCGAGGCTCTGAGGTGTAATCAGGTCGAATGCAGTCCAATCAAAACCTGAGAGGTAGCTCAAAGGGTATGTGAAGGCACATAGCATCATTTAGATGGATAGGTGAGAAGTGATACCTGCCGAATTACCAGTAAACACAACAACATTTGTGAACACTTCATGGCAATTATTGCTAGTTGACCCACCATCAGGATTGGCTGGGATGTGGATGTGGGCCTAGGTCCACAACCCTCGGAGAAAAGGATTAGAAAGAATAGGAAAGAAGAAAGAAGAGAAGATAGTGGAGGTGATAGAGAAAGAGACCGACTAGGGAAGAGCTGGAGATAGAGAGGACGGGTTGGAGTCGGGGTGTAACGAGACTTTAATCAAGGTGGCCCGTGGATCCCAAATTTGGTCAAATTTCTCTGTGCGGTCCAGGAGTACACTTGCTATTTTCTCTTGCGTCATAATCCAATAAATCTTTCTCTTTGCTAGTAGGGCTGAAACAGCTGGCTTTTTCCAAGCTCTGGCTAAAGTTAGTTTGGCTCCTAAGAGGATAAAGAAAATCAAGCAGTGTACTCCTGGACACTGCCCTCACCGGAAAGTTAAGGAGAGCAATTAAAGTGGAAGTTGGAATTTGGTAATCTTGCGTATCCAGGAGAAAATTTTGTTTCAGAAACCCTGTATTCTGGGGCATCCCCACCATGCATGTAACATGTCTCCTCTAAGGTTACACTCCCGAAAAACACAGGGTGAATGTAGCCGGTATAGCTTGGCCAGTCTCATGGGAATGAAATACCATCGGGAGATTACTTTTATACTAGCTTCCGCAAGGCTCGAATTGAGGATATCTTTGTATGACTAAAAAAAGTTTCTATTCCAAGTCTCCATTTTACATTGTTGGGAAAGATCCTCCTCTCATGCCAGTATAAAGGACATTTTGGAGCAAGTGGAGGATAGTGCCCTGTAGATTACTGTGATTCCCCCCCTCTGCTCATCGGCCTGACTGCACCATTGTTCATACGATGTGATTCGGGGACTATCAGGATGTGCTTTCCATAGTTTATGGAGAAAGTTGAGATCTGGGTATAGCGAAAGATTTTCCGATCGTGGCATGTCCAGGTCATTAATGTAATATGTTTTAGGGTGTGGGCCCATGGGTCTGAGGATGTGCCCTATTCTATACAATCCTTTATCAAGCCACCATCTGAAGGCCCTCGTGTTTAATCCTGGAGGGAACGCCGGGTTTTGGAATAAGCATTTTAGAGGAGTAATGGGCGATGTCAGCTGCTTGTTTTCCCTTATGCCGCGTACACACGATCAGACTATTCTGCGGATTTGTCCGCCGGACTAAAGTCTGTTGGACAATCCAGCCGTTTGTGTGCTAGTCCGCGGGACTTTTGAAATGAACGGACTTGCCTCACACACGGAATAAAGTCCGTTCATTTAGAACGTGACTCCAGGTAGACGGGACTAGCAAAGGAAGTCAATGCCGCCGCCTCTCTCTGCGAGATTGACACCTTGTTAGCCCCGTCGCCTGGTATGGATGTAAAGGGGAATCCCTACGCCAAAAAAACGGCGTGGGGGTCCCCCCCAAATCCATATTAGACCCTTATCCGAGCAGCCTGGCCAGTCAGGAAAGGGGGTGGGGACGAGCGAGCAGCCCCCCTCCTGAGCCGTACCAGGCCGCGTGCCCTCAACATGGGGGGGTGCTTTGGGGAAAGGGGGGCCCTACCCATTCACCTGGTGAAAAAAGTGTAAATAAAAAACACAACACAAGTTTTAAAAAAAATTTATTAGACAGCACCGGGGGTCTTCTTCCGTCTTGGGGGGTCTTCTCGCCTGACTCCGCCGCTATCTTCTGCTAGCTCTTTTACTAGCGGATGAGTGGAGGAGCATGTTGTGTTTTTTATTTACACTTTTTTCACCAGGTGAATGGGTAGGGGTACATCGTACCCCATACTCATTCACATAGGGTGGGGGGCCGGAATCTGGGGGCCCCCTTATTAAAGGGTGCTCCCGGATTCCGATAAGCCCCCCGCCCGCAGACCCCGACAACCAACGGCCAGGGTTGTCGGGAAGAGGGCCTTGTCCTCATCAACATCATTTCCTCAAAGCACCCCCCCATGTTGAGGGCACGCGGCCTGGTGCGGCTCAGGAGGGGGGGGCGCTCGCTCGTCCCCACCTCCTTTGCTGACCGGCCGGGCTGCGTGCTAGGATAAGGGTTTGATATGGATCTGGGGGGGGACCCCAACGCCGGCATAGAGATTCCCCTTTAAATCCATACCAGGTGACGGGGCTAGCAAGGTGTCAATTTTGCTGATCGAGGCGGTAACAATGACTTCCTTCGTTAGTCCCGTCTACCTGGAGTCACGAAATGAACGGACTTTACTCCATGTGTCGGCAAGTCCGTTAATTTCAAAAGTCCCGTGGACTTCCACCAAAACTCTGGCGGATTATACGCCGGAAAAGTCCGAGCGTGTGTGGGCAAGTCCGCACGTTCGGAAAGTCCGGCGGACCTCCGCTGATTAGTCCGGCAGATTGTCCACCGGATTAGGTCCGCCAGATAGTCTGGCCGAAAAGTCAGATCGTGTGTACGAGCCATTAGACTGACCCAGAGGACAAAAGGATTTCAACTATTTCTTAAGCCTGGTACACACAATGAGATTATCAGACGAATAACCATTTGTTTTTGTTTTTTTTGCATGCTAGTTTCATATCAAAAATGAAGAGGTTACTCAATTATTACGAAAATTCTCGTATGACAGAATACAACTTCGGAAGTGATGCAATGTGTTGAATTGTTTTGTAATGTATTGTTTAGTTTACGAGCGTGCGTAGTCTTGCTCTTATGATTTTTTTCGGACGAAAACTGTACCAATTAAACAAAAATCGGACAATTGTGTTCACTTACAAATACATTTTCTATCCTGCCCCTTCAGGTTTTCTTGTCCAAAAAGTCGGAATAGGCTGTCGAAAGCACTAATGATCAGATAAGCGGCCGATCGTTCTCATACAAAATTTTTCTTCCAATCTTCTTATCGTGTGTGTGGGCCTTTACTATAGAGGCACCAAAAGATACCAATTGAAAATTGACAGAAACCAGACTAAATTGATTTTAAATCAAGTTCACCCCAATTTTGATTGCTTGTAACTGGGAATTAATTGAAAACTATATTGCTGCTCTATTTTACGCAATTCCTTTTTATTTTCAGAAAAAGCTCACAAAAAGCTTTCAAAACTCCCACAGGTATGATCAACATAGACTGCAGAACAAATGTCAAATAAGTAAATAAGCAATTATGTTCATTTAGTTCTTAGCATTTTCTTTTTACGATTATCTAATTGGAAAGAGATTTTTCTGATGTATCCTTACAAACTGTTAAATGTTAATGGAAAAATCTATATCAAATCAGGTTTTATTGCTTCTTTATCTTGCGGTAAGTGCACAACCTATTATTACGGCAATTCTGATGACAATTACAGTTGACTGGAGTTAACATCCAAAGCTGTATGTAAACAATTGCCAAAGATCTACAGAACTAATGCCTTAATGCTGAAAAAAGCATGAATGTTTTGCACATAACAGCAAATCAGACGTCTTCAGACGTTTTCCTACACGTGGACACTAACAACTTCAGCTTACTAAAATGTATGCAAAGGTGCCATACCAGAGATCAACACGCGCTGTACAGCGGGGGTGCCGATGCTCATGACCGGGAGTTGCGATGAGCGCCGGCCACGAGCGATCATGGGCACAAGAGGCAGAACAGGGACGTGTGTGTATAAACACACACATCCCAGGTCTGTGAGGAGAGGAGAGAGATTGTGAGTTCCTACTAGCTGGAAACCACAATCTCTCATCTCCTATAGTCAGTCCCATCCCCCACAGTTAGAATACACACTCAGGGAACACAGTTAACCCCTTCCCTGCCAGTGACATTTATGCATTTTTATAGCACTGATCTCTGTATAATTGTCAATCGACCCAAAAATATGTCAAAAGTGTCCAATGTGTCGCAGATCACCGCCATTACTAGTAAAAAAAATAATAATAATAATAATGCCATAAATCTATCCCCTATTTTGTAAATGCTATAACTTTTGCACAAACCAATCAATATACTCTTTTTGCGATTTTTATTACCAAACATATGTAGAAGAATACATATCGGCCTAAACAGAGGAAAAATTAGCTTTTTCCCAAAAAATTGGGGCTATTTATTACAGCAAAAAGTATAAAATATATTTTTTTTTTCAAAATTGTTGCTGTTTTTTTGTTTATAGCGCAAAAAATAAAAACCGCAGAGATTATCAAAAACCACCAAAAGAAAGCTCTATTTGTGTGAAAAAAGGACGTCAATTTTGTTTGGGTACAGCCGTGCACGACTGCGCAATTGTCAGTTAAAGCGTCGCAGTTCCGTTTTGCAAAAAATGGCCTGGTCATTGAACAGCCAATTCTTCAGGGCTGAAGTGGTTAAATATACACATTTTCTACTAAATCTCAGCATATAAACAAGGAAAAATAAAACATTCCAAATTGTGCTACACCAATGGGTTATTAGGGTTAGTCACTACTTGATTTCTACCTGAACTCTATATCATATCTCATGGTTACCTCTGCACACCACTCCCAAAGTGATTCTATGGCTGCCCCAGCACCAATTAAAGAAAAACCTATCTGTTCTCCGTTCTCCTCTATGGGGGATCGGATGAACACGGACCGTCTGTCCGTGTTCATCTGATCCGCTCTGCAGACAGATGAAAAAATAGGGTTTTCCTCCGTCTGCAGAATCGGACAATAGTGGAGGCGGACGATAGCGGGTGTCAGCGGATGCTCATCCGCTGACACCCGCTATCCCATAGACATGCATGTATGTCCGTTTTTCATCCAAAAACGGATGGATGAAAAACGGACATAGGGTCCGCATGTGTGAAAGGGGCCTTACACACAGCAGGAAGGAATGATGAAAATTCAGCCACAGTGACCCCTGTGGTGGGATAGATATTACACAACATAACTGAACCAGAACTTGCAGCGGACTTGCAGAGTGTTTGCAAAGAAAGTTGATCTGGAGTCATGCAATGCAGACTTGCTGCAATTGTGCAACAAACGGGCAAGTCTAGCAATAGCTTAGCAAGTCAATTTTAAACTTGCAGCACAATTACTTGCTATCTGGGTTAAACAAAAGGCTGAAATAGCAGCTGTTAACTACGTATATCAGCCTTTTGTTTCTATCTCGAAACTGAAAGATGACCTGTAGGTTTACATTACAAAGAGCTGATGTAAATTGCCTCGCCCTGCTTAGGAGGTAAAGATCTCTTCTGAATGACTCAGCCCAAGGTCATCATCTGACAGTTCCTCAACCTTGCTAAAAACATGATGCTTTATGGTCTTATGTCTGTAGGGACAAACATACAGTAGCACAGGCGTGTCTGCTGACCAACTGATCACATTGTGGACATTGGTCAAGGTAGAAAAACCTGTACCAATACCTGTTTTCCAACTCTACTCATCCCATCTAAAAGACATTCAACACCAACTGTCAATGCCTGCCAAGCCAAACAGTTATGTTAATAACAACACAGACTGTCAGAAGTACCATGGCCTTTTTAATCATATCTGCAACATACCCCTCTATATGTGGGCCTTAGCAAGGAAAAGTATTTATACACACAGTGGTGTAGCGTAGGTTGCCAGCGTCGGGGGCAAGGCAAGTAATTTGCGCCCCCTAAGCTGTGGACTTTTAGATACCCCCATCATGATCACATCCCCAGATACCCAGCACCCCTTCAAGCCCCTGGTAGTTTATGGTGGCCTTGGCTAGATTCTGCTTGCTGTTATGGAGGAGATCAGCCAGGAACTTGCCGTTAAAGGCAGCCTGGTCAATGTAGGCGCTGATGTCTATAGAGTTCTCTTTCTCACTCAGCTTGATCATGTCCCTGGCAGAGGGGGGCTCCTTGTAGCTATAGGCTGGGTGTTAGTTAGACTGGGCGCTAATGGATGGCCAGGATTCAACCTCATAGAAGTTGGCTAACTCCATGGAGCTCCTATAGCCAGCTGAGCATGGGCTGACCCTGTGCAATCAATCGCTGGACTCTGCGACCAGGTGACACTGCCAGCTGCTGACTATTGACCGCCAGAGCGCCACTGTCACTCTATATACAGGCAGGAGGCGAGGGGAGTGCAGTGGCACTGAATGGCAATGTAGGGGCACTGCAGCCAGGCTGCGCTAAATGGAGTAAGTCTCTGACTTCTGGAACTTCTCCAGCCGTCTTCAGCACTTCCTTCTCTGCTATTCCCTATGAGCATCGCTGTCCTTGTGAGCGCTACACGATGGAAAAAATAAAAAATACCTGTGCCACTTTCTCCCTATCCAGAGGATAATTGTAAGATATCAATGAGCCTAATGAGGCAGGTGTATAGGCTAAAAGGCAAGTAAGCCATGTACCTCCCCAGGCTTCCTCATCTGGATGCACCACTGTGAGGCTTGATAAAACTAGGAGCAACTTTTAGAAGTGTAATCTACTTCATCAGCCTGTGGCGGTTTCCAGTCTTCACTTATGAGCGGCTCTGAAGCATCAGTGGTCACAGCGTCCAATCGGCTCTGCATCCTGAGTTCAACACCGGCCTTGTCTGTGCCCCTCTGAATGTTGCACCTGGGGCGACGACACCGGCTCCCCCCCCCCTCCCCACGCTACGCCAATGCATACACATTCAATTATATTTGTAGTGCTGGTCATATACAATGTGATTTTTCAATGTGATATTTGCTTTGTGAATGGCTCTTTTGGGAAATTTGCATGCTGAGGATTGAACATAAAATCACACCAAAAATCTGGTTCAATGCAGCATTTTTATTTACAAGGTAAATAATGTGATACACAATTGGACTACATTAAACTTAAACTACTTATTACAAAATACCTTTTATTTTAGTAAACAGTAAATAAGTTCTTATAGCTAAACTCTATGCAAACAGTTTAATACACAGATGAAATGCACATATGGTTGCAGTTTTACTTTTCAAACAATTTGCTTTCCTGTCCAACCAGTCTGGAGACTGACATAGCTCTGGCAAAATGTACAACCCCGAACAACAAAGCAGGATGTCTGATTTTTCTGATAAAGTTAACGACCGCAACATACAGGGATATAAAATGTAATACTGACATATAATCACACACACACAGGTTGGACTTGATAGACTTGTGTCTTTTTTCAACCTCACCTACTACAGTATGTAACTATGTAACACTTACAGGTCTTGTCCCTCCCCCTGCCTGTCACTGGACAATAAAATAATAAGCAGCCTACTCATATGCTTATTTCTGCTCTCTCCTCTTATGAGCATGTTTCTTGTTAGCATATGGGCACTGCAGCAACTAATTGGCTCTGTGTGTTGTTTCTCCAGTTGGAGTCTGCAATCTGCTCTGTAGTGTATTGCAAAAGGCTGTTACCAATTAAAATTCAGGTACTTACACTTGTTGCTTTAACCACTTGACCTCTGGAAGGTTTTACCCCCTTCATGCCCGGGCCATCATTTTGCTGTTCTGCACTGCGCTACTTGGAAGTGGTAGTAAACTTTGCATTTGAACTTGTACCTACAGGTAAGCCTATAATAATAATACCCGTGCCATCCTTAAAGAGCTCTGTGCCATAAAACGTGACTCCTGTGTGCATGTGCAGGGGTCATATCATCGCGGCCCAGCCAATCACAGGATCAGGGTGAGAAGACGGGAGCCCTGCTAGAGGGCTTCGTTCTAAGGTAAGTATTTCATAATGTGCTAGTAGGCGATGGACAGATTGGACACTGTTGACACTTTTTTGGGACCAGTGACATTTATACAGGGATCAGTGCTATAAAAATGCACTGATTACTGTATAAATGACTCTAGCAGGGAATGGATTAACACTAGTGGTGATCAAGGGGTTAAATGTATTCCCTGGGAGGTATTTCTAACTGTGAGGGGAGGGGGCTGACTGGGGGAGGAGAGAGATCGCTGTTCCTGATCACTAGGAACAGCAGATCTCTCTCTACTCCCCTGTCAAAAAAGGGGGATCTGTTTGTTTACATTGACAGATGCCCATTCAGGCTCTCTGTGGAGCGATCGCAGGTGGCTGGCGGACATCACGGCCACCGGCAACGCGCATCGGCTCCCTCCGCCGTGCAGTGGGCGCACCTCCTATAGCTCTTAAAGGAGCCGACTTACACCTACGGCGATTTGCGGGAACAAGCCGACCTGCCGCCGTATTATGACGGCGGCTGGTCGGCAAGTGGTTAAAGGTACATTTTTAAACTCAGCAACAGAGTTGTTTTCATGATGTATTAATAAATATAGAGTTTTATTTATCTGAACCCCTTTATATGCCTAAAGGTAGAGTTCGCTAGTTAAAATATTCGATTTAAGTGGTCTGATTGCTTTAAAATATATTTGATCCATTTTATTTCTTCATCCTGGAAGAGTCACATCCATTCAAAAAATTTACCACAAAATTGCCATAGTTACCAGAAGGGGGTGCAAAGTAAACAGCAGAGCAAACCAAGAGAGAATGTAGTCAGGAAATTGCACATTAAGAACATGACTCACAATTCAGAGACATTACAGAAACCCCACCCTGCATGTACTTCCTGAGCATTATATGCTGAAACAGCCGGCACGTCGCAGTGAGAGATCCAGGATTCAATGACCCAAGTGAACATCACCTAAATAACCCGGCATTTTTGAGAGCATATAACTGGCACACAGTATATTATTTTTTTTTCTATATTCCATAAGTTCTATTGATTTACATGTGATGACAAAGACATGCTAAACCTCTGCAGAAATCACCTATTTAATTTAGATATTCTGGGGTAAATTTACAAGGCAAATAGACTGTGCACTCTGCAAGTTCAGTTGCTCCACAGCTTAGTAAGTGAGGGGAAGCTCTGCCAACTTCCATCATCCAATCATAAGCAAGCAAAAATGCTGTTTGTTTGTTTGTTTTCTTATTGCCCTTGCATGTGATTGGGTACTCTTTGCAAAGTGAAGCTTCACCTCATTTATTAAGCTCTGGAGCAACTTTACTTGCAAAGGGCACAGTCTATTTGCTTTTAGTAAAGCAACCCCTATGACTATGCTCAAACAAACTGTCTGATTACTGTCAGGGGTGTGATAATGACTTTTTTATTGGCGGATTTGTTTGCTCTTAAAGCTGAGCATCTGGCAAAGGGGGTGCCTAAAATCTGAACCCTACTAAGAAATGAATGACCTTTTGGGGTTAATATATTGTTAGGTTAAGATTAGAGTTTAGGTTAGGTGGTAGGTTACAGTTAATGCACAACCCCAGCCCTTTGCTGCATTATTACCTTCAATATAGAGTTTCCCCGTAGTACTTCTTTTCTGCCCCCAGATGTCATTTGTCTTCTGGGTTGAATGACAGGTAGCTTCAATCAACCTGCTTTTCTCCTAGCCCAGACTGTTGTGGATCAGCCCCTAGCATGTGGTGTGACAGACAGTGAAGAAGAAGCAATACATTGATTTGTTTATATCTATATCATTCTGCTTTCTCCTCCTATCAACGTGCTTCTTGCCAGCACATGAATTGACCTGCACATTAGCAGGTAGGCTTTTCTTTTTTTGCATGTGTGCTTTTCTTTCTCAGGTCTTAAAGCAAAATAAATAAATCCACCCTACAGGGTAAGCATGACTGGGTCTGGCTCCTACAATTGTCACCTGGTAAACCCAAAAACTTAGCAGAACAACAAAAACAAAATTAAGTCACTAATTATAAACATAGAGGGATACTAATTGCATCATGAGCAATGTTACAATGAGATTGTAGATTATAAGGAATAAAGTATCTCTGAAAGTGGTTGTAAACCCTATAATAAGGCTTACCTGTTATGGTTTAGAAGATATTTACCATATACGCTTGCTCCAACGTCATCGGCGCATGCACTGTGAGGAAACGGCCCTCCGTGTTGTTTCTTTACTAGCAAGTGCCGTGACTGATGGCTCCCGTGTGCATGCGTGGGAGTGACGTCACATGACTCCGGCCAGTCACAGAGCCGGAGTCCGTGGCCCCGGAAGGAAGAGGGGCGAAGATGGATGCGGCCACCAGCGGGGACATTGCGGGCTTCGTTTGCAGGTAAGTGCCACATAATGGGCTAGCCCATTATGATTTTACTTTGCGGGGGGGGGGGGGGGGGGGGGGGGATAGGAAGTAAAACCCATACAGTTATATGGCTGAATTTGGATTTGCATAAAAAAGTTAGAGGGACTTTTTTTCCCCCACGCTGGAATCAGATTGCATGCGATCTGATTCCTGTCCGAATCCACAGTTCGCACTGCGATCTGTAAACCGATCTGGGGGGTGTCATTACAATGGTATTGACAGCCTCATTGGTTCGCAGAGGGCAGTGTGAACTGCCTGCGGGAGAGATGCATCGCTATAGTGTGAACCCAGGCTTAGTGAACAAACAGCGGCATGAAGGCCAAGAAACACACCAGACAGGCCATGAATAAAGTTCAGAAGTTTAGGGTTTGGTTATAAAAAAATATCCCAAGCTTTGAAGATCTAACGGAGCACTGTTCAATCCATCATCGGAAAATGGAAAGATTATGGCACAACTGCAAACCAACCAAGACATGGCCGTCCACCTAAACTGAGGCCGGGCAAGGAAAGCAATAATCAGAGAAGCAGCCAAGAGGCCCATGGTAACTCTGGAGGAGCTGCAGAGATTCACAGCTCAGGTGGGAGAATCTGTCCACAGGACAACTATTAGTCGATCACTCCACAAATCTGGCCTTTAGACCCCTTTCACACTGGAGGTGTTTTTCAGGTACTTTAGCGCTAAAAATAGCGCCTGAAAAATGCCTCATCTGCAATCCCATTGTGAAAGCCCGAGTGCTTTCACACTGGGGCGCTGCGCTGGCAGGACGTCCAAAAAAGTCCTGCAAGCAGCTTCTTTGAGGTGCTTTAGGAGCGGTGTATACACCGCACCTAAAGCACCCATGCCCATTGAAATCAATGGGCAGCGCCACCGAAGCATCTGCAAAGCGCTTCTAAAAAAATGGTAAAGCGCCACTAAAACTAGCTGCACTTTACCGACGATGCCCCAGCGCTTTCAGTGTGAAAGGGCTCTTATAGAAGAGTGGCAAGAAGAAAGCCATTGTTGAAAGAAAGCCATAAGTATCCCGTTTGGAGTTTGCGAGAAGCCATGTGGGGGACACAGAAAACATGTGGAAGAAGGTGCTCTGGTGAGATGAGACCAAAAATGAACTTTTTGGCTTAAAAGCAAAATGCTATGTGTGGCGTAAAACTCACACTGCACATCACCCTGAACACACCATCCCCGCCGTGAAACATGGTGGTGGCAATATCATGTTGTGGGGACGTTTTTCTTCAGCAGGGACAGGGAAGCAGATCAGAGTCGATGGGGAGATGGAGCCAAATACAGGGCAATCTTAGAAGAAAACCTGTTAAGAGTCTGCAAAAGACTTGAGACTGGGGTGGAGGTTCACCTTCCAGCAGGACAACGACCCTAAACATACAGCCAGAGCTACAATGGAATGGTTTAGATCAAAGCATATTCATGTTTTAGAATGGCCCAGTCAAAGTCCAGACCTAAATCCAACTGAAAATCTGTGGCAAGACTTGAAAATTGTTGTTCACAGACGCTCTCCATCCAATCTGACAGAGCTTGCGCTATTTTGCAAGGAAGAATGGGCAAAAATGTCACTTTCTAGATCTGCAAAGCTGGTAGAGACATCCCCAAAAAGACTTGCGGCTGTAATTGCAGTGAAAGGCGGTTCTACAAAGTATTGACTCAGGGGGGCAGAATACAAATGTACCCCCCACACTTTTTCACATATACGGTATGTTTAGACAAAATGTTGAAAACCATTTATCATTTTCCTTCCACTTCACAATTATGTGCCACTTTGTGTTGGTGTATCTCATAAAATCCCCAAAAAATACATTTACGTTTTTGGTTGTAACATAAAAAAAAATTGAAAATATCACGGGGTATGAATACTTTTTCAAGGCACTGTATACTATATATCGTGCAGATTATTTATTGAGCCAAAATTGTACTAAAGTGTTGAAAAGGAACATAGCAGAATGCAGTAAGAATATTTTTTGGCCAAAGTATAGGCTGACTTTAAAGGTGAAGATATATGAAAGTGGTTGTAAACCCTTGACTGGCCTCAGGTGATAAACAGAGATGAAACAAATCCTCCTACATAAGTTGTACCTGTTTATCTGCAGTCTTCTCGTCTCTATATCTGTTCAAAGTCCAGAATTTATACAGCTTGTCTTAGCTTTCAAAAAACTGGTGGTGGAAAGCTGAAGTTACACTCTGTAGAGCTCAGTGCTTTCTCTTGGGTCAGGAAAACTTGTCAGAAGTGATTCATGCTGATAGCAGAGGAAAGAAGCAAAAAATCTTAATTTAGACAAGTACACACTTCAGAGGGATATGCTTTGTTCACATTTCATTTCTGAGGTTTACAAACACAAGGGATGAGCTTTGTGTTCGGGTCGAACATTGGCTGTTCGCCCGTTCGCCGAACAGCGAGCGATTTGGGGTGTTCGCGGCAAATTTGAAAGCCGCAGAACACCCTTTAAAAGTCTATGGGAGAAATCAAAAGTGATCATTTTAAAGGCTTATATGCATGGTATTGTCATAAAAAGTGACCCCAGGGGACATGTATCAATACATAAAAAATGTTTTAAAAACAGACGTTTTTTCGGGAGCTGTGATTTTAATAATGCTTAAAGTGAAACAATAAAAGTGTAATATTCCTTTAAATTTCGTACCTGGAGGGTGTCTATAATATACATGTAAAAGGGCGCATGTTTCCCGTGCAAAGTGTAATTTTTGCAGGAAAAAAAGCTATTTAAAATCACTCGCGGCTGTAATGAATTGTCGGCTCCCGTAATACAGAGAACAGTCATTCATTGAAAGTCATTGATAAAAAAAAAGTAATTGATAAAAAAAAAGTCATTGATAAAAAAAAAAGCGTGGGGGTTCCCTCCAAATTCAATTACCAGGCTCTTCAGGTCTGCTATGGATATTAAGGGGAACCCCACGTCAAATAAAAAAAAAATGATGTGGGGTTCCCCCTAAATATCCATAGGAAAGTCCCCATGACGTCCCCATGCGTCAGAGGGGGGCAGGGTCACCAGGTGGCCCCGCCCTCAGTTATAAAAGACCTGTCAGACTAAGCGAAGCCTCACACAGCGGAAGCCTCCAATTGCGCGGAGCGGCCCACAAAGAAGAAGAGACGCCATGGAGGAAGATGCCGGACGAGAAGACCAGAGCAAGAAGAAGCGAATCGGAGGAAGAAGAAGATGGAAAAAGATGGAAGAAGAAGATGAAGAAACCGAAGGATGAAGAAAGGAAGAAGGAAGAAGGCCAGAAGGAAGAAGATGAAAGAAGACTTTAATAAAGGAATTGTCAAAGACCGTTTCCTGTCATTTTTAAAATTTTTGTCACTTTTTTGGTGAAATGGTAGGGGTACAAGTACCCCCTTACCATTTCACACAGGGGGGGAGGCTGGGATCTGGGGGTCCCGTTGTTAAAGGGAGCTTCCAGATTCCGATAAGCCCCCCGCCTGCAGACCCCCGCAACCAACGGCCAGGGTTGTGGGGACGAGGCCCTTGTCCCCATCAACATGGGGACATGGTGCTTTGAGGGATCACAGACCCCCAAAGCATCCTCCCAATGTTGAGGGCATGTGGCCTGGTACGGTTCAGGAGGGGCCCCCCTCTTTTCCTGCGGCCTGCCAGGTTGCGTGCTCGGATAAGTGGCTGGTATGGATTTTGAGGGGGACCCCACGCCATTTTTTTTTGGTGCGGGGTTCCCTTTAAAATCCATCCCAGACCTGAAGGGTCTGGTATGGATATTTAGGGGGAACCCCACGCCATTTTTTTTTTTATTTGACGCAGGGTTCCCCTTAATATCCATAGCACACCTGAAGGGCCTGGTAATTGAATTTAGGGGAAACCCCCCGCTTTTTTTTTTATTAATGATTTTTTTTTTATCAATGACTTTCAATGAATGACTGTTCTCTGTGTTACGGGAGCCGACAATTCATTACAGCCGCGAGTGATTTTAAATAGCTTTTTTTTCCTGCAAAAATTACACTTTGTGCAGGGACAGTTCTAAGCACGGGAAACATGCACCCTTTTACATGCATACTATAGACACCCCCCAGGTACGAAATTTAAAGGAATATTACACTTTTATTGTTTCACTTTAAACATTATTAAAATCACTGCTCCCGAAAAAAATGACGTTTTTAAAAGTTTTTTTTTTGCATTGATAGATGTCCCCTGGTGCAGGCCCCGGGTCCCCAAACACTTTTTATGACAATAACTTTTTAAAAATCAATGACTTTCAATGACTGTTCTCTGTATTACGGGGAACTGACAATTCATTATAGCCGTGAGTGCTTTTAAAAGACTTTTTAAAAAGCACCATTACATCGCCGAACACCGGACCCGAACCCGAACATACAGTCAATTGTTCGGGGTTCGGGTCCGGGACCCGAACACCCAAAAGTCCGGTACGGACCCGAACTTTACAGTTCGGGTTCGCTCAACCCTAGTTATAATCCACGGCATTGCCTGAATCCAAGACCATGTAAGTATGTATGCATTGCATCTAGGTTAGGCCCGACGTGTTTCATGGGATCTATCCAATCATCAGGGGCAGATGCATGATACATCTATAAAAAGAGGTAAGTATATCAAAATCAACCATTCATAGACAAAAAATGGAAAAGAATGAATATACATACAGGAAGGATGAGATGTAAGACTCAGACCCCCACACATTTAAAAAAAAAAAATTGGTTCGGGGTTCCCCTTAATATTCATACCAGACCCAAAGGGCCTGGTAATGGACTGTGGGGGAATCCGTTTTTATCAATGAACTTTTATGTGTATTGCCGGGACCGACAATTCATTATAGCTTTTAAATGATATTTTAGAAATGTCATTTTGCTCTCGGACTGTTCTAAACACGGGAAACATGCGCCACTTTACAGGCATACCATAGACACCCCCCAGGTACGAAATTTAAAGGAATATTTCACTTTAATTGTTTCCCTGCTCCTGAAAAAAACAGCCATTTTTAAAACTTTTTTTTGCATTGATACATGTCCCCTGGGGCAGGACCCAGGTCCACAAACACTTTTTATGACAATAACTTGCATATAAGCTTTTAACATTTGCACTTTTGATTATTCATGTTCGTGTCCCATAGACTTTAACTTTCGCGTGTTCAAAATAATTTTTTGCCTGTTCTGCTGCGAACCGAACTGGGGGTGTTCGGCTCATCCCTAACAAACACAAATAAAAATACATACTGCCCAGCAGAAGGCTTATGTAGCAATAATAATGCTTCTGAAGCCTCAGGCAGCGTGTTAGATCTACCATGTTTATACTTGTCTGTTGGAGCATTACTCAGGTGGATGCTTATCTGACATAAAGTATGTGCAAAAAATGTCCTAGACTTTGTTATTATGAAGCACATGAGTATATGGATTGAAAACTGGCTACAAGGGTGAGTTCAGGGGGTGGTGATAAATGGGGAGTACTCAGGAATGGTCTAGTGTGAAAAGTGGGGACCCCCAGGGTTCTGTTCTGGACCAATCCTATTTAATTTATTCATAAATGATCTGGAGGATGGGATAATAAGCTAAGCAGGGCAATAATTTCTTTGCAGGCTGTGGAAACCTTGCAAGCAGATCTGAACAAATTAATGGGGTGGGCAACTACCGTACATGGCAAATGAGGTTTAATGTAGAAAAATGTAACATAATGCATTTGGGTGCCAAAAATATGAATGCAATCTACTCACTAGGGGGAGAACCTCTGGGGAATCTAGGACGGAAAAGGACCTGGGGGTCCTAGTAGATGATAGACTCAGCAATGGCATGCAATGCCAAGCTGCTGCAAGCAAAGCTAACAGAATATTGGCATGCATTAAAAAGTGGATTAACTACAGAGATAAAACGATAATTCTCCCGCTCTACAAGACTCTGGTCCGGCCACGCCTGCTGTCCAGTTCTGGGCACCGGTCTTCAGGAGGGATGTGCTGAAACTGGAGAGAGTCCAGAGAAGGGCAACCAAGCTAATAAAGGGACTGGAGGGCCTTAGTTATTAAGGAAAGATTGAACTTATTCTCTCTGAAGAAGGGGATATGATTTCAAATGTAGAAATACCATACAGGTGACCCCACAGTAGGGATAAAACTTTTCCATGAAAGGCAAATTAAAAAAACATGTGGCAATTCACTAATATTAGAAGAGAAGCAGTTTAACCTTAAACTGCGTAGAGGGTAGACTACGTGGCCCCTTTAAATTAGTCTCTGAAGTCTAAATTAGTCACACAACCCATTACTCTCCTTTCTAGGCCACCCATCTTTCTACCCTGCCTTCACGGAACCCGGTTCCTTTCACCTCTGGTCACGGGCTGGTCTGCTTAGAATCTGTGACCTTGCCTCTAACTCTACCCTTAAGACGTTCTCAGACCTCCAAACTAGTGCTGAATTACCAACCTCAGAATCCTTCCGCTACCTCCAAATAGCCCACTTTGTTAAAACAGTGATTGGTTCCTGCTCTACTCTGAACACTCTATCTTTGTATGAAAAAATCTGCACTTCAGATTCTCATGCACCAGGTATTATATCAAGTTTGTATAATCACTTCATTACTCCACCAGCTGACCTTCCCTTGTATGCTGCACAGTGACTTGCAACTATCACTTGATGCAGAGGATTGGTCTAATATTTGGGACACCACTAAATCCTCTATCAAAAATGTAGTGGCACTAGAAGCAAATTACAAGGTGCTCATGCGGTGGTACCTTGTCCCTGTAAGAATCTCAAAATTCTTACCAAACTATTCACCAACATGTTTTCGAGGCTGTGGGGAGCAGGGTACCAATGCTCATGTCTGGTGGTTCTGCCAGAATGCGCAACAATTTTGGACAGCAGTATTCCAAATGGCCTCCACTTTACTACACAAAACCTTAACCCCTGATCCAGCTCTGGCACTTTTAAACTATGTACAAGGGAACTATACTAGGGCCCAAACTCGCCTCCTTCTCCAGATAACTACAGCTGCTAAACAGACTATCGCCAGGGCCTGGAAAACCCCAAAACTCCACAAAGCAGAAATGAAAAACAGAGTAACCCAAGCCATGATCCACAGCAAGATTGAGACCACAATACTAGACCGTATCCCTCAACACACTAAAATTTGGACACCGTGGGTGGATAATTTCCTACCTGCAGATTTTGACACAAACCTCCTTATCCCATAATTCATTATATGAACGATATTGAGTGATGTGGTAGTCCTCTGGGTCCCCGCACGGTCCCGTTGACACTGACCTACTTTTCCTTCTTATTCTACTCCCCTCTGACACTTCCTTACTCCTTTCTTTTTCCTACTCTACCTCTTCTTCTCTTTAATCTTTGCCTAAAAAGTCTGTTTAAAAACTCCCTTAGCAATAATAAGCCTTTTAGGTTAAATGTCTCCCATGTCTAATATTCCCTTGACCTAACAAAGTTTGGTTAATGTTACGCATTGATAAGGTATCGGGGACACCCCCAGTTGACACATGATGTTCCTGTTATGTTAGCATTACTACTCTTTTTTGTTTCGTAATAGCGTGCGCTAATAGCACTCAAAATGATGCACTATTATTGCTGTAAAAGTGTTCTGTTATTTGCACGGTGAGAAATTTGATGTATCACCACCACCACCACTGATTATTTCTTGTTATGTTCTTATGATCTTTTACTACTAATAAAAAATTTGAAACCAAACTGCGTAGAGGGTTCTTTACTGATCAGTAAGGATGTGGAATTCTCTTCCACAAGCAGTGATTTCAGTTGGGAGCATCGATAGTTTCAAAAAACTATTTGATAGGCATGTAAACGACCTTAGCATACAGGGATATACAATGTAATACTGACATAAAAGCACACACACAGGTTGGACTTGATGGACTTGTGATTTTTTTCAACCTCACCTACTATGTAACTTCAAGTGATACACGAAAAATTAGAATATCGTGCAAAAGTTAATTTATTTCACTAATGCAACTTAAAAGGTGAAACTAATATATGAGATAGACTCATTACATGCAAAGCAAGATAGTTCAAGCCATGATTTGTCATAATTGTGATGATTATGGCTTACAGCTCATGAAAACCCCAAATCCACAATCTCAGAAAATTAGAATATTGTGAAAAGGTGCAATATTATGGGCTCAAAGTGTCGCACTCTAATCAGCTAATTAAGCCATAACACCTGCAAAGGGTTCTTGAGCCTTTAAATTGTCTCTCAGTCTGGTTCAGTAGGGATCACAATCATGGGAAAGACTGCTGACCTGACAGTTGTGCAGAAAACCATCATTGACAACCCTCCATAAGGAGGGAAAGCCTCAAAAGGTAATTGCAAAAGAAGTTGGATGTTCCCAAAGTGCTGTATCAAAGCACATCAATAGAAAGTTATGTGGAAGGGAAAAGTGTGGAAGAAAAAGGTGCACAAGCAGCAGGGATGACCGCAGCCTAGAGAGGATTGTCAGGAAAAGGCCATTCCAAAGTGTTGGGGACTTTCACAAGGAGTGGACTGAGGCTGGAGTCAGTGCATCAAAAGTCACCACATACAGACGGATCCTGGACATGGGCTTCAAATGTCGTATTCCTCTTGTCAAGACACTCCTGAACAACAAACAACATCAGAAGCGTCTTATCTGGGCTAAATAAAAACAGACCTGGTCTGTTGCTCAGTGGAAACCAAGGACCCAGAGTATGGAGGAAGAATGGAGAGGCACACACACTGCAAGATGCTTGAAGTCCAGTGGGAAGTTTCCACAGTCTGTGTTGATTTGGGGAGCCATGTCATCTGCTGGTGTTGGTCCACTGTGCTTCATTAAGTCCAGGGCCAACGCAGCCATCTACCAGGAGATTTTGGAGCACTTCATGCTTCCTTTTGCAGACGAGCTCTATGGGGATACTGACTTCATTTTCCAGCAGGACTTGGCACCTGCCCACACTGCCAAAAGCACCAAAACCTGGTTCAATGACCGTGGGATTACTGTGCTTGATTGGCCAGCAACCTTGCCTGACCTGAACCCCATAAAGAATCTATGGGGCATTGCCAAGAGAAAGATGAGAGACATGAGACCGAACAATACAGAAGAGCTGAAGGCCGCTATTGAAGCATCCTGGTCTTCCATAACACCTCAGCAGTGCCACAGGCTGATAGCTTCCATGCCATGCCGCATTGAGGCAGTAATTGCTGCAAAAGGGGCCCAAACCAAGTACTGAGTACATATGCATGCTTATACTTTTCAGAGGTCCGATATTGTTCTATGTACAATCCTTGTTTTATTGATTGCATGTAATATTCATTTTCTGAGATTGCGGATTTGGGTTTTTCATGCGCTGTAAGCCATAATCATCACAATTATGACAAACCATGGCTTGAACTATCTTACTTTGCATGTAATGAGTCTATTTCATATATTAGTTTCACCTTTTAAGTTGCATTAGTGAAATAAATAAACTTTTGCACGATATTCAAATTTTTCGAGTATCACCTGTATATATTTACCAGGTTTTGACATAAGGATTGTTTGCCATTCATTATGTACACCCTCCTTGCATCTACCTTTAAATAAAGAATTTATAACCCCCAAGGATCAATGCTACATATATGGTGGGCATGTCCTCGCCTTACTTTCTTCTGGTCTACCATTTTTGACACTTATGACCATATGATGTATACAAAAATGTTTCGCTCTCCCCTAATTGCCTATTTATCCCAAGTTCTATGACTATTTCCAAGAAGGGTCTACTGTGATGTTTTTTTCTTTTTTTCTTTTGGCCTGCTAGCTCCATCATCCCCAGACATTGGTAATTCCTCCCTCTGTGAATGGTCAGATGAAATGCTGTACCTAAGGAGAATGGAAGAATAGATATGCTGAACTCTTGGAAATCTGGGGCCCCTGGATACAATTTTGTACAACTCCACTATGTAAAGAAATGTTATTTAGTGTTGTTAACTAAAATAACAAAACTTACTTGGGAACTACATACTTCAGCTGGGATTGAATGCCCCCCACTCCACTCCACGTCACCTTTCCTCCTCTCCCTTCTCTCCCTTCATTCTTATGTTTTCTTTTTCTTTCCCCTCTAGATACTTTCCCAATCTTATCGCCTTGCTAGGCGACACACAGACTAGAAAGTTGCTTGTGAAATACTTTTTTAATACATGCATATGATCCGATTTCCATCTAGCTATTATCTTGCTAAAATGACTCAGTCAGCATCCAAATGTATGTCATAATTTTATACTGCACCTTTTTTTAAACATGCTATAATTTTCACATCTGTCACATCTATTGCATCACAGAAAAACACTTGTATACTGTGTGTCTGTGCCAGAAGACTGCACTTTGTATTTTAAAAACTTCCCAATAAAAATATAAATCATAAAAAATAAAAGTATATAAAAAAGAAAAGCTGAACTCCAGGCACCTATCACCCTCCCCATCCAACTTTTAATATTTCACTCCTACCCCCTCTTCTTACACAATCGCACACTTATTCACACACTTATATTTTATTTATTTTAACATCTTTTTTGGGGGGATATCTTCCTGCACTTCCGCAAGCAACGTCCCCAGTTGCCAGCAACTTCCTGGAATACCACGACACACACCCCAGGAGGCAGCTTCAAGAAGCAGAGACAGCAAGCTCTCAGATGACTTAGAAGAGGAAGATTGTGGGTTATTGCAGAGCAATTCTGGATTTGTTGGGTGTGTAAAGCTGGCCATACATGGATCAAAATTCATTCGGTTCAGCAGGAACCGGCCGAGTTTCGATCCATGTATGAGCAGGCTGATTGTACCCAAGTCGATCCACGAATCAACTTGAGTACAACAGGCTTGTTGAATTTTGTTACATTTGATTATTGCCAGCGGCTGTGAGCCAGTTCTGCAGGCCAGAAAGGCCCCCCGTGTACGCCACCCCCCCCCCCCCCCCCCAACAGAGCACAATAACTCTGCAGGAGGCATTTCCCCATCAACGCCAACTGTGTTGATGGGGAAGTCGAGCGATTTTCTGTCCTTTCATCCATGTTGGAAGGAAAGAAATTCAAGTCATCTATGGACTGCTTAAAGCGGAGTTCCAGTCATTTTTGTGTTTAATAAAAGTCAGCAGCTACAAAAAGTGTAGCTGCTGACTTTTAATAAACACACCTTCACCTGTCCCAGGATCCAGCGATGTGGCCGTCCAAACTATCGCTAATCTCCCTCTCCTTGGTGCCGGCATTACAACTGTGGGCACCCAGCTTTGACAGCTTGCAAGTCCCACTGCGCTTCATCAATGGTCAGACAATCTTCTGGGACCTCCTGCTCGGATCACCTAGGCAATCTGAGTGGAAGTGGGAGGGGGTGCTTGTCAAAACGAGGTAACTGCCCCCCAAATCCCCCCACCCAAAAAAAAATGACATGCCAAATGTGGCATAGGAGGGGGGAGGAGTGCTTAAAGCGGAACTTCCCCTTTTAGGTGAAGCCCTGCTTTAAGTATGTTTATGAAGGAAAACCCAGCAAAAAAGGTAATAGAGTATTTAGAAGAACAAGGAAAAAAAAAAGAAAGGAGGGTGAAGTTCCACTTTAAATACACATAAAAGAGCTGTTTACCCGCCAAAAGATTTGTAATTATATCCATCCAGTTTTGAGATTTACACAGCCCCATCACACAGCAGACAGACCAGACTCAGCTGCTCCAGGCACAGCTCTGGATCAAGATCGGACTCAGGTAAGTAGGGAGGTTGCACATAAAAGGTTTTTTTACCTTAATGCAAAGAATGTAATAGGAGGGCACAATTATTTGGGCGCACCTGCATGGGGTTGCCTCTGCCTTCCCTGCAGATGTTAGCTGATTAGGATGATCAGATTATTCAGGTAATCAGGGGACGTTTGGCCCTTCCTGCTAACCTGGGGCAGGTAGGAATGGGCCAATGAGAGTGGATGGAACTCTCTGGAAGCAGTGGGGCTCATAATATAAAGGGCACACTGACCCGGGGAGTTTTGCTGACAGGCTGAAGGTCTGGTAAATAAGAGATTCCCACCCCCCCCCCCCCCCCCCTCTCCCATCCTGTGTACTTTATGTGGTATGTCACCTTACATATAAGGGGGACTGGTTATTATAAAGTTGAGGAAATATAATTAGCTTGAGTCATCAAGGCTAAGCAATTTTGAGAATAATGATTTGATTTGCGTTAGAATTGTGATATGGTTATGAAAAGTGATGAATTTATTTGTAAACCAATAAAAGTGCCGCGGCCAATTTATGCCAATATTTGAGTGTCATGTCCATTATTTGGTAAGTGTGTTTGGAGATGGGGGAGAAAGGGTGCAGAGTGCAATCCCAGGCATTAAGGTAATAAAAACTTTTGCCTTTACAAGCACTTTAACATACACTTTAAGCAATTTCTGCTTATGACCATTAATATATGCAAACGTTGCTGGGTAGAAACTTTTACTAATATTTAATATGGGATAGAGTATTCTTACCTGTTGCCATATCTTTCTTACTCCAGAAAACTGTATATTTCAGGTCTTCGGGAAGCCTAGTGAATTGCTGCAATTCTGTAGAAAAGGAAAAAAATGTATACACTGACCTTCATTCTGCGGTTGTACTAGTCTGCAATCTATGAGCCATCATTTCCATTTAGCTTCTATTGTCTAAAATACAAACTTAAATGTTGTAGGACCTTAGAAAGTTACCCAGATTAGTATAATAGGGTAAGGCTAGAACCCCTGATAGTTTTTTTTTTTTTGTAATCTGTGCCCCTGGGTGTTCTTCATTTCCAGGTGACATTGTTAAATTTACCTCAGTGAGGCTTCAGTAAGAAATAAAACATGGTAGACTATCAAGAAGGTGTTTACAAGCACTACATCCCTTATCCAAGTCTGATGACTCCTATTCTGGGTTTGTACGAATTCCAATCAGGCAGAAGTGAACTACGTTTTTTGGCATTGCAACAGTGGGGGTATTTTAGGCTTAATTTTTCCATCTCACATGACGGGTCAAGAACTGGAACTTACTTTCTCGCAAGACCTGGATTTTTTCCGTCGCTACACGTCGAGTTCCACACCTTGCAGGAAACTTGCTTGTTTAAGCAAGCTTGTTTTACTGATGAACCTATCTGGCACTCACTCGCATATTTATGCTTCTTACATTGTCCTTAGTGCCCCACAAAAACTTTCCTACAGCGATGGAAAAGAGACTTCGACACAACTTTTTCTCAAAAACAGAACTCTTCGCCCACAAGACCTCTCTTGCCAGTAGATACCAGGAAGGGGAATACAAACTCCTTACACGTTGGTACCAGATGCCAGTGGAGCACCGCCGTATGTTCCCCCAGGTTTCAAGCTCCTATTGGAGGAATCTGAGGGGGTCCTGCTTCTTATTTTCTGAGAGTGCCCCAAATTGAAAGAGTTCTGGATTATGGTGGGGCAGATGATTAAAACCATCACAGGGGTGTCTCTCGGAGGAAACCCAGCGGCTTTTCTGCTACATGACACACTGCTCTCTAACAAGCGATACAAAAATTCCTTACTCAAGCACCTCCTCAATGCAGCAAAAGGATGCATTCCCACACTGTGGAAGAACCTTAACCCACCTGACAAGGCGCAGTGGCTTGCCTGAATTTCATAGATCCAGCAAACAGAGAATCTAATGCCCTGTACACATGATAGGATTTTCCGACAACAAAACCATGGATTTTTTTCCGAAGGATGTTGGCTCAAACTTGTCTTGCATACACACAGTCACACAAATGTTGTCGGAAATTCCGAACGTCAAGAACGTGGTGGCGTACAACACGTACGACGAGCCGAGAAAAATTAAGTTCAATAGCCAGTGCGGCTCTTCTGCTGATTCCGAGCATGCGTCGGAATTGTGTACACACGCTCAGAATTTCCGACAGCAAGTTTTGTTGTGGGAAAATTTTAGAACCTGCTCTCAAATAATTTGTTTGGACGGAAATTCCGACAACAAAAGTTCTATGGAGCATACACACGGTCGGACTTTCCGACAACAAGCTCACATCCAACATTTGTTATCGGAAATTCCTATCGTGTGTACGGGGCATTACTGTGAGACTAATGCCGCGTACACACAAGCGGACTTTTTGATGGACTAGGTCCGAGGGTCTTCCTGACGTACTTTCGGCGGAGTTCCGACGGACTTTCCGAACTAACGGACCTGGCCACACACAAGCACACCAAAGTCCGACAGATTCAAACATGATGACGTACGACCGGACTAGAATAAGAAAGTTCATCAGTCAGTAGCCAATAGCTGCCCTAACGTTGGTTTTCGTCCGTCGGACTAGCATACAGACAAACAGATTTTTTAACCGGACTCAAGTCCATTGGAAAGATTTGAAACATGGTTTAAATCTAAATTCTGTCTGATTTTTAGACAGCACAGATCAGATGAAGCCCATATACGATCAAATTGTCCGGCGGATTCGTTCCGTCGGACCTAGTCCATCGAAAAGTCTGTTCGTGTGTACGCGGCATAAAAGAGCAGAATGAGAAATAGTGGAGAATCTGGGCTCCATATTTTTTCTATAAAGAACACCTCTTGTTTCTCAACAGTAATAGGTAGGTCCTCTTGGACCTGGTGGAAACCACAGTATGGGAATATGGGCCGTGGAGGGTTGCAAGGGTTTTTCTATCTTCCCTCATCTGTGCCCTTCTCCCCCTCCCCATTTTTTTCTCTAACCCCCTCTTTTCTTTTTCTTCTTCCATTGACTTGAGGTTCAACGCTTACCCCCTGTAAAATAAGTAAATAAAAAGGGAGGATCGGTATGGCCTTGTTTGTAGGTGGGACACGTTGCATAGCCACCTAGCTTATGTTTGTATTCATTGGGTCCATGGGTCCTTGCCATATTTATGATAATATGTAGTGTCATACAGCGTTTCTTCAAAATAAATAATTACAAATAAATAAATAACACACGGGAGGGGTTTTTATCCTTCCCAAATCTAGCCAAAAAGAAAATAAATAAATAAAATTGTATTGGAGTAGCACTGGGTGCAGTCAGATTTGAGACTGGGATAACATTATAATATACTTTTTTATAATTGGTTGGGTCACAAAGAGGTTGGTAACCAATCATTGGCCACTATAGTAATTGATGAAAAGTTCTAAAAGTGATAGAGAAATCAAATTGAATAACTGCAGTTATCATTCACCCTTACCCGCTTTTCCAGAATTGTTTTGTAACTGTACTGCCTCTCTTTACTTTGTAGAGCCCTATGCAAACTGTTGGCGCTATATAAATCCTGTATAAGGATAACAAAATAATAATTATAACTTTTCAGGGCATGCTTTTCAAGTGATTTACCTATACTGTAAGGTCTCTTGAAAGATCACCGTTAAAAATGTAATAAACTCGTATATCAAAAATGTAGTAAACTTGATGTATTTTAGATTTTTATATTTAGGTATTAATCACTTTAGGTCCACCCTATAGCAGTTTTACTGCTACAGGGCGGCACCTGTGCGCTGGATCACATATATATATATGTGATCCGACATTTCCGAGTAGGGGGCGCACATGCCTGCCGGCGGCAGCTCGCTTCCGCTGTGATTATACACAGCGGAAGCTGATTGGCAGGTGCACAGTACCCAATGTCCGCCGGCACCCGCCGATCGTTAGGCAGAGGGACAGAACTGCGATTTGCCTATGCAAACAAGGCAGATTGTCGTTCTGTGACAGTGACAGTGCATATTTTTAGCACTTCTAACTGTATTAGTGTCATTGGTCCCCAAAAAGTGTCAGTTAGTGTCACAATGTCCCACGTAATATTGCAGTCCTGCTATGAGTCGCTGATTACCACCATTACTATTAAAAATAAATACATTTTAAAAATATATATCCCACAGTTTGTAGACGTGATAACTTTTGTGCACACCAATCTATTTGGGATTTTATTTTTTTACCAAAAATATGTAGCAGAATACATATTGGCCTAAATTTATGAAGAAATTCAATTATTTTTTTTTTTTTAATTGGCTATGTTTTATAGCAGAAAGTAAATATATATATATATATATATTTTTTTTTATTATTATTTCAAAATTGTCAATCTTTTATTGTTTATAAAAAATAAAAACAACAGAGGTGATCAAATACCACCAAAACAGAGCTCTATTTGTGGGAAAAAAGACATAAATTGTAATTCGGTACAGTGTTGCATGACCACGCAATTGTCAGTTAAAGTAATAAAGTGCCGTATCGCAAAAAATTACCTGGTCATGAAGGGGGGGGGGGGGTAAATCTTCCGGAGGTCAAGTGGTTAAACCCAAACCAAAATGGTAATATATTGCAGCTTACCAATCATCAGATATGGTGGCTGCATTCGTTTTCTTTTTTTTAGGCTTTTTCCCCCCTCTGTTTTCACCTAGTGATCTGGCCAGTGACACATCTCTTGTATTAGAGCGCCCCCACTCTGGATAAAGGAACAACAGAGATACCTTTGGACAGCAAACATTTTTGTGATTGGGTTTAATACCGCATTGAATTTTGATAAGAATGAATTTCCCTAAACAAAAATGACATACATTGTTAGAAATGCATTTATTAGAGAAAACATTTCCAGCCCGATGTTTCTAATTTTCTTGTCACTACAGTCTAAATTGAACATCAATATGACCCCTCTAGCCATTAGAAAATTGAATGAACATCCTGAGAACAAAATGTTCAGGTAAACTTCTCCTACTCCTTTGCACACTAGATAGTGGGAAGCTGTGAGTCATTCAGGCTGTATAGTATTTCACAATGCTGTCAAAGTGATGCCAAGTTTTTATGCTTACCGGAGGGGGGAGGACAGTGGGGTCCTCACAAATATGCTGATTCTCATTCAAAGCCCAGTGGCCAGGCTGGAGGCAGCTATAAGTCTTAAACAGGTCATAGATTATGCAATTTCTTTGTTGCAGGGAGGCTTCATGGTTGCAAAGAAGAAAAACGTTTTAATTCCACCATCAACACAATCAGCGTTGATGGGGAAAGCTCTCCAGCTGAGCTATTGTGTTCTCCTGGTGCGGGAGGTACAGGGAGCCATCACTGCCAGGAGAAGACAGTGATTACTCCTATCAGCTAAAGCATGTATCGACTTGGGTACAATCAACCTGCCAGTAGATGGCTGGCTTAAGTTATATTCAACCTATGCAGAAATGCACCTACCTCAGTGTACTGCACTGTCATTCATTTTGAATGGCCCCCCAAAGCACTAAACCAGTGGTCTCCAAACTGTGACTCTTTGCATACCTTTTGTTTTCATTTTTTATTTAACCGCTTCCTGACTGGCGCACGACAATGTACGTCGACAGAATGGCACGGACAGGCATAATGGTGTACAGGTACGTCCACTTTAAGATGCCGCCGTGCCATAGAGCGTGCCAGTCGGGACCCCCGTGAGTCCGGTCGCGGGTCCCGTGGACTCAATCGCCGTGGGGATACCCGCGATCGTTTCACAGGAAGGCTGAACGGGGAGATGCGGAAATAAACAGCATCTCCTCGTTCTGCCTAGCAACTAGTGACTCCCATCTCTGCTCCACGTGATTGGAGCAGAGATCAGCATTCACTAGCTCACAGCCATGCCCCCCCCCACAGTTAGAAACACGCCTCTAGGAACATATAACCCCTACACTGCCACCTAGTGGTTAACCCCTTCACTGCCAGCGTCATTTACACAGGAATCAATGCATTTAAATAGCACTGATTGCTGTATAAATAACAATGGTCCCAAAAATGTGTCAAAATTGTCCGATGTGTCCGCCATAATGTCGCAGTCACAATAAAAATCGCTGCTCACCGCCATTACTATTAAAAAAAAAAATTATTAATAAAAATGCTATAAAACTATCCCCTATTTTGTAAACGCTATAACTTCTGCGCAAACCAATCAATAATCGTTTATTGCGATTTTTTTTACCAAAAATATGTAGAAGAATACGTATTGGCCTAAACTGAGGAAAAAAAATGTTTTTTATATATTTTTGGGAGATATTTATTGTAGCAAAAAGTAAAAAATAATGCGTTTTTTTCAAAATTGTTGCTCTTTTTTTGTTTATAGCGGAAAAAAAAAATCGCAGAGGTGATCAAATACCACCAAAAGAAAGCTCTATTTGTGGGAAAAAAAGAACGTCAATTTTGTTTGGGAGCCACGTCGCACGACCACGCAATTGTCAGTTAAAGTGACGCAGTGCCGAATCGCAAAAAGGGGTCTGGTCTTAAGCCAGCAAAATGGTCCGGCCTGAAAGTGGTTAAAGGTGCACAAGAGATGACAATATAGAATAAACAGCAAAACAGCTTGTGTTCCGAATGACAGTACAGCTAACAAACTAAAAACTAGCATTGTAAATGGGCTTTCACACTGGAGCGGTGCGCTGGCAGGATGTCACAAAATGTCCTGCCAGCAGCTTTTTTGGAGCAGTGAAGGAGCGGTGAACTCAATGGGGCAGCCCTGCGATACCGCTGTCAAAACGCCACTCTGGCAGAGTTTTGCGGGCGGATTTAACCCCTTTTCGGCCGCTAGCGGGGGGTTAAATAGCAAAGCTAAAACGATGGTAAAGCGGCGCTAAAAATATCGCCGCTTTACCGTTGACGCCCCCCGGGCTCGGTGTGAAAGCCGTCTAAGGCAGAGAGGAATGGTCTACAAAAATATGGTGGTCATCAGTGATAGAGGACTCACTGGACGAAAAAGGTGAATATAGTGTCTCAACCCTGCCTCCCCCCACTCCCTCGTCACAGGATTTGATTGACAGCAGCAGGAGCCAATAGCTGGTGAGGACAGTAATGGAGGGGCTGAGAACAGTAATATGGGAGACTGAGGACAGTAATGGAGGGGCTGAAAACAGTAATATGGGGGGGGGGGGGGTGAGGACAGTAATATGCGGGAGTGAGGACAGTAAAAGGTGGGGCTGAGGACAGTAATGGAGGGGCTGAAGACAGTAATATGGGTGGCTGAGGACAGTAATATGCAGGAGTGAGGACAGTAATGGAGGGTCTGAGGACAGAAATATGGGGGTCTGAGGACAGTAATATGGGGGGCTGAGGACAGTTATGGAGGGGCTGAGGACAGTAATATGTGGGAGTGAGGACAGCAATGGTGGGGCTGAGGACATAAATATAGGGGGTCTGAGGACAGTAATATGGGGGGTTGAGGACAGTAATATACGGGAGTAAGGACAGTAATGGAGGGGCTGAGGATAGTAATATGCAGGAGTGAGGACAGTAATGTAGGGGCTGAGGACAGTAATATGGGGACTGAGGACAGTAATATGGGAGACTGAGGACAGTAATATTGGGACTGAGGACAGTAATATGGGAGACTGAGGACAGTAATATGGGAGACTGAGGACAGTAATATGGGAGACTGAGGACAGTAATATTGGGACTGAGGACGGTAATATGGGAGACTGAGGACAGTAATATGGGGACTGAGGACGGTAATATGGGAGACTGAGGACAGTAATATGGGGACTGAGGACAGTAATATGGGGGACTGAGGACAGTAATATGGGAGACTGAGGACAGTAATATGGGAGACTGAGGACAGTAATATTGGGACTGAGGACGGTAATATGGGAGACTGAGGACAGTAATATGGGGACTGAGGACAGTAATATGGGGGACTGAGGACAGTAATATGGGAGACTGAGGACAGTAATATGGGAGACTGAGGACAGTAATATGGGAGACTGAAGACAGTAATATTGGGACTGAGGACGGTAATATGGGAGACTGAGGGCAGTAATATAGAGACTGAGGACAGTAATATGGGGACTGAGGACAGCAATGGTGGGGCTGAGGACAGAAATATAGGGGGTCTGAGGACAGTAATATGGAGGGTTGAGGACAGTAATATACAGGAGTGAGGACAGTAATGGAGGGGCTGAGGATAGTAATATGCAGGAGAGAGGACAGTAATAAAGGGACTGAGGACAGTAATATGGGGACTGAGGACAGTAATATGCAGGAGTGAGGACAGTAATATGGGGACTGAGGACAGTAATATGCAGGAGTGAGGACAGTAATAAAGGGGCTGAGGACAGTAATATGGGGACTGAGGACAGTAATATGGGGACTGAGGACAGTAATATGGGGGACTGAGGACAGTAATATGGGGGACTGAGGACAGTAATATGCTGGAGCGAGGATAGTAAAAAGGGGGCATTTTGTTGTGAAGGGGAGAAAACTGCGATGTTTTGAAAGGGATTGTGATGTGAAGGGGAGGACTGAGGATGTCGATGTAAGAAGGGGATTGTAAGATGAGGCTCAATTCAGTTCTGTGCATGTACGTTTGCACACATCACAGGTAGGGCAGCCCATTCATTTTAATGCGAGAAATGCAGAATAAGAAGTCCTGACCCTATTTTTTTAAATCGCACCGCTCCAAGCTGCATGGTGCTACAGCGCGAAAATGTGCCATAGGAGCTGATATGCAGGTCGGGAATGCATGTGATTTTGCATGTCTTCCTCAGTCACAGAGATGTGAACCTAACCCAAGAAGAGAAGGGGGCTGTAATGTGAAGGATTGGAGTCATAGCACAAACACGCGATCCTTGCCGGACCTCTGCTTGAGGAATATTTTACTGACTGGACCTCCGTGAATTTAAATTTAATACCCCTGTTATATATGCACTTTTTCGTTATGTTATTACTTTTACCCTATTTGGTGGTTGTAAACTTTGGATGGTTTCAATGTTGTTTGAATTCATTTTGGCGCTGCAAAAACTGACCTTCATTAAACTCCATAATATTTCTATATCAAGCTATTATTTACTAGCAGCCTAATAACACTATAGCACAGAATTATTTAGTTCTTTTCAATCCTATGTGTGCATGGCTACATAAGCTAACATAGAGGGACATTTAGAGGCTGGGAAAAAAAATCCTCGAATGCCCTTAAAGAGGAACTGCAGTCTGCTCACATAATTTGTAATAAAAACATCTTTGCCATTCTGAAGCTTCCCTCCAACCACTTTGCATATTATTTTATATATACTGTGATTCTGTACTTGCCAAATAAGCTGCAGAAATCTCCCTCTACTGAGTCTGGCTGCAACCATTTAACTGTGGGCAGCTGAAGCTGCTGCCTGTTCACTTCCTGGATTTACACACACACACACACACACACACACACACACACACACGCACACACACCCAGAGGCACACCTCCAGCTCTGGAGCTCTCATTGGCCCTCTTATGACTCATCCCCCCTCCCTTCCTGGCAAACTCTCATGAGAGAGCTGTGCATGATGTCATAAGCCTAGGCTAATGACCAGACAAGAAACAGGAAGTGGGCTGTATAAGGCATTTACTGGCAAACTTAAAACAACAAGCGCAGAAGATTTAATAGATGGAAAGATGAAAAAATGACCGAAGAGCCGCTTTAAAAGCGGTGTTTTTCACACCCAGTGTGCATGAGGCCATAAGCTTCCCCCTCCCCCTTTAGGAAACTATTGTTGCAGTCAAACCTGTCACTCAATAAATCAAAAAGACTTAAAATATCAGTATAGAAATAGACTACATTCTTCAGTTCTCATTCACATCTAAGCAGTCAGTACAACAGATCTACGGCAGGGAAAATGTAGAAAGCACATGCTACAATAAACATAGTCAGCTACTTTATAGAAAATGCTACTTGCATTCACTGCCTTGATATGCATTTTTAGGGCTTAAAGGTACTTTTTTCCTTGCAAGAATTTTTTTTCCCTTTCCCTTTCCTATGGGACTTTTCACACCACTGCGTTACAGGCGCAGTGCATGCATGCTGCATCTTCGGTGCGGTTTTGAATACCGTACTAAAAAACACTGCTTCCCATTGAAATGAATGGAAATCATCATGATTTTCCTTTTTGGTGCGTTTATGAGTCACATATCCATTTTTCACAGGTGCAGGCACCAGAAGCGCACAGAAAACGCCAACATTGGTCCTGTGTGTACTGGGGTCAGTCAGACAGAAGATGGCCGATTATAAGGGTCATGACCAAAAAAGGTCTGCCGATCGATGCTCTCAGCCGCTGACCGGAGTGTTCTGGCGGGGGGGCTTCCTTCTGTCAGAACACAAGAGCTCAGCAGGGGAGATTGCTGTACTAACATCGGATTGTTCCGATCTGAGCTGTCAGTGCCGCTAGGGGTGGAACAAAAAAAAAACTAGTGGTGTATACCAGGTTTTAGTTTGGGCTGGTTGTGTATGTATGCATGCATATATGTGTGTGATTGTGTAATTAGATTATTGGTAATTTGTATATTATATTTTAATTTATATTTATTGTATAACTTTATAGCGATGGGATTATGGAGAAGGGGTGGGATTAAATAAATTTGTACTTCTTCCCACACCTTTTCGGATATGTAAACTCATTTTTATTTTATTTTTGTGTATTCCCTTGCAACTAGTAGTTTTGTAATTGTGTACTACTGAATGATTACTTCTTTTATTCATGTTTTTTTTTTTTTTTTTTTACATGTTCAAAATAAATTAAAACAAACTAACAAGTCAGTGTGGAAGAATACAAGAAACTGTGAGACCTAATGTGAATTAATAACAGGCTATATCATATTTATCTTTACAGTGCATAGAAATAAAATACAGCCTGATGAATAAAAGAGATGGAATACGTCCTTCTAGTGAATTCTGTTCTGCAATCTCTTTAATTAGTTAATTTTCTTTATAGATATAATATATGCAGCAATTTGACGCTGCTTTGATCTGTATAGAGTATTAAATAATGATCGTATGCCTGTCTGCAGCTGTAAGATAAAAGAAGCCGCATGGCGAGGGGGCAGGGAATGCACAAAGGAAGCAAAGCAGTCTGGTGGGGGGGGGATGTTCTTCACTGTTCTAGATATTTTAGACTGAAATGCACATTAAACCAGACCATTATACCCATCACTGTACCCTTTATATTCATCAATCAATGCTAGGGCCCACCATAGTTCTCATCTCCTTGGAAAAGCATTATTATGTAGAAGAGCTCCCTGATTCCAGCAATTATATAGAATGCAGCCCGTTAAGTGAATGTAGGCTTTAATCTGGCTGTGGGTGCAGCAATGTGGGCTTACACTAGAGCTTTAACCAAAGATTTCTATATTCACACTTACGCGTGCCTTTATTTGCGTTTTTGTGGCATGTCACCCTGAGTTGTCCATTCGTTTTCAGTGGGTCCTCAACAAATACCCACAGGCAAACCCCCAAGGACATTTTTTACGATACGGCACTGCATTACTTTAACTGACGGGGGGACACAATATTTTTTACTTACTGCTATAAAACATTCATAAAAATGAAGGCCAATATGTATTCTGCTACATGTTTTTGGTAAATAAAACTCCAATAAGTGTAAATTGATTAGTTTGTGCAAAAGTTACAGCGTCTACAAACTATGGGATATATACTGGAATTTTTATTTGTTTATTTTTTTACTAAAAATACGGAGTATTTGCAGAATACAGAATATTGCGGCGGACAATCGGACATTAACCGCTTCCCGACCGCCTCAGGCAGATATACTGCAGCAGAAGGGCACGTACAGGCAGATTACCGTACCTGTACGTTGCCCTTAAGGAGGCAACCAGGAGCTCTGTGAGAGGGATCGTGGGTCCTGTGGACTCGATGTCTGCGGGGATACCCGCGATCGTCTCGCGGTGAGAAAGAACAGGGAGATGCTAATGTAAACAAGCATCTCCCCGTTCTGCCTAATGACACTCAATGATCACAGCTCCCTGTAATCGGGAGCAGCGATTAGTGATGTGTCACACACAGACCCACCCTCTCCACGGTTAGAATCACTCCCTAGGACACACGTAACCCCTACAGCGCCACCTAGTGGCTAACCCCTTCACTGCCAGTGACATTTTTACAGTAATCAATGCAATTTTTTTAGCACTGATCGCTGTATATGCCAATGGTCCCAAAAATGTGTCAAAATTGTCCGATGTGTCCGCCATAATGTCGCATTCACGATAAAAATCGCTGATCACCGCCATTACGAGTTAAAAAAAACATTATTAATAAAAATGCCCTAAAACTATCCCCTATTTTTTTTACCAAAAATATGTAGAAGAATACGTATCGGCCTAAACTGAGGAAAAAAATATTTTTTTATATATTTTTTGGGGGATATTTATTATAGCAAAAAGTAAAAAATATTGTGTTTTTTTCAAAATTGTCTCTATTTTTTTGTTTATAGCGCAAAAAAATAAAACCCGCAGAGGTGATCAAATATCACCAAAATAAAGCTCTATTTGTGGGGAAAAAAGGACGCCAATTGTGTTTGGGAGCCACGTGCAATTGTCAGTTAAAGCGGCACAGTGCGAATCGCAAAAAGTGCTCTGGTCTTTGGGTGAGTTATAGCGTCTACAATCTATGGGATATATACTTGAATTTTTTTTTTTTATACTAGTAATAGCGGTGATCAGTGATTTATGGTGGGACATTGATATTGCGGCAGGAAACCTGACACTAACTGAAACTTTGTGAGAACTGGCTAACTGCCACTGACATCACCAGTGACACCAATGCAGTGATCAGTGATAATACTATACTTCAGGGGTCACCAAACTGTGGCCCAAGGGCCAGATGTGGCCCTTTACTAGCCTTTATCCAGCCCTTGGGGCATTATTCCTCCCACTGACACCAACAAGGTGGCACCATTTCTTCCACTGATACCAATGATGGGATCCTATTCCTCCTACAAATAGGAGCACTACTCCTCCTCCTACTGACCACCAACCTTGAGGCCATATTTATTCTCACTGATGCTGTGCCCGGGACATTTGCTGCCCCCGCTGACCACAATCTGGCCCGCCTAAAGTCTTAAGGACAATAAAATGGCCCTTTGTTTGAAAAGTTTAGAGACCCCTGCTATACACTGTCACTGTACTAATGACACTGGCTGGAAAGAGGTTAACATCTAGGGGCAATCAAAGGGTTAACTGTGTGTCTAACAATGTGTAATGTGTGCTGCTTTTACTAAGCCATGAGACTGTTTTATCTCCCTGCTTTGCTACACTCTATAGAGAGCTCTGTGTTGTTTACCAACACATGGCTCACTTCTGTCATTTGTTCAGCCGATCAGCTGGTTCTGGCCATAAATCACTTGTGCCGTATCGAATCACAGCACAGCCAGAGCGGCAGGCGGGCGGGCGCACACACCCCTACATGGAAATACAGAGTCACGTACCTATACATGATTTGGCACAACTGGGCCGCAGTATAAGTATGGTGGGTGGTCCTGAACTGGATAGGGGTGTTTGGCAAGCGGCACCACCACGGTTAATTTGCCACATCGAGAAGTATCACGGCTCTGACAATGCGTACAGAGCTGAGAATCCATAATGGTAATTTGTAGGCAGGAGGTAGGGGGTGTTAAATACGCAGATCAACCACCTGTTTTTATGTCCCACTGCCTGTGTGAAAAAGGCCCAAGAGAGGACTTCCTTCACGTTTTAGATATTGGGGTTTATTTACTAAAGGCAAAACCACTTTGCACTGCAAGTGCACTTGGAAGTGCAGTCGCTGTAGATCTGAGGGGGACATGCAAGAAAAATAAAAAACAGCATTTTTGCTTGTACATGATTGGATGCTAAAATCAGCAGAGCTTCCCCTCATTTCAGATATTCCCCTCAGTTTTGGATTTAAATATACTTTTAGGGCTCATTTACATCTCTGCAGTGCTGTGCAGGAACACGCGCACATGTGTGCTGCAGTGCTTTTAATTTTTAATGGCGTTCCAATGCACTAAGGTAATGGGGCTCCACTGTACACGTTTCATCGCACCGCAACGCATAATAAGGCCCTGCCTTGCTAGTCTATTCCTATGAATAGTCTGCATTAATGCAATGCACCAGAATGCCAAGGTGCAACGGGCCCTGCACTTCAGCCTGCATTCACACCTAGTAAGCACTTATACATCTGTTGTTTTAGTTTTTTTTGGTATGCATCATTTTTTTGAGCATTTTGCAAATGTTTGTGCACATCTATGCAAGTTCCTGGAAGGAAAGAAAGGAGGAGGATAGCCCAGAACAGTTGTTCAGTCGCAAAACCGCGTGTGTCAGGCATTTACAGGCACTTCCAGTGAAGTCTACGAGGCCAAAAACATCCGGCACAGCTCCAAAAGAAAAAAAAAAGCTAATGTGCTTTGTCGAGTTTCGTAGAGCTGAGAGTAGAGATGTGAACAGTCTGTACTGAAAAGATTGGGATTCCTAGTGCTGAGTGTTGTCACAAGTAGACCTAGGCGCAATAAAATCTCAGGTGCAATGCTCTTTCTTCTTGGTCTCTGGTCCACAGTAGGGATGAGCTCAGGTTTGTTCGGATTCTAGTCCAAACCCACCTGAGCAATCCTGCCAGGAAGCTGTCATCTGTAATGGGCCAATCGTGAGCGGGCAAGACATTACTGCCCTGCACCCACACATATACAAGGGGCATGCCTTGGTTGCTTACGATTGACCCATTTTAGATGCCAGCGGGAATCTCTCTGGTAAGCTCGGACTAAGATCCAAAGATGCCTGAGCTCATCCCAATCGGTATAGTTGAGCTTGGGAGTGTACAGACACTCTTCTGAACCCGGCGTGGCTTCCCACCAGGAAGCTGTCACCTGTAATTGGCCAATCATCTGCAGCGTGGGCATTTCCCTGCCATGCATGTATACGTATGACTGTGGGGCATTCCTCTGTGGCTTATGATTGGCCCAGTACAGTGATTGCTTCCTGATGGGATCGCTGTAATATCTGAAGATGCCAGAGCTCTTCCATACTCAGTAGAGATGATCTCTGGGTGTGTTTGGACGTTCTTCCGAAACAAATGTCATCCCATAGTACAGGTTTCTGGAAAAGGCTGGAGGATAGCGGGTGCTGTAGCAACAACCATCTGGAGATTGGAAACATCACAGATCAGTGTACAAGTTTCCCAGCACACCACAGATCTTCAGATAATGTCCAAATGCTTTTTTATTGAAGAATGATCACATTGCAGCAAAGAAGTGCAACGTTTTGGAGCCTAACGTTTCGTGAGGCACATGCCCGATGAAGGGTTCTGGCACGGCTCTGAAACTTTGTACTTCTTTGCTGTGATGTGATCGTTCTCCCATAAAAAAAACATTTGGACGTCATCTGAAGATCTGTGGTGTGGTGACAAATATGTACACTGGATGATCTTCCAAA
Organism: Lithobates sylvaticus; assembly: GCA_028564925.1. NCBI lineage: Eukaryota > Metazoa > Chordata > Amphibia > Anura > Ranidae > Lithobates > Lithobates sylvaticus. Next base: position 172,530,292 of record CM053035.1, read on the forward strand.
CACGTGTGACCCGAGCATGCCAGGATGCAGTTACCTGTAATGAGGCAATCATCGCCAACAGGTGCATTCCCCTCCCATGGTACCCTTAAGCAGATGTGCCCACATTTTGGAAAATTACACTCTTTTTCGCATGCACATAAGCATGTCGTGGCCCCATGTGGTTCCGTGTGACACGTTTTTAAAACAGGGTCAGGGCCTTCTTTGCCTGTGTTTGTCACAGGTAGAGCAGCCCATTCAAATGAATGGGATTGCTGTACCCATGGCATGCCCACACTAACACATATGTGAACCTAGCCTGACCGGACAAAGCAGTGTTCCACTCACTGTTATGTCCTAAAAGATTGACTGCCTGTGCCATGCGATTAATAACCAATGTGTGTGTGTGTGTTTTTTCTTTTTTGTGAATTGGCTTTAATTTATCTAAAAAATGTTTGCAGTGTTTACCTCACATTTTTGCTGAATGCAATATTTACCTCATATTTTTTATGAATTAGCAGTATTTACCTCACGTTTATAATTAGTTTGCGGTATTTACCTCCCATGTTTATGAATTTGCAGTATACTATTTATCTCATATTTTTTATTAATTTGCAGTATTTACCTCACATTTTTTATGAGCTGTATTGACCTCCTATTTTTTCATGAATTTGCAGTATTTACCTCATATTTTAATGAATTAGTGGTATTTACCTCTCATTTTTTATTAATTTGCAGTATTTACCTCATATTTTAATGAACTTGTGGTATTTACCTCATATTTTTAATGAATTTGCGGTATTTACTTCACGTTTATAATGAATTAGCTGTATTTATCTCTTTTTTTTTTTTTTTTATGAATTAGTGGTATTTACCAAATATTTTAAAGTGGTTGTAAACCCTTACAAACCAATTTGACCTACAGGTAAGCCTATAATAAGGCTTACCTATAGGTCCAAGAAATATCTCCTAAACCTACACGGTTTAGGAGATATTTGCCAAAAGACAGGCACCGCTGTCTACGGCGCGCAGGCGCACTGAGTACGGCGCGCAGGCGCATGGAGTGCGCCGCTGTTCACGTCGATATGCCGCGAGTGGTGGCTTCCGTGCGCATGCGCGGGAGTGACGTCATCGCGGCTCCGTCGAATGACAGCGCCGGAGCAGCGAGACCCACCAAGAAGATGGAGGCTCCGTACACAAGGGGACAGCGGTGACTTTGCTGGCTCCTGTGTCAGGTAAGTGACACATAATGGACTACTATGCGATGCATAGTAGTCCATTATGCTTTACCTTTGCAGGGAAACAAAGAGGAAGTAAACCCATCAGGGTTTACTTCCTCTTTAATGAATTAGCGGTATTTACCTCATATTTGTAATGAATTAGCGGTATTTACCTCCAATTTTTTATGAATTAGCTGTATTGACCTCCCTTTTTTCACGAATTTGCAGTATTTACCTCATATTTTAATGAATTAGCGGTATTTACCTCACATTTTTTATTAATTTGCAGTATTTACCTCATATTTTCATGAACTTGTGGTATTTACCTCATATTTTTAATGAATTTGCGGTATTTACCTCTTTTTTTTATGAATTAGTGGTATTTACTGCATATTCTAATGAATTAGCGGTATTTACCTCATATTTGTAATGCATTAGCTGTATTTACCTTGTATTTTTAATGAGTTAGCAGTATTTATTTACCTCATATTTTTATAGAATTTCTGGAATTTACCTCCTGGTTTTCATGAATTAACAGTATGTACCTCATATTTAATGAATTAGCGGTATCTACCTAATTTTTTTAATGAATTGGAGGTATTTACCTGATATTTTTATTTAATTTGACATATTTACCTCATATTTTTTTTATAGATTTGTGGTATTTACCTCATATTTTTAATTAATTTGATGTATTTTCTCATATGTTTACTGAATTAGCAGTATTTACCTCATATTTGTAATGCATTAACTGTATTTACTTTGTATTTTTAATGAGTTAGCAGTATTTACCTCATATTTTGAATGAATTTGTGGATTTACCTCCTGGTTTTCATGAATTAACAGTATTTACCTCATATTTAATGAATTAGCGGTATCTACCTCATATGTTTAATTAATTTGACATATTTACTCATACGTTTAATGAATTAGCAGTATTTACCTAATTTTTTTAATGAATTAGCAGTATATACATCATATTTTTAAGGAATTGGCGGTATTTACCTCATATTTCATTGAATTAGCATTATTTACCTCGTATTTTATTGAATTAGCGATATTTACCTCAATTTTATTAAATTAGCGGTATTTACCTCATATTTTTAATTAATTAGCTGTATTTACCTCACATTTTTAATGAATTTGCAGTTTTGACATCAAGTTTGATATTTTGCTTTGATGAATTGACTTTTTTCATGTGATTATTTTTAATGAATTGCCCCTATAGTGAGAATTGCCTGTGCTGTATATATGTATAATATTGTTATCTTGCCCATTGAACTGGCTATAGGAAGCCCCCATTTTTTTTACTTCTGAAGACTCTACATCTCCCTCTGTATACAGACAGGGCACTGATCATGATCACATAATGGACTCTCCCTGTGGGTGGAATGTTTCCTATTGTCAGGACAGAACAAGCACACTCGCTCAGAATACCACAATCCCTGTAACCGTCTAATTCACCTCAGACAGGGACGCCGGAAGTAGTGGGTGCAATTTCGCCTGGCAACCACATGGCTAAACCAAGTGCTAGCCTGTGATTGGCCACCTGTTCCCGCGCTCCAAACACGGGAACTCAGCAGCCTATCACAGTCATGCGCAAGACCGCTCCTCACATGTCCATCCGCCATGTTACTTGAGGGCAGGATTCAGTTTACACGACGTTGATTTTAATAGGTCACCGTGTATGGACATTTTGTTTTAAGGTTTTACATTCCGGCAGTGCCCGCTTCACTTCCCACCACATACAGTACCGTCTATAACACGTTATAATGAACAATGTGTCACCGCACTATCAGGCCGCCGGCCGTACCATTAACCCGCATGACACCACCCGCTCACCGTGTGGGTAATGACGGCCCGCCGGTGTACACAGTCTCTGAGTACAAGGACACCACGCGGGAATGAATGGCCATTACAAGATGGCGGCGGCGGTTCCTCACAGTAGAAGGCGGGGCGCGTCTATGCGGACTCTGGAAGCTTCCAGAAGCGGGTGACGTTTTCGGTCATGTGTAAGCCGGACGGCTCCGCCATTGGCCACGTAGGCCCGGTGGGGCGGGGACTGACGTCACGTTCTTCTGGAAGCTTCTGGGGCGCTATAAGAAGGCGCCGGTCCAGTCACTCCTCCTCATTTCCCAAGGACCAGCAGCTCGGAGACGGCGAGCAGCTTCTACAACAGGGCCATACAACACACGGAAACGCAGGTGAGATCAACGGTCATTGACGCGCTTGGACGTCTAGGTCAATAGGGGTAGGGGTAGGGGGAGCTGTGACTGGAACATAAAATGTATTTGTATGATTCATACGTCGTGTGACCTGAGCTGTATCCTTGGGGGTAAATGGGAACGTGTTTTATTGGCCTTCATTGTTGCCACGGTGATTCTACCCGCTTTATAGACTCTTCATAACCTAGCATTTGGTCTTAATTTATAGTCATGTGTTCCCAACATTCAGATCTTATTGGCTAATGACCATATACACAGAGAAAGGGCCTCGTAATTTTTTTTTTTAATCATGTGCCTTGCATTCAGATTGGCTGTAGCGTTAAAATTGCACTTCTATGTATATCCTGATGTGTTCAGCTTTCTAAATCAAGCCTTTGTGTAGTGGGTGGGCTTGGGGGAAGGTATGACCAAGCATGGCAGTTCATTGGCTGCCGGTGTGCCCTTATTGCAATGTAACTTTGGGGTCATTGTTTTAATTCAGGGGTCTCCAACTGGCCCTTTGCTTGCATTTTCCTGGTCTATGGGGCACTCTTCATTTACACCGGGGGAGGGGGGGGGTTCACTATCCTTTCCAATGATGGGGTGTTGTGGGGACCCTTTTCTAGTCTGCCCCCCCCAAGTCCTGAAGGACTATAAACATTCCCTTTGCTTAGCAAGACCCCTGCTTTAAAGTTATGGCAACATAATGACTAATCCATTAGGCTTTGCTGAGATGTGTAGTTCTATGGGGGGCTTCATTGGCCTCCTTCCTTAACACTGATTGTAGATCAAGAGGTTGTACAACTATTTAATGGAAGGGTTTGTCTGATCCAAATTAGATTTTTCCTTATTAATTTTGGGTGCATCTAAAGATGTAACTTTTTATAGTGTAAGGGTAGTTAAACCCTTTACAACCAGCACATGCAGCAGTGTAAGGGTAGACATTAACGCTCACATATGTTGCTGGGGGTCAGTGCTTGCGTGCCAAGTGTTCCTAGCACAAAGACAAGGCCACGCTCAGTGGAACGGTCTTCCGATCATGTGATCAGATGGTGGGACCATGATGGCAGATCCTTCTGCCAGCTGGGTGTTCCAAACTGTTTACATGCTAGTTCACACCAGATGCAGTTTTTTTTTTTTTTTTTCCCCCCACTAAAAAATGCATGCACAGTGTTTCCCATGTATTACAGTAGCTCTAGTTCGCACCATGCAGTTTCTTCACTGGAAACTGACTGCATGTGAACTAGAGCCATTGGAAAACACTGCCTGCATTTTTAGTGCACAGAGCTGCATCTGGTGTGAACTGGCCTTAAAAGCGCAGGTCAGTTGTTGCGATGTAATTCCCAGCACTATACAAATACTGAAAGTAGATTCCAGCCTTTTACTACAGCTTGAAAATCCCAGATGAGCAAAGTCTTTTGTATAGGCTCTGCAGTAACTGTACTACCATTGTGGCACAAACTGACCTAAATGTCTAGGGTGTCATTGTGGAGGAGGTGTTTATATTGGGGCATAGTGATTGGAACTTCAAGGCCCAGCATACTGCAGATTTCCCCAGTCTGCACATGTTGCTTGTATTAGGAAAGCGGGATTATAGCTTGTGTTTAAGAGTTTATATATGTGGGATTGGGTCATCAGCGTGCTGTGCTGAATTCTTTTCCTGGTGACTTCCTTCTTTTGGAAAGATTAGGTAATGGATTGCAGCGTCTTGCCCTTTGTGTAGTCACATGGTGGTGTGCTACAGCAAGATGGCCGTACAGTATAAAATGGCCCCTGTCTTCTCACTTGGAAAATGGATTCCTTTGGTTTGGATATTAAACACCCAGGTTCCCACCTTACTATAGCAGTTTTTGCCAGAATATGTTGAGTTCTTTTTTTTTTTTTTTTAATATAATATACATAGCCTTGGACTGCATTAGAGTTGTTTATAATCTGATGGGCCCTGTCGTTGCTTGTAGTGCTTCTGATGCATTTTTTTGACATGGAACAGTTTTTTTCTTTAGCCCTGCCAGATTTAAATTAATACTATTGATTATCATTCAGGCTTTATATAGAGCCAGAAGTTTTTTATTTTTTTGGCATTGAATGTTTCAGTTTTTGCAACTGTGGATAATGGGACTATTTTCTGACCAATGATTTAAGACTACAGTAAGAATTTTTTTTATCTGATGTCTTTGCTCTGAGCTAGAAGTCTTGCTTGGTTCTCTTTAGTGTTTCTGTCAGTGCTAACTATTTATTTTTTTTTCCTTGCAGCAATCATGTCTAAGGGACCAGCAGTCGGCATTGACCTTGGCACAACCTACTCCTGTGTAGGTGTGTTTCAACATGGAAAGGTGGAAATCATTGCCAACGATCAGGGTAACCGAACCACGCCCAGTTATGTGGCTTTCACAGATACCGAAAGGTTGATTGGGGATGCCGCCAAGAACCAGGTTGCTATGAACCCAACAAACACAGTTTTTGGTAAGTTGATTATAGCAAGTGAGCTAAATGTAGAAGGCTAATGGGAGGGGGGGGCGGGGGGCCTTGCTAGATTATGTCATTCATTGTAGCAATGCAGAAAAGCCTCTGAAGCTGAACATTGTATACCCTGAAGAGCCAGAAACTGACAATATTCATGCAACATGGTATAGTAATTTAACCAATCGTGCTATATAGCCCAATGATGCAGTGTGCTCTGTGTTCCCAGTGTCTTCCAGTCACTGCCAAACAGATTGTGGTAAAGAGCTAATCAGCTGGTTCATTACTATATAATGAGCTTTGTCCAATCACAGAGGTAAACAGACGGTTACTGGCTCTCTTCTGCTCACTTTCAGTGTGGGGGGGGGGAAAGGCCAGATAGGCGGCTTCTGCAAAGTTTGTGCAGCCTCATTGGGCATATCAGTGAAGGAGAAAACTACCTGTTCAGGAGAAAAAATAGTTTTGTTATAAAATTTTGCTAATGTTGGCAAAACAGTGATTAAATGCCACCAAAAGAATTTGATAAAAATTCAGATAGTGACAATCGTGCAGTCATGATGGTGCTGAAAAATGGCCTAAGCCAGGAAGGGAGTGAAGGTGCCCAGTGGTTAACAAAATTTTGTACATTGCCAGTTTAAATAGTCTGACTGTACCTGAATTTAAGGGCAAGTAACTTGATTTGCTTAACTAACTTTTATATATTTTTTTTCTAGATGCCAAGCGTCTAATTGGCCGCAGGTTTGAAGACACAGTTGTACAGTCTGACATGAAGCACTGGCCCTTTGAAGTCATTAGTGATGGAGGAAGACCCAAACTCCAAGTAGAGTATAAAGGAGAGGTCAAGTCTTTCTACCCAGAAGAAGTCTCTTCCATGGTTTTGACCAAGATGAAGGAAATTGCAGAAGCTTATCTTGGAAAGGTAATTGTTGGGTGGGAACCAATGGCATTTGTTGGCAGCTGCATGTATTGGGTACTATGCAGTCTTCAGGTGTTCTGAGATTTTGGTGCAGGTATAGACTTCTTAATGTTTTTGGTTTAGAGACTTGTGCATTTCGCAATGATGAATGTTTCCACGCCATTCGTAGTTTCCTCCAGACCTGAGTCGAAAGGCTCATGATGGCTCAATACCTTCCTTGGATGTCTGAGCGACCAAATGCATACTGCTCCCCCAGATTTTGCTGGGGTTTTATTGCTAATATATAATTATTGAACTTGTGTAGATTGCACACTCCTACAAACAGTGAATGTTGCAGTGTTTTTTTTTTTTTATTTATTTTTTTGAAACTTCTGGGGTTTGTTGTGTAATGAGTAAGTGCATTGGTATAGAGTTGAGAACTGAGTAACCAAACTTTATTTTTTCCTTCTAGACTGTAACAAATGCAGTGATCACCGTACCCGCCTATTTTAACGATTCCCAGCGCCAGGCCACAAAGGATGCCGGCACCATCTCTGGGCTCAATGTACTACGTATCATCAATGAGCCAACTGCTGCAGCCATTGCATATGGTTTGGACAAAAAGGTATGTTTTCTGCTTTTACTGTTGAGTCGGATCGCAATGATGAATGTTTCCATGCCATTCGTAGTTTCCTCCAGACCTGAGTCGAAAGGCTCATGATGGCTAAATACCTTCCTTGGATGTCTGAGCGATCCAATACAGCAAGGGTTTATTTTTTTTCTTAAGGTGTTGGGAATGAGGGTCTACTTGCGGGGCGGGGCGTCTCCAGACTATAGCCCTCCAGTTCAGGAACTATAATTCCCATGTCAGTTTTACAATGCCTCATGGGATGTGTAGTTCTGGCAGCAGCTGGATGGCCACAATTTGGAGATCCCTGCAAAAACTTTTGCATCAAAGTAGTACTTGTAACCAAACCTTCAATTGTTAAATGATTAGGGGGGGTTTGTGTCGTTTTTTTAATGGCATTGTAGAACCTGGGGTCTTCACTAGCTGATTAGATTCTAACTTAAGACTTTTGCTTACATGACGTCTTGTTTACTCCTTTAGGTTGGAGCAGAGAGGAACGTGCTGATCTTTGATCTTGGTGGTGGAACTTTTGATGTCTCCATCCTGACCATTGAGGACGGTATCTTTGAGGTCAAATCAACAGCCGGTGACACTCATTTGGGTGGGGAAGACTTTGACAACAGAATGGTGAATCACTTTGTAGCAGAATTCAAGAGGAAGCACAAGAAAGACATTAGTGACAACAAGAGAGCTGTTCGCCGTCTCCGCACTGCCTGCGAGCGTGCAAAGCGTACCCTGTCCTCCAGCACCCAGGCTAGCATTGAGATTGACTCTCTGTATGAAGGAATTGACTTCTACACCTCAATCACAAGAGCCCGATTTGAAGAACTCAACGCTGATCTCTTCAGAGGCACCCTGGATCCAGTAGAGAAGTCCCTTCGTGATGCCAAGCTTGACAAATCCCAAATCCACGACATCGTCTTGGTCGGAGGGTCCACACGTATCCCCAAAATCCAGAAACTGCTTCAGGACTTTTTCAATGGCAAGGAACTGAACAAGAGCATCAATCCAGATGAGGCTGTGGCCTATGGTGCAGGTATAGAATTCTTAATGTTTGGTTTAGAGATTTGTGCTAGTTTTTATCTGGGGTGCATTTCGCAATGATGAATGTTTCCACGCCATTCGTAGTTTCCTCCAGACCTGAGTCGCAAGGCTCATGATGGCTCAATACCTTCCTTGGATGTCTGAGCGACCAAATGCATACTGCTCCTCACTCCCCCCCCCCGAAATGGGGTTTTGTTGGTCTAACATGCGTATTTTTCTTCCAGCTGTTCAGGCTGCTATCCTGTCCGGAGACAAATCTGAAAATGTTCAGGACCTCCTGCTGCTTGATGTCACCCCTCTGTCTCTGGGTATTGAGACCGCTGGTGGAGTCATGACAACCCTGATCAAGCGTAACACAACCATTCCCACAAAGCAGACACAGACCTTCACAACCTACTCAGACAACCAGCCTGGTGTCTTGATTCAGGTATGCATCAAGTTGAGATCAAGTTTTGCTTTTGTGTTTTTTATTTTTTTTATTTATTTGCTTTACTCAAAAGATTTTATTCTCTTCAGGTATATGAAGGTGAGAGAGCCATGACCAAGGACAACAACTTGCTGGGCAAGTTTGAATTGACTGGTATCCCACCAGCCCCACGTGGTGTTCCTCAAATTGAGGTGACGTTTGACATTGATGCCAACGGTATCTTGAATGTGTCTGCAGTGGACAAAAGCACCGGCAAGGAAAACAAGATCACAATTACCAACGACAAAGGTAAGGCATGCCAGTGCTGCAATGGAAAGTTATCCCGCTATGATGAATGTTTCCATGCCATTCGTAGTTTCCTCCAGACCTGAGCTGAAAGGCTCATGATGGCTAAATACCTTCCTTGGATGTCTGAGCGGCTAATGCATAAAACCTTTTGTTTCCATTGGAGTTTACTTTGTCCTGTGGAATTGTGCACTAAGTTTCAGAAACTTATTTAAAATTCTGTGTGCTTTTGTAGGTCGTCTGAGCAAAGAGGACATCGAGCGCATGGTGCAAGAAGCTGAGAAGTACAAGGCTGAAGATGAGAAGCAGAGGGACAAGGTCTCTTCCAAAAACTCATTGGAGTCCTATTCTTTCAACATGAAGGCAACTGTTGAGGATGAGAAGCTCCAGGGCAAGATCAGCGATGAGGACAAACAGAAGATACTGGACAAGTGCAACGAGGTCATCACTTGGCTGGACAAAAACCAGGTATGGTTGGAGAGGATTGGTTCATATTGTCGCGATGATGAATGTTTCCATGCCATTCGTAGTTTCCTCCAGACCCGAGTCGAAAGGCTCATGATGGCTAAATACCTTCCTTGGATGTCTGAGCGACTTATTTTTTTTATTAATGTTCCCATTTTTGTATTGAGGCTGGTTTCAAACCTTGTTGCCCATATCGGGGCTTGGGAGGGAAACCTGGCTAGGTGCACCTGCCTGTCAGAGTTGGAGGTTGTTGCACTCTCTTGGGGGGGGGGGGGGGCGGCTACCTTTAGTGATCACTTCTAAAACCGATAGATGCACTTTTTAACTGTAAAATTAAACTTTTAGCATTGCACCAGTGATCAGCAGAGTACTTGTACCATGCACATCTGTCAGTGTATGTGCGCCTGTACATCCCATATGGGCAGGCAGATACACTGACTGGAACAAATCCATAAACTACCATGGCACTCCCACAACACTGGTAGTTCATTGAGAACTACAAGCTGACGGCCACAAAGGGTGTTTGGGGCTTGTAGTTAACACAAAGAGCTGGGGGGGAATCTGGCAGTGGCTGCAGCATTGGCAACAATGTTGCACACTAAACGGGTGTAACATGTCCCCTAAGATGACAGCTCCAAGTTTCTCTAACCAGGGTACAGAAGTTGGAACAGTGACTAGCTTTTCTATAGTTTCCACTTCATGCAAGTTTTAAGGTAGTCGGCTAAAATGTTTCAGAACTTGAAGTAGAAGTTGTATAGGTTAGTGACTTTTTTTTTTTTTACACTTTATCAAAATGGTTTACAAAATCAATTAGTAAACCACTAAGAAGGGAATAATATGCATCGCATTCCAGCATGTTGAATGCTTGCTTTTAAAACTAAGCTTCCAGTGACTTTCTGAGGGCTGACATCTCCCATGCTTCTGGGATTGCTGGTGCTGTGTGTGAGATGTCACTCATGTGCATGCGCACAGGAGCCCTCTGTTCCGGCAAGGTATGCCGGCCCTTGAGGGCACATGCAGTGCTGACATAATCAGCTGCATGCAGGTTGACTCCTGAAGGTGCACGTTTTTAGTTAAAGAATTTATCTTAAAGTTGGCCTTGTTGGCTTGCCTGTAGGTAAAAAATCGCAGCTGGGTTTACAACCCCTCTACAAAAAAAGTTGGGTACAGTATCTGATGGATATCCTCATTGATGCACTATTTTGCTAAATCTTACCCATTTCCCTTTCAGACTGCTGAAAAAGATGAGTTTGAACACCAACAGAAGGAGCTGGAGAAAGTGTGCAACCCCATCATTACCAAGCTGTACCAGAGTGCAGGAGGCATGCCAGGAGGAATGCCCGGAGGCTTCCCAGGTGCAGGTGGAGCTCCAAGTGGTGGTGGATCATCCGGCCCTACCATTGAAGAGGTTGATTAAAATCTCAACTGGAACTCTATTCCGTCTTGTTCTGTTAAACTCCTAGGACACAAATTTGTATTGATGGCTGTTCCAAGTTTAAATTTCCCAAGCAAGCTGCTGTAAAGTTTTATTATGGGGGCATTAATACTTGAATCCACTCCACCTGCCTGAAAATAAAGGAACACCATTGCACTTTACCTGTACTGTAACAAATGTTGGTCCAAGATAATAAACTTATTTAATTGGCTCTCAGTCTCAAATTTTCACTTATTTGTGGGGTGTGGTGTTTACATACACAGGGTTGTAAATCTAGACGGGTCAGATGCTACACAAGACCTAAACAACATTTCAAAATTTTGTCTTGACAGTCAGTCAAACACTTTGGAGATTTGCTAAAGCTGGTGCACTCCAGAATGCATGGTAGCCAATTGGTTTCTATGCAGAAGTGAGCCTTTTATTTATTTGCACTCATCGGCTTCAGTAAATGAACCCCCTTTGTATACCAATGACTAGGGATGCATCAAACGTGTGGGGTGTTTAACAATTTTGGTCAAGTACACTCTGGCCCAGATGTACAAAATAAGCTCAAATAACACTGCAGACAATCGCATGCAATTCGATAAATGTCCAATCAAATGTGGTTTTGCGCACTGCTCTGTGAAACCAGGCCTGTTTAACCACTTGCTTACTGGGCACCTCTGGACCCGCTCTGTTAGCTCAGCTGACAGTGAGCTTTAGCCTGTCATCTGGGTTGAAGGAGTGCTGAACAAAGGGCACTCCTATGATCTGGCCAAAGGAACTTTGGCTATACTTTCAATCAGTTACACACCATAAACTTTAGTTTCTCAGAAAATGTTAAAGGTTTTTAGAAATGTCCCAGGTAGTGGGAGTGATGGCCAACTATGCCATTGTCACCTGGACGACTAGCCAAATGGTGGCAGCAGCAGGTCGTCAATGGTTTGCTGCCCATTAGCCAAGAGGTTAAAGTGTTGGGCAGGAATGCTTATGCAGACCACCACCCAGCATGTATAGTAGTTTCGTTACATCACATGACACGAAGAGCTTTACTAAAACTTGTGCAGCTGTTCAAGGTAGTTGGCTTATAGGTCTTATTGGCAAAGCTGGTTACTATGCACAGCTGCATTAGTAAATCTGTGTCCATATTGGGTGGAGTGCCCTGGCAATGGACCATCTTTGAACCCCCCCCCCCCCCCCCATGTGCACAGTGGTGTGTGTGTAGACTTTCAAAGGGACTAATAATCACTGTTACACAGGTGTTGAGTGTCAGTGGCGGTTGCAGCTGTTTTTGAGGATGGCAGGCCACACTTATCTACTTTGGTGGGACTTGAAGTGGTAGTAAACCTCATATGAACAAAGGATATCCCTCTAGCAGGGGTCTCAAACTGGTGGCCCTCCAGAAAAATGGCCACAGGGACTTCCAGCTGATTAACCGCCTCCTGTGTTAAGGGGCCCTCCTCCCCAATCAGCAGTCAAGCACACCCCACTGAGCTATGCAGTGATTTCAGCTCTCCGCCTCCTTTTTCTGCACATTGAGACAGGCTTGATAAATATGGGACTCTTGAACTGCTGTTGAGAGAAGATTGCAGATAAATAGGTACACTTTTTTTTTAAAATTTTTTTTTTTAGGAGGATTTGTCATCTGTCACCTGAAGCCAGCCGCAGCGCTGGGTAAATGTAAGGTTATAAAGGCTCAAGGATTTTTCTTTTTTATTAACCCTCATGCATTAAGGTAGAAAATCTGGGTGCAGCAGCCCCATCTCGATCCAGTAATGTGCATGAGAGGTAGTGCCTCTCCTCTGGCTCACACAGCAGTCGGAGACATTGGCTCCTGTTGTCAATCACCCAGTGAGCCAGTGGGGAGGAGCTGCACCCTATGTTTGAATAAACAAAGTCCATTCACAGGGGCAAGGCTCAGGAGCCCCCCCATAGCAAGAGACTTGCTCTTGGGAGCACTCGGCATAGGGGACACAAAGACAATCAGGGCTGCTCTGTACAAAACCAGTTTCACAGCGCATGTTCTAAAGTGTTTTTTTTTTTTTTTTATATTTTAACTTTTAGAATCAATTTAGGATTGTGGTAGAACCTCCTTGTGGGACTGCATAGTGGATCATTGCTGTTCAATAGGGATCGTCCCGATTTTCGAATCGCACATTGGGTGTTCGTTTTGTCTGCAAACAAACCGGTCATATGGGGCAAATTTGAGTGCTGCGGAGCACCCCATAATGCACTGCAAGATCGCCTGACCTGCATGCTTCGACCAATAACAATCTGCTGTGAGTGCCATGATTGGCCAAAGGCAGCATGCTTCTGGCCAATCATGGCTCAGGGGGCTAAGTCCACGCCACACACTATATAAAGCTGCTTACACAGTGGCTGTATGCAGTGTGATACACACTGCATTCAGTGTTTACTATATATACAGTGCAGGCAGTCTAGTGTGTGTGTGTATACACACAGTGCAGAGTATAATGCAGTGCATTGAAGTGGTTAAGGGGAATGACAGAATTAAGAAACGGCCTGGGGTCCCCCCCAAAATCCATACCAGGCCCTTTTGGGACTCGAACTCTGAGCAAGCAAGCGCCCCCACTTCCTGAACCATACCACACTGCCCTCAACATTTGGAGGGTGCTTTGGGGTCCCCCTTAAAGCACCTTGTCCCCATGTTGATGGTGACAAGGACCTCTTCCCGACAACCCTGGTGGGGGGCTTATCAGAATCTGGGGCCCCCAGATCCCCCCATGTGAATTGGTATCGGGTACATTGTACCCCTAACCACCAAAAAAAGGTCTAAAAGTAAAAACCACAACAGACGGTTTTTGAAAATTCCTTTTATTAAAAAAAGATGTCCATCTATCTTCAATCACACTGCCGATTGACCCGAAAAATAGAAAAAAAAAGAGCTCCACCTCAATGGGAGGCGTCCCGCCGACTGCGGTCTCTTGGCTGTGACAGCTGTTATATATGCAAGGGCGGGGTCACTTGATGATGTAACCGAGTGACCCCACCCCCTTCTGACATGATGTGACCCCACCCTTGCCTATATAACAGCTGTGAAGGCCAAAAGACTAGTCGATGGGAGGCCTCCCATGAAGGTGGAGTTTTTTTCCTATTTTCTGGTCCATCGGGCGGCATGATTGAAGATAGATGGACATTTTTTTTTTTGAAATAAAGGAATTGTCAACTGTATTGTGGTTTTTACTTTTTGACACTTTTTTGGTGAATGGGTAGGGGTACAGTGTACCAAACACCCATTCACATGGGGGGGGGGGGGGGGCTGGATCTTGTTAAGGGCGGCTTCCAGATTCTGATAACCAATGGCCAGGGTTGTCAGCCAGAGGCCCTTGTCCCCATCAGCATGGGGACAAGGTGCCTTGGGGGGACCTAAGCGGCCTGGTATTGGCCCCCTTTCCTGGCCTGCCAGGCTGCGTGCTCAGATAAGGGTCTTATTAAAATTTATGCCAGTCCCAAAGGGTCTAGTATGAATTTTGGGGGGTCTCCACGCTGTTTTTTTTTTTATTTTCGTGTGGGGATCCCCTTAAGATTCATACCAGACCCAAAGAGCCTGGTACGGACTGAGGGGGGAACCCACGCCGATTTTTCCTTGATTTTTCATCTATATTGCTGGGAGCCGGCAAAACATTACAGCCACAAGCAAGTTTAAATTACATTTTTTCCTTTAGAAATTTAACTTTGCTGCAGCGGGACACATGTAGGCACCAGGAGGTGACCTTTTGTTGTCCATGTGGGGAACAGCAGACTAGTTGGTAGAGGTCTCTAGCAGGATGCGGCACTGCAGGTGGTGGTCAGGTGTCACTGGGTGTACACGCTGGTTAAGGATATTTCTTCTCACTGCTTGGGCCCTTTACTGTATGTTTTGGCAGGCCAAGCCTTCTAAAGAGCCCAAGCCCACTCCCAGGAAGCGGTGTGCAAAATGTTTTTTTTCAGAGCGTTGGCTAAGTACAGACCACCCAAGACACAAAAATGTCCCACATGGGATCTGTTGGCGGTACTGAGGGGTATTATCAAAAGCCCCTTTGAGCCTCTACAAGAAACAAAATTCACGATGATAGAATCGTTCTTCAAACTGATCCAGGATTTACACCAAAAGTGACGTCAACTTTTCACAAATCACAGGATATAATACTACCTTAATTTTGTAGTTCACTGGCTAATGGTAAAGAACAAGAAGTAAGCCTTCTAGATGTTAGCCCCCGTACACACGGTCGTAAATTCTGACAGAAAATGTCCGATCAGACCATGTTGTCGGAAATTCACCCGTGTGTGGGCTCCATCAGACTTTTTCCGACTGAAAAAATTTGAGATCCTGCTCTCAAATTTTCCGACAACAAAATGCGACTTTTTCCGATCGCGTGTAGAGAATGCAGACGGACAAAGTGCCAAGCATGCTCAGATCAAATTACGAGACCAAAGCTATTGGCTACTAGCTTCTACGTAGTTCCGTCGTACGCAACAAACGTCACCACGTTCAGAATGATCGGATTGTCGGACAAAATCCGTCGGAAAAAGTCCGACGGATTTTGTGGTCGGAATTTCCGACCGTGTGTACGGGGGCTTAGAACCTTGAAGTCACCCATTGAGTTCAGAGCATCAGATGCTCTATTTGTCTTGTATGCTGGAAAACAAAAAGGTAAACAAGCGTCCAAGAAAACGCTAGTCAGATGGATCAAGTCAGCTATACTAGAATGCTATGGAGTTATGCAAGGGCTTCAGCAGCCTCGTGGGTGGAGAAGGTGGGAGCCACCCCAGAGCAAATTTGCAGGGCAGCAATTTTGTCAAGATTTTCTACCTTTGTTAAACATTACAGACTGGATCTGATATCCAGCTTTTGGTAGGAAAGTCCTCCAAGCCTTTGTCCCACCCTAGTCTGGTGCGTACTTGGTTATCCTCTCAAGGGCTGACCTGGAAGACGACTGGGGGAAAAACGGAGTTAGTCTTACCAGTAACTGTTTCCATTAGTCCTCCAGGGCAGCATGATCCCACCCTAATGTTTAAACTTGTGGGGTTGTGTTGTGTTTTATGTTTTTCAGATTCCGGCCTTCAGTTCTCTTGGATGACTGACCAGGGACTAGAGGGACCGCCTTAAAAAGGATGGAATGACAATGTGTTTCCTGTGTAGGAGGAGGAGCTCCATCTCGCAAGGGCTGCCCTGGAAGACTACTGGAAGCAGAGTTACCGGTAAGACTAACTCTGTTTTTCTTTGAATCTGCTAAAATTCCTGTTCTTTTTTTACAAGGAGTGATAATCCTAGAGAGTGAAAGACTATGTGGTTTCCACTCAAACCTTTTTATGGTTTCGAAACCAAACCGCAAAATTCGCCCCATGCTAGACTGCAAGAGACTCAACAAGTTTCTCTGGTTACAGAAGTTCCAAAGGGAGTCACCGCAGAGTCAGTGGTTGCCTCCCTCCAGCTGGGAGTTTTCCTGGCATCTCAAGGATGCTCATTTGCATGTACCAATCTCCCAGCCTCACCAGCAGTTTCTGCATTTTGCAGTGGAAGACTGCCAGTTTTAGTTTGTGGCCCTGCTGTTTGACCTGTCCATTGGCCCCAGAGTTTTCACCAAAGTACTAGCTCTCTTGTCTTGGGGCTCCTACAGGCTCAGAGTATTCCTAATATAGGTTTCATGGTAACTTGATTCTGAGGTAGCAGTCTGCTCTACTTCTGGTGTTCAATGTGAATTGAACGGTGCAGGCTCTGGAGAGAGGTTTGGATGGGTTCTGAACTTTTAGAAGTAGACCTTTCCTTACACGCGATGGGAAATTCGGCCAGCAAAAGACCGATGAGAGCTTTTGGTCATAAAATGCGACCATGTGTATGCTTCATTGGACTTTTGCTGGCCAAATTCCCGCCAGCATAAGATTGAGAGCAGGTTCTCAATTTTTTTTTAGTCGGAAAAAGTTCCAATCAGAAATTCTGATCGTCTGTACCAATTCTGACGCTCAAAATTCCTACACATGCTCGCAAACAATTTGACGCATGCTCAGAAGCATTGAACTTCATTTTGTTGGCTCGTCGTAGTGTTGTACGTCACCGCGTTCTTGACGGTCGAAAGTTCAGCAAACTTTTGTGTGACCGTGTGTATGCAAGCCAAGCTTGAGCGGAATTCCGTCAGAAAAAACATCCAAGTTTTTTCCAACGGAAAATCCGCTTGTGTCTACGTGACATTAGTCCCTCCTAGCCCCTGCGTGGGCAGTCTAGGTGCCTCTGATATTATTGTATGTTTTAATGCTGCTATAGCTGCAATAAAAATTATTGAACCAGAAGTAGACCTTAGTCCCAACACCATTATCTCTACCCTAATGAAGGCTAGGAAGGTGACTTCAAGGAATATTTATTACAGGACTTGGAAGTCCTGGTGTGGTGCTCGGGAACTTCATCTTCGTAAGTATGTCATGGACTGCATCCTGGCATTTCTTCGAACAGGAGTCAACCAAGTCAAATTTTGGTCTTGGCAGTCCTCTTTCAGGGACCTATTGCTTCACATTCTTTGTGTACCTGCCTTTATAAAGGGTCATAAATACTCCACTGATCAAGACTTCAACTTGGTACTTCCTGTATTGCAGAAATCTCCATTTAAACCCATCTGGGACATTCCCTATAGTCCTGACACAGAAGGTTATTTATCTGGTTTCCATTACTGCGGCTCGCAGAGTTTCAGAACTGGTTTCTTTGGTCCATAAGGAGCTAATCCTGGTGTTCCCTTGTGACAAGGTGGTCTTGTGGCCTCTGATGTCCTTTTTTTTTCCCAAAGTGGTCTCTTCATTCCATCTTAACAAGGACATTGTGTTGCCTTCTTTCTGTCCTAAGTGTCAAGTGCTGGGGGGACAAGGATCTTCATACAATGGATGTGATTCGTGCAGTAAAGATTTACCTGATGTTGACTGCTGCAATTTCTTAGGCAGATTCCCTCTTTGTGTTTCCTAAAAGCCCAATCACGCAGCTTCCAAATCTACCATTTCTTGATGAACTTTTCAGCTACGGCCTTGCCAAGCACCATCGCATTTTCTGCCACTCTTCAACTGCACTCTGGCACTGCACAGCCACCCACAACTACACTCTGCCACCCCCACTCACTCTCCGTCGCTGCTGTGCAGTACCACACTCCCCACCACTGCCACGCATCTCCCTCTGCCCTACCACACATCACCACACTAGGACACTGCCCCACTACTGCACTCTAAAACTGCCCATCCATGCACTGTACTGCTGGCTCATCGTGTACTTCCAATTGCCACTGCCCTGGCTTGCACTGCTGCACCTTCTGCCTCTCTCACATTCCCCTTTACTGTCGGCCATTGCCCCGAGTGACACCACACTGACACCCCTCCCCCATTTGTTTCTGCAGTTGCCATTACTCGCTGCCATTATCGTGCATTTCTGGGTATGACCTGTTCAAAGAATAAGCACACTTTTGCTAGTTTATACAGGTCATATTACTATAATTATTTATTTCCTTTCAAATTCATAATTTTATGTTCTCAGTTCAAAACATTTATTCTAGTCAGATAAAATAATGAATCACAACAAACAGATGTGTAAGTGTGTCATTTCTCAAGTTTCATGAGCCTAGTTCCCAGGCTGATTCCCTCTCCAGCATCACACAGTTGGTTGTTGACCTCTGAACTAGCACTACTTTTGGGAATCGGCCGGTTGCAATCTCCAATGTATGGGGAGAATTGCCCTTGACAGGTTCCCTTTAAATAAAAATCTTTTGTTCGAAAAATTGTTAGAAAATTTACCACTAGGTGGCAGAATAACCATAGTTGACTAGTTGCACCATTTTGGCACTTGGGAAGTATACTACAAGATTAATAGGCCTGGTTTACTAATATTTGCTGTAAGGAGTGATGTTTTCAGCAAAGAGAACTGAAAACCATTGTTATAATGCCTTTGTTAACAGCTTAGTGCATGCAGCCATGTATATAATTATTTGGAAGTTTGGCAAACTGATGAATGGTTTCCCTTCCTCTAGATTGCTATAGGAAGCCAGACATCTCACCTTGATGTAGATCTCTAGCCAAACAGGTGCTACTACCAGCATGCCTTAGTTATTTACTAATGTCCCAGGAGGAGGATCATTTTTTCAGCTTTGTTGTTTTTAAGACTAACTTGTCATTTTTTTAGCAACTTTTCTTCTTTTTCAATCAAGTCTCTGCTGTGCACTGCTGCTGGAGGTTTTGGCTCACAACATCAGTCTCATTCCCCTAGGCAGGGTGTCATATGCCTGTGCACTCTGCGCTCTCCTTTTTACCACATGGCATAAAAAAAACATCTCCCCACTGCTGTTCCTGTTGCAAAGAGCCACATGGATCTTTGATCTGTTGCTGCTGCTCACCTACAGTTACTTTGATCACCTTCAGCCACCCAACCCTCCAGTCATGAAGCTTTCACAAGCTACCAGCTGTTCAGGTTATGTTAGTACATGCTCTTCTTTGCAGAGCCTGTATGTTGCTGACCACAACGTGGTTTCAACATGCCTAGACATAGGGGGGACATTCCTGCTCTCAGTGCGTTTTCCAGGGGCTAGGGGTGGTTTGCAGTGTGCCCCTTCCTAGTGGTGATGTGCTGTATGGAGGCTAGAATCATACTGCCCTCAAATTTTAGAGTTTCTTCCCTCATTTGAGGCCTCTTTGGCCCCCTCAGGTCTGGTATCTCAGTTGAGGTTTTTACAATGGTCATGCAGAACCAACCTGTTGAAAGGCTATCCGATTCAGATGCAGTCACACAACACCACAGCAGTGCCATACATTAATCATGAGGGAGTAAAAAGAAGTCTTCCTGTGGCAGGAGAGGTAGAGTGGATCCTGTTCTGGGCAGAATGTTTGCTCTAGCCTTCTTAGCTGTTTAAATTACAGACATAGATGATGGGCAGGCAGCTTTCACCAGCAGTGTTCGGACCCGGGAGAGTGATCTTTGCATCCAAGGGGGGTGCCACATATGGGGATGCTGGATGTGGACCTTATGGCCTTCAGGTTCAACAGCAAACAAGACAGATTTGTGTCCAGGTCCAGGGATCAGCTAACAGAAGTAGTGGATGCTCTGGTGGCTCCTTGGGATCAGTACACCCCGAATCTATGCCTTTGCTCCTCTAAAACATCGTATTCTGGTGATCCTTATTGATCAGGATTGGCTCCAGCCACCTTCTTATGCAGACCTAGTAAGACTTCTCTCAAACATTCCAAAGACTGATTCTCCAACCTGCTTCTCAGTAGCATTAATGGCATTGCTGTTGAATACCGTTTATAAGCGACAGGGGCATCTCTGAGTCTAATTCCTATGATATTCAGAGCTAGGAAGTCTACTACTCGCAGTCACAAGACCTATATTCATATGTGGAAGGCATACTTTGCTTGGTGTAGGTTTAAGGGCTGTCATCCCAGCCTTTGCAGTTGGGTCTGGAACAATGTTTGGCTCTTAGCACTATCAAGAACCAGATCCCTGCCCTTCCATCCTACTTCAGAAACTGTTGGCTGCCCGGCTAGCTCAGTCGGTAGAGCATGAGACTATTAATCTCAGGGTCATGGGTTTGTGCCCCACGTTGGGCGCAAAAAAGAAACAGGAACTGTTGGCTTCCCACTCTGTGATTAAAACCTTAGTGTAGGGGGTCTCCTATGTGGTCCCTCTGATCAAATCCTCTATGACATGTGGGATTTAAGACTGGTTCTTTCAGTATTTCAGAAGCCCCTGCTTGAAACATTTTTCTCTTTATTTTAACTCACAAGGTTTTGTGGCCATCACCTCAGCTACATTACCCTTTTGCATAAGGACAAGATAGTATGAAGGCCCAGGCCTTCCTTTTTTTGCCTTGCACCTTAATCAGGACTTGTTCTTTGGGTGACTCCAGAAAAAAAACATGGACTTTTGTGCTAACATTTGTGGACTTTTATAAATGTATATTTCAGAGCTGCATATACCCATATTTTAAGGTAATTACTGTTGGCGTAAATTAATCTAATCCTAGGCAGGCGACTTCTACACCCCAGAGGATATCCACAGCCCCCTTGGCTTGTAGTGTGATGTAAAGAGAGTTGAAATTGAAGTGCCACACCACTGCTAAGAGGTCCAGATATAACTTTATTCCATTAAAGGTCAGGGGTACAATTCAACCAGAAGTGAGTAGGCTACCAAACAAGCTGCTGATTAGGCCTCTGCTTTGAATTGACACCGGAAGAAATGCCATTGTAGGTCCAGTTCAAGCCAAGATGAAGGAGGCACTTAGACCCCAGAATCGCGTTGGATACGATACTTTTTTAATTGTACCCCTGACCTTTAATGTAATAAAGTTGCATCTGGACCTCTTAGCAGTGGTGTGGCGCTTTAATTTCAACTCTCTTTACAAGCATTTTCTAGTGTCTGATCACCTAAAAGTAGCAGCATATGACCATGGGTTGGTCTAAGAATCAATTTGTGTGTCGTGTAGTATACTCCAAGATGTTGACTTTACAGGTACAGTACGTCAAAATTATTTTTTTAGTTTTGGCCAGAGTATGGAATGGTTAGAACCCCTGACAGTTTATTTTTTATTTTTTGCTGTCTGTGTCCCACAATGGAGATTCCCCCTCACTTCCTGCCCCAGAGATACAACATGACATGAAAGGAAACCTTCTCTTAGTTGTTACCAGAGCAGATGTCCTATTGGAAGATTTCTCCTGCACTGCTGTTTAAGTGATAATTGCCCCAGGGAGAATGGTCATTAGGACAAATAAGGTCAATCCAACCCCCTCCTCCCCAACAGGGAAACAGTCATAAATAAAAATCTGACAGAGGTTCCACGCCGTATCAAAAACTAAAAGTTAAAGGTTTTTGGCCTTAGATGTGCTTTAAAGTGATTGTAAATGATCACCTTGTAAAACAACCCATTCAGTTTAAGGCTCCATGCTAACTATTATCAGCTTTTTTCATCTAGCATTTTCTAGCATCTAGCAGAAAAACTCTTGATGAAAAATGCTGTTAATAGGGTTTTGTGCTGGCTTCTAGTAGCGTTTTAGTCAATTTTAGAACTGTTAGTGTTTAATTCACGTTTTATTAAAGATTTTACAGTACATGAAGGGAAAAAAAACTGCTTGAAATAAGCTGTTTAGCATTCTGGAGCGTTTGATGCTTTTTTCTGCCAGGAAAACACTGGCAAAAACTCTACAAAAACATTTTTTTTTTTTGCTCCTAGATGCTGAAGCTCAAAAAATGCTAATAGCCTAAAGTAGTGTGCATGGACACCATAGGATAACACTGTTTAGCTTCTAGGAGCAGAAAAAAAATGCTAATAAATTCTAGGAGCTTATAAAAACACTAGTGTGCATGGAGCCCAAAATAGAAATGAAAGGCATACATTTGTATACACATAAAAAAAAAAAATATATATATACTTTTTTTTCTTAAGTGATAATCATCTCTCCCTATATGCAGCTTTGTGACCTCCTAGTTCAGTGGTTCAAAACTCCTGTCCTCAGGACCCACTAACAGGCCAGGTTTGCAAGATAACTAGACATGTGTACTGCCGAAAAATGTGTTCGTTTTTATTTCATTCATTTTTTTTCCGTTTTTTGGGAGGTTCGTTATGATCACAATTCGTAAATTTGAAAATTTGAAAATCCAAAATTAAAAAAGAAAATCCGATAATTCGAAAGAATAACTAACTAATAATAACTATTAAATTGTAGGTATTGGAATTTCCTTTCAAATTTGGCTGTAAGTGAACATAGCGAAAACAAATTTATCCGAAGTTACGAATTATCCGAAATAACGAATGCCATCTAAACAAATGGAACGGAACAAATTAATAATAAATAATAATAAAAAGTTTTTATTATTAATATTGTTATTTATTATTATTAATTTGTTACGTTCTATTCGTTTAGGTACGGCATTCGTTATTTCAGATAATCCGGGAACTTTGGATAAATTTCTATTCGTTACGTTCACTAACAGCCAAATTTGAAAGGAAATTCCAATAACTACAATTTAATAGTTAAATTATTATTACCGTAGTTAGTTATTATTTCAGATTATCGAATTTTCGTTTTTTAATTTTTTTTCGAATTTACGAATATTTGGAAAAATTCGTTAAACGAGCTTTTGTTAATTCGGATATTTTCAAATTAACGAATTTGTTGAAAATTTGTTAACCACCTCACTACAGTGCATTTTCACCCCCTTCCTGACCAAGCCATTTTTCAGCTTTCAGCGCTGACGCACTTTGAATGACAATTGCGCAGTCATACGACACTGTACCCAAATTAAATTGTTATAATTTTTTCCCCACAAATAGAGCTTTCTTTTGGTGGTATTTGATCACCTCTGCGGTTTTTATTTTTTGCGCAATAAACAAAAGAAGAGCGACAAATTAAAAAAAAAAACAATATTTTTTACTTTTTGCTATACTAAATATCCCCAAAAAATATATAAAAAAACATTTTTTTTCCTCAGTTTAGGCCGATACGTATTCTTCTACATATTTTTGGTAAAAAAAAAATCGCAATTAGCGATTATTGATTAGTTTTGCGCAAAAGTTATAGCATTTACAAAATAGGGGATAGTTTTATAGCATTTTTATTAATATTTTTTTTTTTACTAGTAATGGCGGTGATCAGCGATTTTTATTGTGACTGCGACATTATGGCGGACACATCGGACATTTTTGACACATTTTTGGCACCATTGTCATTTATACAGCAATCAATGCTATTTAAATGCATTGATTCATGTATAAATGACACTGGCAGTGAAGGAGTTAACCACTAGGGGGCGGGGAGGGGTTAATATGTTCCCTAAGAGTGATTCTTACTGTGGGGGGAGGGGACTCACAAGGGGAGGAGACCGATCGGTGTTTCTCTGTACAGAGAACACACCATCGGCTCCTCTCCTCTGACAGGACCGTTGATCTGTGTGTTTATACACACAGATCCACGGTCCCGCTGTGTTACCGGGCAATCGCGGGTGCCCAGCGGACATCGCGGCCGCTGGGCACGCACATCGGGTGCCCAGTGACACGGCGAGAGCGCGCGCGCGCTCCCTTTAGTGCACAGAAGGGGAGGACGTCATATGACGCCCTCCCTGAACGAGAGCTGCGCCGCCTGGCCGTCATTTGACAGCCGGCGGTCGCAAAGCGGTTAAAAAACTATTTCGGAACTAAACGGATTGCACATGTCTAAAGATAGCTGAAATACATCACATGTGATATAATTTGCTGGTCAGTGATTGCAGTATTCTAGTCTGCATCTCCCAAGGTAATACTTCAAATCTGGCCTGTTAGTGGGTCCTGAGGACAGAAGTTGAGAACCACTGTCCCAGTTGGTAGCGTGTTCTCTGCTGCATAAGTGCTGGGGGGGGGCAGAGATAAACAGCAGCAGACGATCTTCCCAGTAAAAGGCTGAGCGCAGGCCAAGATCCCAGCACAGCTAGAGAACTGACCACGCTGTGCTCTTCTGCTTAGTGTGGTCAGTTTTTAATGTGAAAGCAGAGGGACTGGCAAGAACACCAGGGATTCCATACAAAGAGAACCGGATCCTTTCTCATACGAGTACATGGTACAGCAGCCACATATCAGGAATAGGAAATGTTGGGTTTACATATTCTTTAAGGGTCATTCTGGGACTTGGATTGGAATAACTGAGCAGTGTCCTATGAGAGGTTGGTCATAATGCTCCGTTCTTACCAGATACAAAATTGGCACAGCTGAGGTAACATTTGTTTATTCACATATTTCAACATGGTACAAAAAAATATAACATTCATTACATCTAGGACCATGGCACACTTACGATCTTGTTGAAGGACACAACTCCCTAGCAACAGGATTGCAAAAAGTAGAGAAAACGCCTGTTTCCATGCTTCTTGTCCACAAAGGCGTTGCTCCTTCATTGGCTGCTTTCACACTGGGGCGGTTTTCAGGCGGTACAGCGCTAAAAATAGCGCCTGTACACCGCCTGAAAAAAACGGCCCCATTCACTCCAGTGTGAAAGCCGGCGGGCTTTCACACTGGAGCGGTGCGCTAGCAGGACCGCAAAAAAAGTCCTGCTAGCAGCATCTTTGGAGCGGTGTATTTACCGCTCCTATACCGCTCCTTCTCATTGAAATCAATGGGAAACCGCGGGGATACCGCCCGCAAACCGCCGCTGCAGCGGCGCTTTGCGGAGGTTTTTAACCCTTTTGCGGCCGCTAGCGGGGGTTAAAACCACCCCGCTAGCGGCCGCATACCGCGGGTAAAATGATGGTAAAGCAGCGCTAAATATAGCGCTGCTTTACCGTCGCCGCCCCGCACCGCCCCAGTGTAAAAGCAGCCTTAGGGAAACGCTGTAGAATGTTGCACACCAACGACAAAGCAATGCCCCACCATTCTGGCCAGTGAGGGAGCAACATGTGGAAACTAGTGTGTACTTCTCTGCTCTGTATAGTGATCCTGATGCTGGTGAATTTCAGGATTACTATTGTGCCTTGGCCCTTAGATGTGAAGCAGTATCCAGTTTCTAAAATGTAAAAAAAAATACATATAATTACTGAATGTATCTTTGCAACTGCAAGGATGCTGAACTGATAATTCACATAAATAAAACTATAACTCCAGTCAAAATGTTTTTGCTTTGGACAAAGCAAGCAAGTGTGTTTTCAATGTCTATGTCTCCTCTGAGGACTTACTTTATGTCCTGTGGACTGCTACCACCAGAACAGGAAAAAAAAAGGAAATGTAAAAATTTGCAGTTGTCTCGGACACAGACACATTCCTAAATGAGATCATTGGTTCAGGTGACAATTGGGATTTTCCCTCGTTTTTGGGGAATTTCCAAAACAAAGGGCCAGTTTACTGTCCTTCAGACTTTAGGGGGGCCTGAATGTGGCCATTGGGAATAGAAAAGGTCCCGACGTCAGTGGGAAAAAATAATGCCCCATTTTCAGTGGAAGTAATTGCGCCCCATCATTGGTGTCCGTGGGAGAAATTGTGCCCCATTGTTGATGTCATTGGGCCAAATCCTTGGTGTCACTGAGAGGAATTGTAGCACATCATTGATGTCATTGGGCCCCATCATTGGTGTCATTGGGAGGAATTGTACCCCATCATTGATGTCATTGGCCCCATTGTTGGTGTTAGTGGGAGGAATTGTGCCCCATTTTTGGTGTCATTGGGAGGAATTGTGCCCCCTTCATTGGTGTCAGTGGGAGAAATTGTGCCCCATTGTTGATGTCATTGAGCCCATTCATTGTTGGTGTCATTGGGAGGAATTGTAGCTCATCATTGATGTCATTGGGCCCCATTGTTGGTGTCAGTGGGAGAAATTGTGCCCCATCATTGGTGTCATTGGGAGGAATTGTACCCCCTTCATTGGTGTCAGTGGGAGAAATTGTGCCACCTTCATTGGTGCCAGTGGGAGAAATTGTGCCCCATCATTGGTGTCATTGGGAGGAATTGTGCCCCATCATTGATGTCATTGGGCCCCGTTGTTGGTGTCAGTGGGAGGAATTGTGCCCCCTTCATTGGTGTCAGTGGGAGAAATTGTGCTACCTTCATTGGTGCCAGTGGGAGAAATTGTGCTCCATCATTAATGTCATTGGGCCCCATCGTTGGTATCACCGGGAGGAATTGCACTCTGTCATTGATGTCATTGGGCCCTATTGTTGGTGTCATTGAAAAAAATTGCACCCCATCATTGATGTCATTGTGTCCCATTGTTGGTGTCAGTGGGAGCAATTGTGCCCCATCGTTGGTGTCAGTGGGGGGAATTATGCCCCATTGTTGGTATCAGTGAATGAAGCAAGCAAAAGGGCCCCTGGGTCGAAGTTTGAAGCAATAAACACTGCAATAAAGATTCTTACCCTTCTCTACTCCTAAAAGCTCTGACTATTTAAAGACCAAGCCATCTAAAACATACAGTATCTTTCTAATGTTTTAATGGATTCTGAGAGTTATCTCAGTGGTTCAAATGGCAAGATCTTTACATACATTGCTAGTTCCAACAAAAAACTAAAGCCATTACAAGGAGCTTTTACCATTGGTATTTTAAAGTGAATCTAACCTAAAGAGGGAACACTTTGGAAGGAAGTAAGTTGAATGGAAGTAACTGTGTAGCCTTACAATCAATCCTGGCTGAGCCACCTTAGATCCCAGGTCCAGGTATTACACAAGGCCTTGACTTCTGCAGCCCCATGTACAGTCAAGATTAAACCTAGACCGACAGCCTCACCTTACAGAGACTCAAGCCAATCTTCTTACTATCCCATCTAACAGTACCTGTGCTTATAGGTTATTGTAAACGTTTTATTTATCCCTTTCTCACGCCACAGTTCTCTAGCGATCACTTGATAGCAGCTGTGAAAACTGTAAAAATCCACTATACCTGTTGACTTTATCCAACCAATCCTTCACAAATGAAAGGATGAAGGTATTCCATCCAACTAGATTGCACATGGACCAACTTTATTTTAAAGCAGAACTCCACAGTTTCAGAAAAACAGTGTAAGTATCCAAATCTTGGTATCAGCCTCTTGCAGTCCTTGTACAGCAGAGCTCAGATAGGGGGAGGAAGAAGCAGCACAAGGAGCCAATCGGGTGCTGTACTGCAAGGAACATGCTGATAAGTGGAGAGAGTGACAAAGAGATGAGATAATCAGTCGTCTGCTGCTTTTTCTTTTAGGGCTCTTTCACACGGACGGACCGTATGTCCGTTTTTCATCCTTCCGTTTTCGGATGAAAAACGGACATACAGGTATCCCTATGGGATAGCGAGTGTCAGCGGATGAGCATCCGCTGACACCCGCTCTCGTCCGTGCCCGCCATGCTCCGTTTCTGCAGACGGAGGAAAACCCCATTTTTTCATCCGTCTGCAGAGCGGATCGGGTGACGACGGACTCTACGGTCCGTCGTCACCCGATCTCCCATAGGGGAGAGCGGCGCTCTGACAGGTCCGTCCCTGCACGGAGTGCAGAGACGGACCTGTCATCTTCTGCTCAGCGGAGATCGCTCCGGCGATCCCCGCTGAGCAAGCGGCTATCCACGGGGCGGATCTGCACTGATCCGCCCCGTGTGAAAGAGCCCTTACTATCCTGTCACAGACTGGAGAGAGGCAAGTACATGTTACATAACTGCATCAAAACAAAAATCACGTCTCAGCAGCAGAGCTGTTTAAATCCCAGGACTGGGTGGACAGAAAACCAAATCCTTGGGCAGGTAAAACAGCTCCCTTGCTGTTTATGCATGTTATCAGTGTATTTAGGTGTTTGCCTGGAGTTTAAATGTGAATTCCACTTTCGCAAAAAAAAAAAAGCATATAAAATTGCCACACAATCCATTTTTTGTTATTTTACTCTAAAGCTAATGTAATTTTCTATAAAATTTTTTTTACCTGGATGTGCATTATACAACATTCATGTACAGAATGCCCCAAGGAAAGTAATTTCCTACTTTTCTGATTGGCTCTATGATTTTCTCAGATATTTACACTAAGACCCCTTTCACACTGAGGCAGTTTTCAGGCGTTTTAGCGCTAGAAATAGCGCCTGAAAACTGCCTCCAATTCCTTACAATGGGTGCTTTCACACCCGTGCGGTGCGCTTGCGGGACGTTAGAAAAAGTCCTGCAAGCTGCATTTTTGGGGCGGTTTGGGAGCTCCCAAAACGCCCCTGCCCATTGCAATGAATAGGCAGCGCTTCTGAAAACGACTGAAAAGCGATTTGGAAGCGCCGCAACATGGGAGTTAAACAGCGCTAAAGCAACGAGCGGCGCTTTAGCGTGGCCGCGGCCCCAGTGTGAAAGAAGTCTAATGCCGCGTACACACGATCAGAATTCCGGGCAGAAAAAGACAGATGAGAGCTTTTCATCGGAAAATGCGACCGTGTGTAGGCTCCATCGGAATTTTGCTGGCCGAATTTCCGACAGCAAAAAATTGAGAGCATGTTCTCAATTTTTCCGACGGAAAAGGTTTCTATCCGAAATTCTGATCGTCTGTAGCAATTATGATGCGCAAAATTCCTATGCATGCTCGGAAACGATTCGACACATGCTCGGAAGCATTGAACTTGGCTCGCTGTAGTGTTGTACGTGACCGCGTTCTTGATGGTCGGAATTTGGTGTGACCGTTTGTAGGCAAGACAGTTTGAGCGGAATTCCGACTGGAAAACCGTCAGAGCTTTTTCCGACGAGAATTCTGATCGTGTGTACATGGCATAAGGCACAAGTAACATTTTAGGCAACCTCTACAAGAGGAATTACATTTTTGGTAAGATTCACCATAATGGTTAATTCTAAAGGGTTGCAGACACTGCAGCTTTCCTTATTAGAACATTGAAAGTGCACCAGGTGATTATAATGAGCCAGACACTCCCATTCAGAAATATAGTGGAACAAACCGCCTTTCTTCAGAACACAAAGTTTGTTAAAATCCTTGCACTGTACATTGATCACCCAAAGGGAATTGCTTTTTTTTTTAATCTCAAAAGTACAGCTACATTTTAAATTTTATCTATACTCAAATGCCACTTGTTATTAAAACCGCTGTCCTTTTCAATATTGTGTCCCCATGTTTGTCCACAGTTTTGAAGTAGATTACATCAGAACAGAATATAAAAGACTGCAGTGCAGAGTATTATAGGGGACCTTATGGGAGGCCTCGACTTGCAATCCCAGATAGCAAGTATAACCTGCACAAATTTGTGGCAGTGTTGAATTATAAGTCTTGTTAACTTGCTGCACATTTTCACTGGTAAGTTGTACACTTGCAGAGCACTTGAAATACAAGTTCTAGTCGACACTTTTTCAATTTGTAGCAAATTTGCGTGGCAGGTCTCTAGCAAGGGCAAAGTTTCAGTGGTGAGTCTACAGCAAGAGCTCTGCTAGTCACAGTGACCCATTGTGGTGGGATGACTATTGCCCAACATAACTGAACCAGAACTTGCAGTAGACTTTCAGAATGTTTGCAAAGAAAGTTGATTTGGAGTCGTGCAATGCAGACTTGCTGCAATTGTGCAACAAACTTGTGAAGTCTGGCAAGTCTAGCAATAACTTAGCAGGTGATTTTCAAACTTGCAGCACAATTGCTTTCTATCTGGGATGGTGTGAGGACATAAGCTGCACTTATTAGGAACCGATTTGCAGTGTTTTGAGAGTGTCACAAGCTGGAAGTTAAAAGGGTCCTCTGGCCTCGGCCAGTATTTCAGCAGAAGGGTGACGGAATTGTGATTTCTGTGGGTGAGAGTAGGACTGTACAGAACTAGGATATTGTCATGATGTTCTTAGGAAAACAAAGGTTCCTCCAGAAGCTGCACACAGTAGTACTAGAAGGCTCCTGGAACAATTAGTTAATCTCAGTATATAAAACAAAGTTTGCACATCCAACTTATACGTTCTGGACCAACAGATGTGACTTATCCTGGGCGAGCAGCATCAGTCGTCTATATAAACCTTGTCTTGTGGTATCAGTTCAGCGACGTAGGCCACACCAGCAGTGCAACATGAACAGAGTAGACCTCTTGTGCTCACTCGGTATCCCCTCTAATACCTTTAGCCTTGCAGGACCACCTTAGCTGTGGTGCCCCCCGTCTCTTCCTCTTCAATAGAGAACATGAGATCATTTCCTGGCACCTTGCTGGATTCCTGCTCTGGGTACCGTGACTCTAACACCAAGCTCTGCTTCTCTTCGCTCTCCACTGTTACCGATCTTTGGGATCTGCCAGGGACTTCCGATATGGATCCCACAAGAACCGTGTCTGCGTTCATTATGTAGATTTTTTCTGCCGAAAAAGAAAGACAGATTATCGTTGTTGGAAGGCAGGACATGCTAAAAGGGAACCCTTTGATTCAAATCTATGTCACAGATCCAGGATAAGTATGCAGATGAGGACTCCTAAATTTCCGTAATTGTTCAAAAGTAGTGAGGGTCAGCCTAAACGCCAAGAAAGACGCACTTTCCTGCCTGAAGCTTTTAGCGCTGTCGCATTTTGAATGAAAAATTGCACGGTCATGCAACAGTGTACCCATATAACATCTTTATAATTTTTCACACACAAATAGAGCTTTCTTTTGGTGGTATTTAATCAACACTGGGATTTTTATTTTTTGCTAAATAAGTGAATAAAGACCGAAACATTTTTCTCCTTCACTGATGTGTGCTGATGAGGCTGCACTGATGGGCACTGATAGTCTGCACTGATGGGCACTGATAGGTATTACTGATTGGTAAAGATAGGCGGCATTGATGTCCACTGATTGGCAGCACTGGTGGGCACTATTGAAGAGAGCGGGGATTGCAGCATGATACAGTGTGATACACCAGCAGCAGAAGGCTGTGAGTGAGACGGCTTTCCTCCTCCCTTATTCCATCTCGTTCAGCGAGGACACTGTTTCCATACCGGCATGATAGCTTGGCAGTCTGCGGAGCGGTGAGCTTTTTCTTAGGTTCCTGTCATATTTTGGGATCTGATTGATGCATTACCATATAACCGATCAGACATATATTGCTACATAGTATCCACCGTGGTGGTAGATGCCGAGGACTCTATTTCTCAATGGGAGTAGAGAGCCGCATCAGCTGTAACTAACTTAGCATTCTATACACAATACAAAGATTCCTTGCTACCCCAGTACAGGGTTCCATTCCGAGGATTATCCAGCCTCAGTCTAATCACATTTCTAGTTTTGGATCACACTTCTCTATCCCACACTGAAGACTAAAAAGCAGGACTGTTTCTGCATTACACGCTGTATGTGTGTGCTTTTTTTTTCTACTGAGCTATCGCTCTTGCAACACAGCAGACACTTACCCCAGCATATTGGTTTATTTCAACTTTAAGTTCAAGTTTGAATGAATATTCCTTGATAACGTTGTCAAATTTTAAATGAATGTGGCGGAGGTTAATTTTTTATCTTAAAATTTGTGTTTTTTTTCCCCAATAAAAATAATTTTTCTATCACCAGCTGTCTCTCTTTGAAGATTCCTTTTGGGCTTTTTCCTTTTTCTATATATGCTGCCTCTGATCTAGAGAGACACACCTCAATGTTTTATTTTTCCCCAATGAGGTGACCGTGTTCCTTTTCTGAATTGAGGAGTTTTCTTTACTACTCCTCTTCAGTTCCCAAAAACGATGGTGGTGTAGCAAAGGTGACTGTTCTTTTATTTTTATTTCTCTCAGCACTGGTGGGCACTGTTGGGACTGCACTGATAATCAGGACAACGATAATCAGTGCCCTGATTATGAGTGTGCATGTCCCCATTTACCCAAGTCGATTATTGGCTCTCTTCTCCTCTCCTCACGCTGTCAGCATGGGGAAAAAAGTGTCGATAATCTCCTTCGGTTTACATTCGTGATCAGCTGTGATTGGACACAGCTGTTCAGAATGGTAAAGAGCTGCTGATTGGCTCTTTACCTCAATCTGTGATCAGCAGTGTCCGGAGGACAGTACCCGTAAAAACCAGGTACCTGCCCCCCCCCCCCCCCCAAAAGGTGCCAAATGTGTCACCGGAGGGGGGGAGTAGGCAGACAAGGGGATTTTCCCTTTTGGGTGGAGCTCTGCTTTAAGCAACACCTGAAGGCATATACACATTTCTTACCGATTCTGTTATTGAGATGGTCTCGTCCTTGCTGCATTTCCATCTTATCATCTGCTGCCCGCTCAGTCTGCCCTCCCTCTGTCTTTTGGGACAACTCCAGGGTAACTAGATGGGATCGAGCAGAGTTTTGCCTTTCCAGTAAGTTTTGCTCTTTATCGTCTTCCTGGTAAGTGAACTCTGTTCTAGCCTGTACAACGCAAAGGGTGGAAGTTCGTTTTTTTTTTTTAACAACCAGAATTAGTCTTTATTAAAAAAAAATGGCATGATACAATGAGCACATGGGCGTCCGCAGATAGAGGCAAGGGGGGTCAAGTGCCCCCCCCTGGAATCGGGGCCGCTGTCAGCTAGGAGCTCTGGAACTTTTTTTTTTTTTTTTTAAAGAACAGCTGAGCGAGAAGCACGGCTGTGCAGTGAACAGGAGGAGGGGCTGGATCGGGGATGAATGGGGGCGTCGGGAGGGAGATACACAGTACCTGAAGCCGAGGAGATAGAGGATGGTATGACCACAGCAAAACTAATCCTGCAGCACACAGAGTAATGTCATATGTAATGCTGGCCGGCCGCTGTCATCCAGAAATCTTTGCCTTGTCAGTGTGCAGGTTACTGATCAGCCTCCCCTCCCTCTTGTCTGGCTCTGTACTCTCTTTTTTTAGCTTCCTAACCTGCTGATAAGATCTCTGGGAGACGCTGCAGCTGGCTGGCATTCTGTGTCCAGTGAGGGGTCACACGTTTGGCTGTTAACCATTTCAGCTCAGCTATTAAGCCAGAGCTCTGTGTGCTGCAGTTTGATGTTTTTTGGATGATTTATTGCTGATTCAGGCTAGAAGCTTCACAGACTCATTAACTGTTTACTGTTCTCCACTAATCCTGACCAGGTCACTGTAAGACCATTTGAATTTTGGAAAGTGGATGTGTTGCTGTCTTCTGGCACTTGGTTGTACTTTAAAAGGAGGATTACTAACTTAATCTTGAAGAGCTGCTTTAAGTAGAGTAGCGCAGCCCTACTATACACTTTTACACTGAGTTCAGCCATACATCCATTCTCTGACCCTCTCCTGTACTATGTCTGCAGTCTCTGACCCTCTCCTGTATCATGTCTGCACTCTCTGACCCTCTCCTGTACTATGTCTGCAGTCTCTGCCCATCTCCTGTAGTATGTCTGCAGTCTCTGACCCTCTCCTGTATTATGTCTGCAGTCTCTGACCCTCTCCTGTATCATGTCTGCAGTCTCTGACCCCTCTCCTGTATCATGTCTGCAGTCTCTGACCCCTCTCCTGTATCATGTCTGCAGTCTCTGACCCCTCTCCTGTATCATGTCTGCAGTCTCTGACCCTCTCCTGTATCATGTCTGCAGTCTCTGACCCCTCTCCTGTATCATGTCTGCAGTCTCTGACCCCTCTCCTGTATCATGTCTGCAGTCTCTGACCCCTCTCCTGTATCATGTCTGCAGTCTCTGACCCTCTCCTGTATCATGTCTGCACTCTCTGACCCTCTCCTGTATTATGTCTGCACTCTCTGACCCTCTCCTGTATTATGTCTGCACTCTCTGACCCTCTCCTGTATTATGTCTGCACTCTCTGACCCTCTCCTGTATTATGTCTGCACTCTTTGACCCTCTCCTGTATTATGTCTGCACTCTCTGACCCTCTCCTGTATTATGTCTGCACTCTCTGACCCTCTCCTGTATTATGTCTGCACTCTCTGACCCTCCCCTGTATTATGTCTGCACTCTCTGACCCTCCCCTGTATTATGTCTGCACTCTCTGACCCTCTCCTGTATTATGTCTGCACTCTCTGACCCTCTCCTGTAGTATGTCTGCACTCTCTGACCCTCTCCTGTAGTATGTCTGCAGTCTCTGACCCTCTCCTGTAGTATGTCTGCAGTCTCTGACCCTCTCCTGTAGTATGTCTGCAGTCTCTGACCCTCTCCTGTAGTATGTCTGCAGTCTCTGACCCTCTCCTGTAGTATGTCTGCAGTCTCTGACCCTCTCCTGTAGTATGTCTGCAGTCTCTGACCCTCTCCTGTAGTATGTCTGCAGTCTCTGACCCTCTCCTGTAGTATGTCTGCAGTCTCTGACCCTCTCCTGTAGTATGTCTGCAGTCTCTGACCCTCTCCTGTAGTATGTCTGCAGTCTCTGACCCTCTCCTGTAGCATGTCTGCAGTCTCTGACCGTCTCTTGTAATGTGTCTTGCACATATACAAAAATTACATTTAAATCCTGCAAGGCTATTTAAAAACACCTGAATATATTCAAAAAATATGGGGATTTGGTCACACTATATGGCAGCCCACTTACTGCGTCAAAGTACCCTTAATTAGTGGGTCCTACACTGGTAAAAGAATGAAAGATCCTGCGTCTCAACCATTGGAGATGCATTCCTCTTTTATCATCTTTATGCTATTGTGCCCATATAACTGCTATTGAATGAGCACAGATTACTAGACAATGCAATACAATGTGGTTTTGAGAGCACTTTGCAAGACAAGCAACATTTTTTAATACATTTTGACTTAATATACAAGCGATGTCTTGATATACAAGTGGTCTCATGTCACAACTGAGTATAAAAGAGAAGAGAGGCGCCTCTAATACCCCTTTTACACTGAGCCTCCCTGGGCATCAGCTGTAAAGCGGCTGCTTTACCGTCATTTTAGAGGCGCTATTTGGCCACTAGCCGGGTGGCCACTAGCCCGCAATACGCTGCTGCTGCAGCGATTTGCCACCGGTATGGCGACGCTGCCCCATTGTTTTCAATGGGCAGGAGCGGTGTATTTACTGCTCCTACACCGCTGCAAAGAAGCTGCTGGCAAGACTTTTTGTGACGCCCTGCCAGCGCAGCGCCCCAGTGTGAAAACACTCAGGCTTTCACACTGGATTTGTAGCTGAGGCTTTTTTCTGGCGCTATGCAGGCGCTATTTTTAGCGCTGTAGCGCCTCCAGTGTGAAAGGGGTCTAAGTGAAGCAATATGGTTACATTTAATGAAGGTACAACATTTAGCAACTCACATGGTTGATGATTAACAGACACATCTAAGTATGCAGGCATCTGGGGGTAAAGCTGTCCACATAGACCATCCCCCGCACCACCATCTACGTCATCCCTTCCACGCTGCGCTCCTCGAGCGGTTCAAGCCTCGCTCTCAGATCGCTCTACCGCAGGGTAGTCTTCCCGGTCACGATTGCCAGCTGACAGCGGGGAGAGCCGGCGGTGTGGGGGATGGTCTATGTGGATAACTTTACCCCGGATGCCTGCATACTTAGATGTGCCTCTTTTAATCATCAACCATGTGAGGTGCTAAATGTTTTACCTTCATTAAATGTAAACATATTGCTACACTTAGAGGCGCCTCTCTTCTCTTTTATACTCTGTAGCTCCTGATGGATTTTCCTTCTAATCCCTTTGTGGAGGCTTCCATTCCAACCTATCACATTGCTATAATATTTTTATATTAACTATAAACTGAAGGACTTGTGAATAATTGGTTGTGGAACGAATCATCTGAGTTTCCATGATTTCTTAAGGGAAAATTTGCTTTGATATACAAGTGCTTTGGATTACAAGCATGTTTCCGGAATGAATTATGCTCACAATCCCAGGTTTTACTGTACTACACATGACAAATGGGTTACAAGCATGTAAGTAGAGAAACAAAAAATATAATACAAGCATTCTACAAGGGTTGGCTTGCAGTATAAGAATGCTTAATTCAAACACTAGGATAAAGCAGCCAAGGATCTACACAGAAGAAACATCATTGCGCTGTCCATGGCTGCCAAACGTTATCATATTTCTTAGGGTACCCCTTGCTAATGAACGTCAATTTGTGCATGGGTAACAAACTATCGATGGAAGATTCCCATGAGGCCAATGTGGGGGGGGGGGGGGGTTGAGCGAAGTCCATCTACCAAGTATTTCCTTTTTGGCATAATACAGTAAGAAAGAAAGCAGAATTTTGGTATAACAAGCCTATGCTTATCATCCTGGATGCCTAATAAAGCCAACTCAGGTGGCAGTGGCAGGGTCAACTGTAAACAGGCAATAATACACTCAAACACCTGTACCCAGAACTGTGCCACCCTAGGGCAGTACCAGAGCATATTAAAATAGGTACCAACAGGAGAATACTGTAGA
Source organism: Lithobates sylvaticus (assembly GCA_028564925.1). NCBI lineage: Eukaryota > Metazoa > Chordata > Amphibia > Anura > Ranidae > Lithobates > Lithobates sylvaticus. The sequence continues at coordinate 172,566,998 of CM053035.1, forward strand.
TTCGGGGCAATCAGGGGAACACTGGTCAAATTCTGTGCAGTCTATGGGGTGTATAGTAAATTCTATGCAAAAACTTAGCTTGAATCAATTTATCACGGGACAAAACCAATAACTTAGAACTGTCCTCAAAGCATTCCTCCCAGGACACCCTGTCCAAGGTTGGAAGATCTACCCTCCATTGCTCCCACAACCTTTTATTTTAGGTGAATCCATGCTAAGAAGAGCCAGATAAAGTGAAGACAGGAGCTTAGTAAGGGAGCACTGTGCAAGAAGGTCTTCTACTGGGTCTGTCTTTAGACTAGGAGTGTCAGGAAATTGCGCTCTTGTTAAATGATGCAATTAAAGGTAGCGAAAGTGCATCCATAGGTAATCTAAATTTAGAGGAAAGGTCTTGGAAAGATAGTAATATCCCTGTGGGAATAATATCTATGGTTGCCACCTCATCCCTTTAAACCCGAAAACATATTAATTACACAGCTTCTGTGGCTGATTAAGGTGATAATTTCAACTCACTTGGTGCCTTATCTGAATTTAATTAGCCTCAGAACCTGGGTTTAAAGGGATGAGGTGGCAACTCTAATAATATCTCTAAGTGTTCTGACCCCAAAACATGTCCGTATCTGAGGGTCCGGTTGCATTCTGAATTGGGACAGGGATGGATTACCCCATAATGGATGGAGCGGGGACCACTGGTTGGGTTGTATGCATCTCTTCCTAGCAACCGCCCAGACTCGCAATGTCACCCTAGTGGGACAGGGTAGGGAGGCATATGCTCGGGGACCTCTATAAACTAGGTTACTGAGTTCCATAAGAGAGTCCAGGATAGCCACTTCCAAGCAGACTGCAACGTTGGCTCTGCAAAAAACACCATCTAACGGTAACTAGAATAGCCACCCAATAAAAGACCATCATGTTAGGCAGTGCCAGGCCTCCAAAACTCACTGGCAGCTGCAAGGTTGACTTCGCTAGACGAGGAGGGGATCCTCTGTGGAAGTTAGTTTTATTAAGTCTTTTAGGTCTTAGAACAGCTGTGCATAAAGGCTCCCTGCTCCAGAACTCCCATTTTTACATTTAGTGATAACATTCTCAATCACATTTCTAAAAACCAATAGATGGTTATAGGCGGTTTGAATTCCCTTCTGAACCGGCATAGAGTCAAACTATGTATGGGCAGACTAAATGTACCCAAGTTAATCGATTGATCAACTTGGGTACAACCAGCCTGTCGGATTTTAGAGTACATGTAATTATTGCTAGCGGCTGTTATAGTCGCTAGCAGTAATCACTGTGTTCTCCCAGTGGTGATGGCTTCCCCCGCCAGGAGAACACAGTATCTACTGTGTTGATGGAGGGTCCTGCAGGAAAGAAAATTGCTCCATCTATGGTGGACCTTAGTCATTCTGAGCACATTGGCTTAGAATTGCCTTGCCATTCAATCAGCTTCTTGTCAAAATGTCTGTGTATTGTTAATAAAACTGCATCATGTTTTTCAAGGTTTTTTTCCCTTCTGCTAGAGCAGCTGCAGATTTAGGGCTCTGAGGATGCAGGTTTTTAATCCTTTATTTCAGTCATTAGGTTGAATTCAGTGGACTTGTCTTTTTTCAACCTATGAAACTATTTAAAGTGGAATGAATCCTCCACCAATTTTTGTTTTTCTAAATTGGGCCCCAGGAGCTTTTAACCATAATGTGCTAGTATACATAGCATACCAGATTTACCTAGCAAACGATCCCCTCTAGCACTGCGCCATCAACTCTTCCATCAGTTGCAAATGCTGCCATTTTCTCCTGGTCATTCCGGGGTTCTGACTTATTGACTGCTTGGTTGGCCATGCCCTGATGACACCATAACTGCACCGAGTGGTGTCATTATTGTACTCCAAACTGCGCATGGGAAGCTCAGTATACATAAATGCTGTCAGGCAGGGAGAGGTGTTTATGACAAGAGGGCCAATAGGGTCTCATCTGTCACAAAAAACCCTACATGCTAGCTTTCTTTTTTTTGTAAATCCCACTTTAAGAGGTCAGAGGATCTGTGCCTACAGGCTCCTAAATGATACATCTAGGCCTGGATCAAACCTATACAGTGAATGGTCATCATACATAATACGGTACTTACAGGTCTGGTCTTTGGCTGGATGAAATCTAGAAAAAAAAGCACAAGAAATATTTTTAACCACTTAAGGACCGAGCCTCTTTCTGAGATTTGTTGTTTACAAGTTAAAAACATATTTTCCTGGTGCCTCCATGGCAGCATACCTGTGATAGAGCTCCGCCTCGACTCCTCCCTCAGGACTAGTGAATAGCATAAATTAAAGGCACCGTCCCTCCCCCAACATTCTCCTTTTTTTCCTCATACCTCTTGTGCTGGTGAAGAGTAGCAGATGTCCATACCTCTGCCTTCGGCAGCGTCCGCCGGGTTTAGCCTTTCCCGTGCGAAGTCCCTGTTCTTGGGTCCGCTCAATGCACTGATAAGACTGGGAACCCCTCTGTGGATCTGTGGGGTCTTCTTGCAGAGTTTCCTCACAGGAACGCAGTCTGCCGCTTTCTATGATGAATCGCAGCGAGTCGCAGGTGGATCAGCTCACACTTTCAGGCCGGTTACTTTTTTTTTTTTTCTCTTCTCTCTCTCTCTCTTTCTCCCCTTCCCCCTCTCTCTTCCCTCCCATATAGATGTACCTTGGATGTTGCTTACATGCCCTCCCTTTTGTTTTTCTACAGGAATGTCACCAAATATCCATCTTTCATGGGGGGGCCGCGGGAGCGCTCTTTATTGCTCCATACATGCGGCTGACAGGTCCCCCCGTGGTCGGCGTCCTCGCCGCCTTACGGGCGCATGCGCATCCCGGGGTGGTGAGGGGACGCCGACTGGCGAGGGCTTCGCACAGAGCCCGCGGCGCCGATAGCTACTGCGCATGCGCGTGCGCATGCACAGCGGCCTGACCGCCCGGCGGCCATCTTGGTTACTGGAAAAAGTTCCAGTTTGCCCTTTCTCTATTTTTTTTATGGGTAGGGGGTGGTTTGGGATTAGCCCATCCACCTCCTTTTGTATTTAAAGGCTAGCAGCAGGGTCATGGCTGTCAGTATTGTTTCAGCCGTGCCCTGCGAGCCTCTTGCTGACCGTTTCTCGGTAGGTGTCCTCCAAAATAAGTAATTTTAAGTTTTAATGATTAAAAGGAAAAGGCAAGATATAAATATAATACAATATAATATACCTTTGTTTTGTATATACATGGGAAGTCTCTGTCTAAAAAAAAAAAAAAAGAGAGATGGGGGGGAAGGGGGGCGGGAGGGGCGCACGTGTATGCGGGTATTTAAGTTTATGTATGCAAGTATATGTTGCATGTAGGTATTCATGTATACGCTTAAATCTACATAGTCCTTTTCTCTCTCTCTCTCTTCCTCTATCTTACTATATTTCCGCAGCTGATCCTTCTGCCCAACCGCGCTATGAGTTATTCATCTCGTAACAAAGATCCTCCTACTTCCATTAGGTATGAGACCAAGTAAGTAAAAAAAAAAAAAAAAAAGTGCACTGCATGAATCTAACATAGATTCTTTGCATCGTAGCCCTGCCCACTCCAAAAGCACCAGGAAATCGTCAAGACACAGCGACAATGATGACAGTCCAGACCGCAGGTCCCGTTCCTCTCATCATGGGTCCCGGTCCTCACGCCACGAATCAGAGAGGTCAAGATCCAGAAGACGAGACCGGTCTCCCTCCCCTAGAAGTTGCGCAAAGAAGAAGTGCTGGACATGTGGGGCTACGCCTCTACCGGGCAAGCTGGTCTGTAAGGACTGCTTCAGGGACTACGCAGCCAACCACGAGCTCGAGAGTCAACAGGTCGTGGATCTGCTTAAGCGGACAATGAAGGACTCATTCTCTGAGCTAGCAGCCCTAGTCCCCGTTCAGCCAATCCCACGGACACAGGCAGGGGAGACGGATCATGAAGTCCCCGGTCCTTCGGCAGTCAGTACCCCCCCGCCGCCGTCACGGCTGGCCGAGAAATTACCACCTGAAGACCCCTCAGGGGACTCTTCAGAGGAAACAGAGCCGTCTGGGTTCAGCTATGCCCTGGTCCCACCATTCATACAAGCGGTCAAGACCGCGATCACCTGGGAGGAGGCGGAGGAACCACCTCAAAGGTCCAGGAGTTACTTCCCATTCCTCAAAAGGAGACAGATTCTCTTCCCTCTGATGGGGGAGATCACGGAAGTCATTCAAAATGAATGGTTAAAGACCGACAAGAAGCTCTCCGTGGGCCGGCTCAATAAGCTTTACCCTTTACCAGAGGCCGAAACGCAGTCGCTGAACTCCATGCCGGTAGTAGACGCGGCCGTGGTACGTTTAGCGAAGAATGTCACCCTCCCAATGGAGGATTCCGCTTCCTTTAAAGACCCTCTAGATAGGCGGATCGATCTGGAGCTTAAGAGGAGCTACTTGGCCGCAGGAGCCGCCTGTAAACCGGCTATTGCCCTTACGTCCGTGTCAAATGCCATCAGGACCTGGACAGACAACATCGAGACGGCCTTACGACAGGAGGTCCCCAAGGAAGACATAATAAAAGCCTTGGAGGAACTTAGACTGTCGGCAGATTTTGTCGGAGAAGCGGCCATCGATACCATCAGGTGCTCGGCCCGGTCTATGCTACATTCTGTGATGGCAAAGAGAGCCTTATGGCTGAAGCCCTGGACGGCTGATCTCGCTTCCAAGCAAAATTGGTGTAAGATCCCATTCGATGGCAAAGCGCTATTTGGAGACAAATTGGATAAGGCTATCTCCAGGGTGACAGGGGGGAAATCTGGTATGCTCCCCCAGGACAAAAGGGTGCGAGGACCCAGAGGAGGTCCGTCTAGGTTCCGCCAGTCGAACGCCAGGGACTTTAGACAGTCAAGGCACTTCAGAGACAACAGAAGGCCCTGGAGAGGCACCCAAGCATCCTTTTTGAGTAGAAAAAATAAAACCCTTAGGACTCCACAGGAGCAGAAGCAGTCCTTTTGACGCCGGATTAGTCCAGAAACCATCGGTAGGAGCCAGACTAAGGTCTTTTGTCCCAGTCTGGGCTACCCATTGCCGAGACCCCTGGGTTTTATCAACAATCCAGTGGGGACACTTTTGGAAGTTTTCTCACCCTCCACCTCCCATATCCTTCAAGAGAACCGAGATCCCGTCCTCGCCGTCAAAGGCGCAGGCCCTAATACAGTTCATAACATCCCTCCAGCTTCAGGAGGCGGCTGTACCGGTTCCCTTGTCAGAGCGCTTCACAGGCTTCTACTCCACCCTGTTCCTAGTACCCAAAAAGACAGGCGGTTGGAGGCCAGTGATAGACCTGAAGAAGCTCAATTCGTACATCAGCACCGAAAGCTTCAAGATGGAGTCCCTGCAAACAATTATCCAAGCAGTCCAACCGATGGATTGGATGATCTCGGTCGACCTGCAGGATGCATACCTGCATGTTCCAATTCTTCCTGCATTCCAGAAATATCTAAGGTTTGCAGTGGGCCAAACCCACCTACAGTTTCAAGCCCTACCCTTCGGGCTGTGCACCTCTCCCAGAGTATTCACCAAAATATTGATATCCGCTCTGGCCCCCCTTCGGGAGAAGGGCCTGAGGATATATCACTATCTAGACGATATCCTCCTGCTAGCCAGCAGTCCGGAGCAGTTGGTACATCACCGGGAGATCCTTCTACAGTCCCTAAGAAGACTGGGATGGCTGATAAATATGGACAAGAGTCAATTAACACCAACTCGGCAGATGGTCTATCTAGGTGCGATGTTCAACACTCAGGATGGGACAGTGTCATTACCTCCTTCGAAAGCAAGGATCATCATCCGCAGGATACGCAAGACCATCCAGAGCCAGTATCTGACGGCATCACAATGTCTGAGTCTTATTGGCACAATGTCCTCCTGCATCCCCCTGACGCCTTGGACCCATTGGCACCTGAGATACTTTCAGACAGGTTTTCTGGCTCAGTGGAAGAGACAGCGACTCTCACAGACAATCCTGCTGACGGGAGTAATGCGCAGGAGTCTGCGCTGGTGGACAATCCCAGAGAACCTCTCCAAGCCTCACCATCTGGGCTCCCTCTCTTGGACCACGGTTACATCCGATGCGAGCGGGCAAGGCTGGGGGGCCCATTGCGGGGAAACCAGGATTCAAGGGAGATGGTCATGTTCTACCTGGGGAGTGGTATCCAACATCTTGGAGATGAGGGCAGCATTCTTGGCACTGACTACTTTGACATCTCAAGTCAGAGGGCGGAGGATACTCCTACGCCTGAACAGGGCGGCTGTCGCATATCTGCAAAGGCAGGGAGGCACGCGCAGCAGATCACTCCTCAGAGAGGTAGAGCCGATCATGCTCTGGGCGGAAAGGAACCTCCTGGATCTCAGAGCGATGTATCTCCCGGGCAAACTAAACACGGAAGCAGACTCGTTATCAAGAAACTTCCAAGACATCAACGAGTGGGCCCTCCATCCCCAGGTCTTCCTTCAGATCTCCAACCTGTGGGATCCCCCTCAGGTGGATCTATTTGCCACTCCGGAGAATGCAAAGCTGGACAGATTTTTCTCCCGCCTGCCACACACTCAAGCCGAGGCAGTGGATGCCCTAACGTGCTCCTGGAGGTTCACGACAGCATATGCCTTCCCTCCCCGGCCACTAATATCCAGGTTTCTCCTGAGGGTCCTCAGGGAATCAGTGCAAGTGTTGGCGGTTCTTCCGTATTGGCCGAAGAGACCCTGGTTTCCTCTGGCCATGCGTCTCAGCGTGAGTCCTCCAATCAGGATCCCCCCTTTCCCTCAACTTCTGTCACAGGGCAACCTAGTTCATCCGAACCCACAGAAATTAGATCTTCGAATCTGGAGGTTGAGAGGCGAAGGTTTGAAGCCTTAGGTTGTTCCCCAGAGGTTATTTCAACGCTACTGAGGGCCAGAAAACCGGCGACCAACGCTATCTACTCAAGAATCTGGAACAAATTCTTGTCCTTTGCTACGGATAAAGGCTTTGACCCAATCCTTCCCTCCACACCCAATATTTTGGGTTTTCTTCAGTCAGGTCTTGACCTAGGGCTCGGTCTGAGTTCTCTCAAAGTGCAGGTAGCAGCAATTTCCGCAGCCACAAATAAAAGATGGGCAGAGGATCCTTTGGTGGTCACCTTCCTCAGGGGGGTGCTAAAGATTCGCCCTCCTGTCGGACGGCCGTTCCCTAAGTGGGATCTATCCCTAGTCCTGGAGGTCCTATCTAGCCATCCATTTGCTCCAGTAGAACAAGTGGCAATCTGGAACCTATCACTGAAAACTGCCTTCCTGTTAGCCATCACATCCGGCCGAAGAGTTTCAGAACTTCATTCTTTAGGGATAGGTGACGACCATATCTCCTTTTTTCCAGACAGAGTAGAACTTCGTCCCCTTAGGGGCTTCACGCCTAAAGTCACTACCACAAGCCATATGGCAGAACCCTGGGCACTACCAGTATTCACAAATACGGATTCAGAGTCTTGTCACGAGCTAGACATCTCCAGAGTGCTCAGGGCTTACCTAGAAGCCACCAGACCCTTCAGAGACTCCGAGAGACTTTTTGTGGTACCTTTCGGTAAATACAGGGGGAAAGAAGCTTCCATCAGAACTCTGGCATCTTGGGTCGTAAAGCTGATTCAGAAGGCCTACAGGGTGAAGAATATGGAACCTCCTTCCCGAGTGAATGCTCATTCCACAAGGGCAGTCTCAGCTTCCTGGGTAGCAAGGGCTAATGTTTCGTTGGAGACGGTTTGCAGGGCCGCCACCTGGTCTTCTCGCCATACTTTTCTCAGGCACTACCATATCGATCCAGGAGCTCTCACAACTGTTGAGTTCGGAAGGAGGGCAGTCCAGGCTGCAATGTCCTTTTCTGATTAAACACTTAACAAGCATTATCCCACCCTTGTCAGCTAGTTATTTATCACAGGTATGCTGCCATGGAGGCACCAGGAAAACGGAAAATTGTATCATACTTACCGTAATTTTCCTTTCCTGGTGCCTATCCATGGCAGCATACGCTCCCACCCTCGGTATGCTATATTACAGAGAATGTTGGGGGAGGGACGGTGCCTTTAATTTATGCTATTCACTAGTCCTGAGGGAGGAGTCGAGGCGGAGCTCTATCACAGGTATGCTGCCATGGATAGGCACCAGGAAAGGAAAATTACGGTAAGTATGATACAATTTTCCGTTTTTTTGCTAAAAAATTACGTAGAACCCCCCAAACATTCTTCTTTTTTTTTTTCTAACACCCTAGAGAATAAAACGGCGGTCATTGCGATACTTTCTGTCACACCGTATTTGTGCAGCGGTCTTACAACGCACTTTTTTTGGATTAAAAAATAACAGTAAACAGTAAAGTTATTTGGTATCAATTATTTTTGATCACTGTGGTTGGGATTTATCACAACAATTCCATTGGCCCTCAATTTGATGAAGGAAAACAGGGTTCTTATATTTAAATAAGGTAACTATTTTCAGCGCCCCATTGTCACTTTTTTCACATCAGTAAGGAGCTGTATAGCTATTTCCAAGGGAGCAGCTTTTATTTTATTTATTGTTTACATTTTTTATATTTTTATAAGAGAATATTTGGCGCAGAGTTTTTTTCCTTTGGCGCTGAGTAAATTGATACCCAACATGTCACGCTTCAAAATTGCCCCGCTCGTGGAATGGCGACAAACTTTTACCCTTAAAAATCTCCATAGGCGATGTTTAAAAAAATCTACAGGTTGCATGTTTTGAGTTACAGAGGAGTCCACTCTTTTTTTGAAGCCTATTAAAGCCTCTGGCTCTAATCATGTGCTAGGGGGCCAGACAGTGGCAGCCTGTCCATTAGGGGTGCCCGAGTGCTGCGCCCTCTATCCATCGCCACTGTCACCCCCTATTCGTGCTCTATCCATCGCTGCCACCACCCCCTGTTCATGCATCCGGCCCCTTTCAGGATGCCGGGCGCCTGTATTACAGCGACGGGGGTGTTTTTTTTAAGCACCTGATTAGAGCCAGAGGCTTCAAAATAGGGTGGTCTCGTGGCGCAGAGCATTGCAGGAGCGAGGAGGAGAAGACAAAGGAGCCCCTACCTGATGCCTGTCGCAGCCTGATGTCCGTCAATGTCCCAATCCCCGCCGCTCATTGATGTCCGCCGCTGCCTGCCACCTAGATGTTGTAAGTGGATTGACTGGCAGACAGCGTGCGGGGGGGTGTTTGGGGCCGTGAATTCTTCCTTAAATCTTGGTGTGCTTTATGTATTTCTTCCAGATCTGTGTAGTAATCCAGTGTAAAACTTCCTGTAATAAAGACTGCTCACTGCTTTCTCTCCTTGTGCAGGTTGACTGGTCTTGTCCCCACCCCTGCTGTATTTTTCTACAGGTAGCCAATGGTGGGTGGGGCTTGCTGGGCCCCTCCCACAGCTCTGCTCTCTGCACAGTCTATGTACAGCACAGTGATGACGATACTCCTACTTTTACAAGGTAAGTTTGGTAAAAGCATTTGGTGCACACAAAGTGGATTTATATCATTTGTGGCTATAGAGGAATACACTATATTACCAAAATAAGTCTCAGTCTTAGTCCGTAGGGTTCAATATTGAGTTGGTCCACCCTTTGCAGCTATAACAGCTTCACATCTTCTGGGAAGACTGTCCACAAGGTTTAGGAGTGTGTCTATGTGAATGTTTGACCATCCTTCCAGAAGCGAATTTGTGAGGGCAGGCACTGATGTTGGACGAGAAAGTCTGGCTCACATTCTCCGCTCTAATTCATCCCAAATGTGCCCTATCGGGTCGAGGTCAGGACTCTGTGCAGGCCAGTAAAGTTCCTCCACCCCAAACTCACTCACCCATGTCTTTATGAAAGTCTCCCCAGCAGTATTTTTTTTTTTTAACAAAAAATCGCCAGCAGTATTTTTTTATATTCTTTTTCTGAAGTTATCTTGCCAGTCATGTGACATGCAAACTTTTTTTTTTGCAGTAGGTGGTCCTCAATGATACTCAGAGGGGCACTGGCATGTTGCTGTACTCTGCACCATTACACAGTGAATGCATGGCATTTTTTTGGGCCCATGCAGCCTACCCGCAACCTGGAAGACTGAGAACATCTAGTGGTGAAAGAAGAGTACTGCAGGAGGGATAGCTCTGGAAAGCACATCATTAATTGCAGTTTCCATATATATATCCTCCCAGATTCACGTTGACCAATATAAATAAAACTATACTTGTTAGTTGAATGCACATTCATGGAAAATTCTATATAGGTGGCGCTGTACGCACAAAGCTCTTAATTTCTTATCTGGTAAATTTAGGATTTAGTAAAACTAAGACAACACTTACGTGTATTTTTTATCCACAGCTTCAGACGGCATAGTTTCTGCTTGAGGATCATGGCAAGGGCTACAAAAAGGATTAGGATGCATATTATCAAGGCCACAATGTAACCGCCATTCCATTTACCTATGGATGCAACAATTTTGTTTATTAGAGTAACCATTACAGTGTAAAAAGGTTGACAAAAAAAAACATGAAAAATACAAGTAGTACAAGTTCTAGCAAGACAATGGTGGATAATCTGTGCAGTTTTGCACAGCAGGACTTTTTACTTTCACTTTAATTGATCTGGATGAACAGTCTACAGATGATGGCACACAATTGGATTGTACAATCTTTTAAGCTTAGATGTGTGGGCTCACATAGAATCAAATGTATTTATCAAAAATGGAGGAGATTGTATGAGACAGTGTGGGGTCTATTTACTAAAAAAATCTTTGGATGAGTGTCACAAGCATTCACCCAGCCATCACAAATTATCCCTGTACAGCCAAACGAGCTGTGCTATTTTGTCTGCAAGTGCAACAAATGTAAAATGTAAAAAATGTTAAATGTTAAACTATTGGGAGTTTGTTCCCTACATATTTATATATTTCAGGTACTTATATCATGCTGTCAATTTACACAGCGCTTTACATATACATTGTATGTTCACATCAGTCCCTACCCTCAAGGAGCTTACAATCTAAGGTCCCTAACACACATTCATACATATACTAGAGCCAATTTAGACAGGACCTGATTAACCTACCAGCATGTCTTTAGAGTGTGGGAGGAAACCAGAGTACCCAGAGCAAACCCACACAGGCACAGAGAGAACATGCAAACGCCAGGCAGATGGTGTCGTGGTCGGGATTCAAACCAGCGACCCTTTTTGCTGCTAGGTGAAATTGCTAACCACTACACCACTGTGCTGCCCATACATATGAGATTGAGGTCTGGCAGTTGGCAATAGCCTTGGAGTCCTGGTGACACTTTTGCCACATGGTCAGGGCCGTCTTTAATATTGATTGGACCCTGGGAAACCATTTTATCCCCCCCCCCCCCCCGCATCAATACACAGGACCCCTTCCCCATACCATCCCCCATCATTACACAAGACCCCTCTCCCCCATACTACCCCCCAACCTTACACAGGATCCCTCTCCCATACTACCCCCTATTATTACAAAGGATCCTCCAACATCATTACACAAAACCTTTCCCCCTAACTACCCCATCATTACACAGGACCCCTAACTACCCTATAATCCCTCCCCCCATCAGTCTCACATTGATAGCGTTCACAGGATGTCAGGTGATCACTAGGCCCACCCCGCCAAACCCTCTGGCGAAGAAGTGCTTCAGCGGGCCGGCGGTCTGCAGCTTGTCAGACATGGTGAGGGAGAGGGATCAGTGTGACTGTGACAAGGTGCTCTCCACAGACAAGGTTTACCTTACTGAGCTGGCCAATCACCACACATGCTGCAGACATAACACCCAACCAATCACCAGTGCCCCCAACATTCAATTCCGCCCTCATCTCCTGAGTGATAGCCAAATACATTTATCAAATATTTGCTAGCAGCGCAAGCTCAAGAGGAAGCTGCTTTGGGCACCACAACAATGACTGGGCCCGGGGCAGCTGCCCCTTTTGCCCCACGTTAAAGACAGCTATGCACATGGTGCTGGGAGACTAAAGGAGCCGAGGAGGATCTAAACAAATAAAAAAAATCTATTTTGACCGCTCTTTTATACAAGGATCAACACTATCTGGTAAGCTTCTCCTGTGCACCATGTGGGATGATTCATTGGAATCCTGTCTGCTGCTTATTTCAATATCAGTGGGATTATGGACACTTGCATAACTTGGATATTGCATTTTTCTCTTAAAATAAAAATTATAAGAAAGTGTCAGTTGATAAGAATTCACATTTAATTAATAATAATGAATACAAAAAACACTGTGGTCATTTGAAATTCAAGTTCAATAGTTCTGAGTTGAGTCGAGATTGGATGAGTGAACATATGATCAGTTCCTTTCATATTTCTCTATGTCATTAGGTTCACAGTGGAAGTACCACACAGATCTCAAGCATGACAGTGCTGTCTACCTATAGTGACACAAACCACAAAACATGTCCACTTACCTTTGGTGCCTTCTTCATCTTTGGTTGACGTCATAGCAAAAGATGCAGTAGAAGTTTCAGAGATATGGTGGACTATATGGACCCTGTGTGTTGTATATCTCTGCTCTGCTGAAGGGATTGTGCCTGCATTGTCTCCAGACCTATTGTTCTCCAAGACATCATTTTTCTTCTCTGAATCCGGAGTTGTATGACCAAATGTTTTGCAAACTGTGTCTGTCATGGAGTTCCCTTTCCTTAATGTCTTTTTCTGCAAGTTAGCACAGCTGGAAAAAAAAATGGAAGAAGTTGTATTTTTTCTGTTTTTCTATCCCCAAATAGAAACTATAATGTTTTTTGATGTCTGTTTAAATTTTTTTTCAAATGATACATGACAAAGGATATACAGAGCACTGTAGGTTAGCTCATGCATTGGGGCTATATTCTCTTGCAGAATATAAGATAAGGCTGTAATGATTCACTCAGGTATATATATATATATATATATATATATATATATATATATATATATATATATATATATATATATATTACAACTTTATCTATTGAGCTCTCTAAACAACAGGCTTTTTTTTTTTTTTAAATCAACAGGAGACGTAATCTTTGGCAAACTGAAGCCAAGATCTCAATCCCCTGGCTTAAAAATGAATTTGCAATATTTGAAATTTTACCTGGAAAAAAAGAAAACTATTGAGAAAAAAGTTTAGTCCTAACCATAATAAATAATTAAATAAAATGTGTACAATAAACCTAGATTTCCTTTAAATTAACTGAATGTGTTTATTGATAAGAAGAAGAAGAACAAAACTCCATTTATGGCATTTATATATAACTATATTAGCCCAGCTTGCACCAATGTAAGTAAGCATATACCATACCTGTGGGCTCCCTCTAGAAGCTGGAAATCATTGTAGTAGACACAACTACTTCAGTGATCCCCACTAATTTCTGTGCCGTGATGAGCAGCTGCATTGTGAACACAGGAGGTCGCCCCTGGCGCGGGCGCCATTTAGAGACCAATTCGCATTTTCTCAATGAATGCAAAGCATTCTCAGATTGGATTAAGTGGAGAGCGTGACATCACTGCCCCACCTCTCCACTCCGTCCAATCATAGAACGCTTTGAATTTATTCAGAAAATGCAAAGCATTGTCTGTCCTGAGGGGGGCAACCTCCTATGTTTATAATGCAACCACTCGGCATGAGACCCTGAAGCAAGTAGAGAACACTGAAATAGCGGTGTCTACGTCAGTGATTTCCAGCTTCCAATAGTTACATTGGTTCAAGCTGGACTAATGTGAACTATGTTAAAAATGGCATCCCTGGAGTTTTTCTTTACATATGTATGTTGGAAATGCGCTTGCAATAAAAATATCAAATGTACCCATATAGGGTGTTCACACATGTAGCAACTTGATTGGCTATAATGCATACATGGTGTCAAATTAAATGTTACTTAAAATACAAAGCAAAGGTCAGTGTTAAGTTTCCTTCATGTACTGTATGTCACAGCTTTAGGTGTCTTTGATGTGGACTTTCTATGACACATAGTCGCAACTGCTATGCTTTCTTTTTACAGGAGATGACTTGTAAAAATGACTTGTGATAATTAGCATATTATTTTTAGTTCTAGTATGAAAGCTGAGGTGGGCAGTATATCTGTGGTCAGTGTCACTTTGTAAGAAAAAACCTGTGGTGTTATTCAGTTTTTTTTTTTGTAATAATGCAACCAGAAAATATGTACCATTGTGCCATGATCCCCATTGCAATGACAGCATGCGTCATGTACTTGCGGAAAAATACGGTATAAGGTCGTGGGAACCCTATACCACCTCGTCAGGATCTTATAATTGGCATCTTGGACCTTAGTGGCCATGGAGGATTTCTGGGCAAAGTGAAGGATTTTCTCCTTTTGTGAATCAGTAAACTGTATAGCATGGTCAGATTCCCACTGGGAAATGAAGGAGGGGGGAAAACTTGACTCCGGTTATATCAGGGCAGCATAAATGGTAGAAATGCTGTGACGAATCGGTTCCCTCTTATGACAAATACTCTCCAACTCTGTGAGCTGACGAGAGATGACTGGGGAACGGGAACATTGACAGAGAAAGTGCCGAAGCTAAAGACCGCTCCAAAAGTCCAAAGGGGGGTCTGCAGCAGAGGCAAGTGCAGTGGATGAGAGTTTGCCACCTGACTCCAAAAAGTTCCATAGGTAAAGACTGCCCTCCGACACCCGGCGGTGAAACTGAAGGTTCTGGAGGCCTGGCTCGAATTCCAGATTACCCAAAATAGGAACCATGGGGGAAGGCATTGGAGAAAAGCTTCTCAGGTTGGGATGGTCACTAAGAACTTTTGGCCAGTGGAGAGGCAGTCCATGGCCAGCTCTTCGCTGTACCGCCTGAGTCCTCCATCTCCATGGCCACCCAATGCTTCGCCTAAGCATGACAATGACAGTCAACCAGCCTAGTGAGGTGAGCCGCTCTATAATATGCCCACCCCACCCCCCCCTGTATTTTGTTTTAACCCCCCGCTAGCGGCCCAAAAGGGGTTAAATCCGCCAGCAAAATGCCACCGGAGTGGTGTTTTGCTGGTGGTATCGCAGCGCTGCCCCATTGATTTCAAAACATGAAACATGGCGGTGGCAGCATCATGTTATGGGGATGCTTTTCTTCAGCAGGGACAGAGAAGCTGGTCAGAGTTGATGGGAAGATGTATGAAGTTAAATACAGGGCAATCTTATAAAAAAAACCTGTTAGAGTCTGCAAAAGACTTGAGACTGGGGCGGAGGTTCACCTTCCAGCGGAACAACAACCCTGAACATACAGCCAGAGCTACAATGGAATGGTTTAGATCAAAGCCTATTCATGTGCTAGAATGGCCCAGTGAAAGTCCAGACCTAAATCCAATTGAGAATCTGTGGCAAAACTTGAAAATTGCTGTTCACAGACGCTCTCCATCCAATCTGACAGAGCTTGAGCTATTTTGAGATAAAGAATGGTCAAAAATGTCACTCTCTAGATGTGCAAAGCTGGTAAAGACATCCCCAAAAAGACTTGCAGTGAAAGGTGGTTCTACAAAGTATTGACTCAGGGGGGCTGAATACAAATGTACCCCACACTTTTCACATATTTATTTCTAAACAATTTTGAAAAACATTTATCATTTTCCTTCCACTTCACAATTATGTGCCACTTTGTGTTGGTCTATCACATAAAATTCCAATAAAATAAATTAATGTTTTTGGTTGTAACATGACAGAATGTGGAAAATTTCAAGGGGTATGAATACTTTTTCAAGGCACTGTATATGTAAAGCACCGTGTAGATTGTGTAGTAATAGATAAAAATAATAAAAAATAAAAATAATCTGTAGATTATTTTTGAATCATTTGGATAGATTCTCTGGCCCATCAATATGGAGACAGTTTGGTCTGGAAGCTTTCTATTATTAACACATAATTATACTCACTCTGTGTGTGATTTACAGTTTTCTGTGGCGGAGTTGATGGAAGAGTATGTGCCAGAGGGGCATGCTTCACATACTGTGTCATTTTCTGAAGTCCCTGAAAAACGCACAGAACATGTCACACATTTTATTAATTTTATTAGGCTCCGTTCACACCTGAGCAATTTTCTGCTTGAAGCTTGTAGCTCTAAAACGCTCAACAAACCAAATCCCATTCATTTCAATGGCCTCTGTTCACATCTGAGTATTCTGTCACCTGAAGCTCAAAAACGTACATGAGCCTCTTTTTTGGCAGATTACATGCATTTTTGGCCCCATAGACTTCAATAGAAACATGTGACTTGCACATTTTACAAGCATTTTACGAGCATTTTCTGCTCAAATAGCAGCTCTCTCCACCCCTAATTTCCTCTCTCTGTCCTCCCCCTAGTGCTTTCGATTGACTAAACTTAAACGCCTGAAGCTGTAAAATGCTTGTAATACACTTCTAAAACACTTTAAAAAAGCTTGTAAAAAGTCATCAGTCACACAGCATTTCCTTCTTGCATCCAGACACAGAGAACATGCTTTTTTTTTTGTTGTTTTATTAGGACGGGGGTCGGCAACCCATCCCATAGGTGGACTATGAACAGGTTCCTGCGCCGTCGAGCCCCCGCCTTCTGTGTGTCAGTCCTTGTCTCCTCCTCCAGACATAGCCCCATCTATGTCCCGGTGTCTCTCTCCCCCTGCCTCCATCCTCCTAGTCCAACACCGCTGTGATCAGTGAACAGCGGAGACCGGCAGGAAGCACAGCCCAGGACGGAGGGTGGGAGGAGGAGCTGACCAAACAAACCTTTTATGTTAAACCTCGTGTGATTGGTTGCTAGCACACAGGGTGGTCCTAAGCAACCAATCACCAGCTTGCTAATATGAAAATTGACTCTGCCAGCTCTTGCCCCTATGTCCAGAACTGTGCTGCCTCCAGGTCTTCGATATGGAAACAGGTAGGACACTGTGCTATGGGAGAGGAGGGAAGGGGGGTTACTGCTATATGGGAAAAGGGGGGGGGAGCAGAAGCCACCACTGTGATGTGAAGGGGGCAGAGGACACCGTTATGGGCAGGGTCATAGTAGTGTCCTCTACCACCCTTCACATCACCCCCCCCCCCCCCCATCCCTGCATTCTGACTGCAACGCACTCCTGAACCCTGCAAAATGACCGCAATGGACTCCCAAGGCCTGCATTCTGACCACAACGCATTCCTGATCCCTGCAGCATTCTGACCGCAACGCATTCCTGAACCCTGCATTCTGAGCGTACTGCACTGTTGAACCCTGCATTCTCTGCATAACACACTCCTAAACCCTTCACTCTCTTATAATACTTATTTTTGTTCTGAGTAAAAAAAAAAAAGGTTGGTCTTACTGTTTTATTTTTATTTTTTTTGGGCAGGGGGGTGACACTGTGCCCGGTGATCTTTAACTTCATCATTGTTGTTCAAGTAGATCTCCATCTCTCTAAGGTTGCCTACCCCTGTATTGGGGGATGATAACTTTGATGGGGTAGGGATTATTGGATGCCCAACATGAAAATGACAAACAAAACCAGGAACAACTTCTGCCCTAGTCACAGCTTCCACTTCTTTCTCCTGCACAAACTTGATCCTTTGCACAGCTCCACTGGGTTCACTCCTTGTGTGCTAACAGTCTTTTTAGTTAGTTCAGCAACAACCCATTACAGGCTAGGAACTCTCAGTCCCTTGGGAAAAATAGCACATGAGGAGTGAACTGCTTCCTACAACACCTGTAGACACTGGTCCCAGTTCTACTTCCCGCAGAAATGCTAGCCCACCTGGCTGCCACTTCACCAGGCCAGCCCACCTGGCTGCTTCTTCCTCCCAGTTTACCCAACTGACACATTCTGGAGACTTCCCAGGTCAAGGTTGGATGAAGAATTAGGCACACCGCTGTCTTCAAGAGAGACCTGCTACAGCTGGCAGTCTCTACCCTTGTCTGTCCATGCACCGTACTGATCTACTCACTCTGTCTCTCTTTGCTCCTGCTGCCTCTCCGGAAAGTTTTCCTCCAACTGCCTGCAGTGGATCAAGCAACCTGTACTTAGAACATTATAGCTGTCAATGCGCAGAGGGTGGCTGCGTTTAATGGGGGTTCTTCTGGGGAATCCTGCGCTAGAAAGCAGTGGGATCCCAGTGTATGTAGTGATTCAGGTGCTGAGCCTCAATAAAAGGATGGAGGAGATGCGAAGAGGTGCAAATTGTTGGAGGAAATGCTCAAGAGAATCTTTTATGATAACACTGAGCCTTTATTAATCATAACCCAAGGTAAAACCCCTCCCTGGAAGGGCCACCGACAGACTCCCTCAGCACTGCTTCTCCATCTTCCATCTGACTCCCCGTCTGGCATGGTGATTTAAGTACTCCTTAGTTCCCGGTCAGGTCTACTTCTTAAAGATTGGCTAAGAGCCCCTTAATATGGAGGGCAACCCTCCTAGCCCCTGCCCACTAATTCCTAGAATATTCTCCAACATTCTACAACCAGGGGGAGGCACCAAAGAGCTGCCAGGATGAGTCATCCAGCCCTAGCCTCTAATAACCCTGACCCAGATTCCATGACTCCCTGGGCCAGCAATAATTTACCTGCACTACCACTAGTAGCACACCAGAGGGTGCTACATTTATGCATTGCGGCCGGCAAGTGGTTGATACTTTCATCTGTAAGGTTGCAAGATGCCTGGGTGGTGATCAAGCAACCTGTACATAGAACATTATAGCTGTTAATGCGCAGAGGGTGGCTGCAGTTAATGGGCATTCTTCCGGAGAGTCTTGCGCTAGAAAGCAGTAGGATCCCGTTGCATGTAGTGATTCAGGAGCTGAGCCCCAATAAAAGCGTGGAGGAGATGTGCAGAGGTGCCAATTGTTGAAGGAAATGCTCAAGATATCTTTTATGAGAACAGTGAGTCTTTATTAATCATAGCATACACATATAACACTGTTTCATGACTTGCGCTGGCAACCTCTTCAGGAAGATGTATTATTGTGACACTAAACTATAGGTATGGCAAAAACTCATTTTTTTGGACATTTTTTTTTTTTTTTTAATGCCTTTACAGACAACCTTAATCAGCTTAAACATTTTCAGATGGACTGCAAATTTGCAGACAGTTGGCGGGCCCAGTGCAGGCTGTGTTGAATGGGCCTTTCCGAATAAATAAACCTTTTGTACCTTTTGTCTTTACTCCCTGCCCAGGTGGGCACTCTTTGTGGCGCTTACACCGTACACACGTTTTCCCTAGAGGGCTCTGGCAGTAGAGCCCATCTTGGCACTGGCAGACTGCTTCTGTATGCAAGGAGCAGCTCTGAATCTCCACAAGCTGATCTCCTGTGAATGAAATATGTTTATTGGTAAATTGCTGAAATAGAAGTAACTAAACATGTTTTCCTATGGGAACCTTTCTTCAGGGATCTCTGTTTCTAGGACAAACACACAAAAAAGCATAACGTGCTGGCACCTAGAGCTCCCTACAAATACATGCGATGGGGGGAGATTTACTAAAACTGGTGCACACCAAATCTGGTGCAGCACTGTATTGTAACCAATCAGCTTCCAGGTTTTATTATCAAAGCGTATCTGAACAAGCTGAACTTAGAAGCTGATTGGTTACTATGCACAGCTGCTCCAGATTCTGTATGCTTCAAGTTTAGTAAATAACCCCCAATGTGTTGCTGTAACAGTGCAAGTATAAGACTGGAAAGGGGGCTCATGGGTTCTATGATATAAGTGCAACTGCATCAAAATAATTTCTTTCCAATGAGAAAAATACACGTTCTAATTTTGAATACCACATGTGCATGACTGGAGGACCCATAAACAGTGGGTGTATTTATATAAAATTAGTATAACAACTCATTTAGTGAATTTGCATGTGGACTTGTTCTGTGTGGATTTCACACTTGTGCGACTTGTCCTGCGACTTGGGACTGAACAGGTGATGGACTGGCCAAGCAGACCTAAACCCTATTGAGCATCTGTGGGGCATCCTCAAACGGAAGGTGGAGGAGCGCAAGGTCTCTAACATCCACCAGCTTTGTGATGTCATCATGGAGGAGTGGAAGAGGACTCCAGTGGGAACCTGTGAAGTTCTGGTGACCTCCATGCCCAAGAGGGTTAAGGCAGTGCTGGAAAATAATGGTGAAAATAATGGTGGCCACACAAAATATTGACACCTTGGGACCAATTTGGACATTTTCACTTAGGGGTGTACTTACTTTTGTTGCCAGCAGTTTAGATATTAATGGCTGTGTGTTGAGTTATTTTGAGGGGACAGCAAATTTGCACTGTTATACAAGCTGTACACTCACTACTTTACATTGTAGCAAAGTGTCATTTCTTCAGTGTTGTCACATGAAAAGATATAATAATTTTATTTTTATTTTTTAAATGGCACCCTATGTGGACCATCATGAAGAAGTACGAATTGTGTCCCTGTGTTTGGTCACTCTTCAGAATGCTAAATGAATTCTCATTGGTTGAAATCTGAACTGGCACAGCATATACACAGAGAAGGGAGAGCAATCCCTTATCGCATGTAGGACCATCTTGACAAAATATAGAAGCCATTACCTATATTACACTTGTTACAAGTTGCACATTGAGGAGGTGATCTGTTCCAGTTAATGAACTCGCCGGCACTACAAGGCTCTGCACAATCCTTATCAATGGCCTTAATACAAGCGGAGCGTTTCACCATACCTGGAAATGAATAAAAAGGTGGCAACAGTCAAAATGGTAAAATTCAGTCTTGTATCCCCTAATGCTGTCAATGGAGAGTAATTATTTCAATATTTTCCAAAAGTAATTTCTGATGTAATTTTCATTTTAATTTTACTTATTTGTTATTTTATTATAACTAGAGATTTGAAGATTAGTCACTAGAGTACTTTAGCTATTACGGTGACCCTGCCTAACATCTGCTGAAATAGATACCAGCCACAAAGAGACTGTATTGTTTACAGTGGGTCAATTGACTCATTGATTTGCATTGAGAGATGAAGCAGTTAGGCCTCTTTCACACGGGGCGGATCAGTGCTGATCCGCCCCGTGGATATCCGCTTGCTCAGCGGGGATCGCCGGAGCGATCTCCGCTGAGCAGGAAGATGACAGGTCCGTCTCTGCACACTGCGCAGGGACGGACCTGTCAGAGCACCGCTTTCCCCTATGGGAGATCGGGTGACGGCGGACCGTAGAGTCCGTTGTCATCCGATCCGCAGACGGATGGAAAAATAGCTTTTTCCTCCGTCACACTTTTTCGGATCGGAGCGGGTTGGAGCGGGTCGGATGTCAGCGGACATGTCACCGTTGAAATCCGACTCTCCATAGAGGTCTATAGAGTGTCCGTTCAGGTCCGCCTAAAAAACTGACAGGCGGACCTGAACGGACCGCCTGCGTGAAAGGGGCCTAAAGCACAACCATTGTGCTGCAAAGCAAGAAGCAGAGTATGTAAAAAGCAACATGGTTCCTTCCATGTACATACGTGATAAGAAAATATATAGAAACAAGGATTTAAAAATAGAAACAAGGATTTAAGGGAAGACATCAAGCAAATTTAAGCCTCGTACACCTGTCATTTGAAGTATTATTTGTGCATTAAAAAAAGAAAACAAATAAAATTAGACATGCTATCTGCCAATAGAACTTAACCAAAAAGTGCATTCTATGCATCCAAAAATATAGAAACTATACCAAATCAAATCATTATTCAACCAAAAAATAAAATAAAAGCCTCATGCATGTGTCCCGCTTTTTAATATAGGGGGTCAACAATGCCAAGAGTTGGTGAAAGTAGGGGTCCGTCATCCGGAGATAATTCCGTAAATCATCCGGATTATTCTCCTGGAGCTCCCGCAGCAAAGGCATATGACATAATTGGTCACGATTAATAAAGCAACCAATTTTTGGTCCAAGAAATCCTCCTCCTCCTGTTTCTGGACTGGACTTGGGTCAAAGCAATAACTCCAAGGCCAATAATAAATACGTTATCTCCTACGATTCCGCAACATGTCTGGTTGACGAACGACCGTTCAGAAATTAACTGAAAAGTGCAAAATGAAAAGCGTGAATCAACACTCAACAAACTTCTACTAACACGAAATTAGCAGAAGGAGCCCAAAGGGTGGCGCCTCACAATTGAACTTCCTCTTTATCGGCCAGTAGTACGTCTAGTACGTCACTACGTTTGTGTTTGTTGGCAGACAATTGTGTGCCGTTTGTATGCAAGACAAGTTTTTGGCCAACGTCCTTCGGACAAAAGTCTGAGGCTTTGTCTGCTGAAAAAAAGATCGTGTGTACGAGGCTTAAGTCTTCATGCGTAGCAATAAAAAAAAAAAAAGACAGACTTCACATTCCTTTAAGGTTTTGCTGAATGAATGCAGTGGCTCTTGTTGAATATTCCTATAACAAGTGTTTTTTGTTTATTGGTATATTTTAAAAAATGCTAAAAGATTTCTCACCTGGCCCCGGTAACCTTAATGATATCTTCTCCATTTGATGCATATTTTGAAGGTTGCATGTCTAATCTTCATCAACTGCATCCTCCTGCACAACCTCCCTTCCCCGGGCCTTAGCCCATCTTAAAAATGAGGATATTAGTTTATAGCTGATCTCATTTCAGAACTGTTACCAACAAGTCAGCCCTGACCATGTTCTGAAAGTTGAGACAGATTCTGAAACCAAAAGACAACTTTGGCCCGCAGTAGCAAATCTTTATAAATAGCAGTTTCGAACTGCTTCACATTTTTTATTGGGGCGCGCCGTTTCTCGTTTTGAGCATCATCCCTCTGTTCAAAGTTACTGTAACAAGACTGTGCTCGTCGACCAAAGGAAGCGTGTAGAGTAACCGCAAAGCCGCCCGTTAACTCCGGGGTATCGGAAGATATCGCTGTTAGTCAGCGCAAAAATAGTAAATGTTCTCATGTAAATATATTATATTTATATACAGTATTTACACTATATTACCAAAAGTATTGGGACGCCTGCCTTTACACATACATGAACTTTAATGGCATCCCAGTCTTGGTCTGTAGGCTTCAATATTGAGTTGGCCCACCCTTTGCTGCTATAACAGCTTCAACTCTTCTGGGAAGTCTGTTCATAAGGTTTAGGAGTGCGTCTATGGAAATGTTTGACCATTCTTCCAGAGGCACATTTGTGAGGTCGGGCACTGATGTTGGAGGCCAGTAAAGTTCCTCCACCCCAAACTCGCTCATCCATGTCTTTATGGACCTTGCTTTGTGCACTGTTGCACAGTCATGTTGGAACAGGAAGGGGCCATCCCTAAACTGTTCCCACAAAGTTGGGAGATTTAAATTGTACAAAATGTCTTGGTATGCTGACGCCTTAAGAGTTTCCTTCACTGGAACTAAGGGGCCAAGCCCAACCCCACACCATAAGCCACCCCCCCCCTCCACCAAATGATTTGGACCAGTGCACAAAGCAAGGTCTATAAAGACATGGATGAGCGAGTTTGAGGTGAAGGGACTTGACTGGCTTAGCCCTGACCTCAACCCGATAGAACACCTTTGGGATGAATTAGAGTGGAGACTGTGAGCAAGGCCTTCTCATCCAACATCAGTAACTGACCTCACTAATGGGCTTCTGAAAGAATGGTCCAACAGTCCCATAGACACACTCCTAAACCTTGTGGACAGCCTTCCCAGGAAAGGGTGGGCCAACTTAATATTGAACCCTACAGACTAATGCCCCGTACACATGGTCGGAAATTCCGACCACAAAATCCGTCAGATTTTTTCCGACGGATTTTGTCCGACACTGGTGTTGCATACACACGGTCGGACAAAGTTGTCGGAAAATCCGATCATTCTGAACGTGGTGACGTTCGTTGCGTACGACGGAACTACGTAGAGGCTAGTAGCCAATAGCTTTGGTCTCGTAATTTGATCTGAGCATGCGTGGCACTTTGTCCGTCGGAATTCCCTACACACGATCGGAAAAAGTCCGATCGGATTTTGTTGTCGGAAAATTTGAGAGCAGAATCTCAAATTTTTTTCCGTCGGAAATTCCAAAGGAAAAAGTCCGATGGAGCCCACACACGGTCGGATTTTCCGACAACATTGTCCGTCGGAATTTCCGACCGTGTGTACGAGGCATAAGACTGGGATGCCATTAAAATTGCATGTGGGTGTAAAGGCAGGTGTCCCAATACTTTTGGTAATACAGTGTCTGGCTACTGTTGGATCACGACATTGTCTGCTGTGGCTAGCCGTGACCATGGTCAGTAAGGATCTATGTTCTTATATGGTTCTTATATAGCACCATCAATTTACACAGCACTTTACATATACATTCACAACAGTCCCTGCCCTCAAGGATCTTACAATCTAAGGTCCCATCTCACATGTATACATACATGGGCCAATTTAGACAAGAACCAATTAGCCTACCAGTATGTCTTTGGAGTGTGGAACGAAACTGGAGGAAACTCACATAGAGACAGAGAGAACATGCAAACCCCAGACAGAGCCATTTTTGGGATTGAACCAACAACTCCAGTGCTGCTAGGCAGAAGTACTAACCACTTAGCCACTGCGCTGCGCAGGTATTATGGCAAAGAATGTAAATGTGGCGCTAATAATGACTTTCTACATATTTATGTGACAACACTATTAAAAAAACTCTATGTTTCTGAAAAGAGGATTATGGGAAACAATGTAACAATAGCAGCCAAAATGTTATCCTTCTGCAGTAGTAGTTAGATGACAACACCACACCAGCTTGTTATGGAAACAATGCAGAGGTGGCAGTCATGATAATTTAGCAGATTTTTGCTCCTACTGGACTGTTATGACTAACAACGGCTCCATGTCTCTCTTTATAGGAAATTGTGAGAAAAATTGTGAGAAAATTGGTATCTGACCACACATTAGGTTACCTGAATTCTCCATTCCATGTCAGCAAACTGAGGCAACGGAGTTGTCTTTGCTGCCTACAACTCCATAGGTCCATATAGCTAAAATTCTACTCTCTCCCTAAGAGAACGTATTTCCATATCTAGACCTCTAAACTAAAGGTGGGGACTCATGTGGCCATTGAGACAAGTCAAGAGAGCAAAAAAGAAAAAAGTGTAGCTACAATTTTCAATTTCCTGAAGTCTATCAGCTTCTGTCAGCATACTGATGGGGAATACGTAGAACACCACAAGGGAGGGAATGGTGAAACAATGTATTTATATTCCAAAGTAGAATGCAAAACCAAGATGGCTGCTAGAGTCTGCGTATGCCCAGGAAAACTATGTGTGCATAATAATGGGAATTGGTCACGCCCATCTGAAAGTGTGTGTAAGTAGAATCTGGACAAAAGGAGGGCCTGGAGCACATGGTCTACATTTCAACAGCCACCATAGAGATTCGAGAAAAGTCCCAAGAGTTAAGGAAGAGAATAAAACTGGGAAAATAAGTAAAATAGAAAGAGGAATCAGCCACTCAGTATAAACAGGCGCTTGTCATGTGAAAAAGGTGATTGTACAATTGGTATATTTAGTATATATTAAGAAATGCAGTGCTTTCCTCCTAGACTGAAACACACATAAAATGTCCTTTTATATTTCAAAAAAGACACCCAGGCTTTAGCAAATTCAAAATGTCCCAAATCAAGACCAAAGTGCACAAAACGATGTCCCTTCTCCCTTACAGTAAACACTCGGTCCTAAGCAGGGTGAAATGGGAATATAGATCCTGTGTTGAAACCACCACCACTAAGAGCATTCACAGCCTCTTACCAGAAGCAATTGACCGCCCCATCACAGGGGATCAAACACACATTGGTGATCTCAAAGGAACAGCTCCAACCACAGTCCCCCCTCTCACTGAGTTCGTCAGGTGTATTCTTTCCAATTTTCCGAATGCCCGTACAGAGGAGTTTTTAACACTCTGTCCCGATCTGCCAAGTCATAAATCATGAATAAAACAAATATAGCACCTTCATAGAGCAATATACTTCTTAAACGTTTATTAGTATCTAAAATAAACCACTTACATGATCGTGGATATATAACAGCATTGGTAATCTCATAGGGAAGTTTCAGTCTCAAAAGACAGCCGCGCTCCTCTCCATTCCTAATGTTGCAATGACACTACGTGCCAAGCTGCACCCTACGCGTTTCATCATAAAAAAGACATTGTGTGAGGGGTGCCCAATGTGTGATTGAGCCTCTGTGATGGGGTGGTTAATTGCTTCTGGTAAGAGGCTGTGAATGCTCTTAGTGGTGGTGGCGGTTTTAACTTGGGATCTCTAGTCCTATTTCAAACTGCTGAGGACTAAGCGTTTACTGTAAAGGAGAAGAGACATTGTTTTGTGCACTTTGGTCTTGATTTGGGACTTTTTGAATTTACTAAAGCCTGAGTGTCTTTTTTGAAATATAAAAGCTTCCAATATTTAAGGGGTCTAAGTGCATATTTTTTTATTGTCATTTTCCATTGGTATATTTAGTACCCTGATACTAAAGGATGGTGGATAATGATGGCAAGGTATAGATTTGTTACAGTTGGGCAACAGGATACCTAGACGGCCCAGCATGGATGTGTCCTGTCGGGTTGTAAAGGAATGGAGACAAACCCATCAGTATACTGCCATGGAGAAAAGTCATGAAAGGAAATGTTCTGTTATTTGCAGTGCCAGAAGGAAACTTTTCACGGAAGTAATGACAGACGACGCTTATGTTTCTTTCAGGAAAGATTTACTTTAAGAAGGTCCTTTGAGTGTCCTCCCTTCTCTACAAAAATGTCATTCTCCTGATGTTGGAATGCCCCTTTCCTCTGTTTTCACCCTCCATCTTGGTCTCACCATAAGGTGTTGGTCTTCTTGTTTGATTGTGGTAAAAATATGTGCAGCACTAATCTGATTTAAAATGGGTGCATAACAAAAAATGAACTTGAGTGTTCAATTCGAATGTATTAAAGTCAGTGTAACAGTGTACAGTAGTACCTTGGATTACGAGCATAATCTGTTTCAGAAGAATGCTTGTAATCCAAAGCACTCGTATATCAAAGCAAGTTTCCCCATAGGAATCAATGGAAACTCAGATAATTTGTTCCACAGCCACTGCTTGTCTATGCAGTACCGCATGTGGCCAGAGGTGGGGGGGGCACCGGAGACACTCGAAAACACTCAGAGAAGCTCGGAGACCACTCGGAGGCGCTTGGAGACACCCGGGAACCTAGTGTTTCCAAGCGGCTTCAAATAGCTCAGAGTAGCTCAGAGCGACTACGAGTGTCTCCGAGCATCACCGGTGCCCCTGCACCATTGGCCAAATGTGATACTGCACACCCCAGAGGCTTGAATCCTGCCTTTGTGACAACTTGTAGAACCCAATGGCACCAACAGAGCTCGACCCTGTTGGTGCCATTGGGTTCTACAAGCTGTCACAAATACCCATTAAGCGCTTTTTTATCCATGGAAATGTGAGTGTTCTGACTTTTAAAATACATTTTCCAATCATATGGTTTTACGCTTTGTGTCGCTATTTTGTCTTTTTTTTCGATGCACTGATTGAGCAGTAGGGAGAAGATACTACCCACCCCTCACTTTGATGTTGCAAGTCTTGCACAGTCGCCCTGCATTGAGGAAGGGACGGTGGAAGCTGAATATCCCATCTATTACCCGGGAGGAAGTGGCGTGGAGATTTAATCTTTAGTGGTGTACATACACCCCCTGCCTGTGCAGACCCACTAGGTATAAGCTTTAATGGGTCCACACGTTCCGGTAAGCCCCCTCATAATCGGTGGTGGTGCAACCCTTTACAGTGATGACCTTTACTGCTGGCGTTGGTACTTATCTAGTTACTCTGGATCACTATTTTGGACATTTGTCTTCTCACATTCTTATTTGGACTTTTTTTTTTTCCTTTGTTTCACGATTTTCTTTCATAATTTTTTTCAATATTTACACAATGCCCTATGGATTGAGGTTATTCTTTTTTTTTTTTTTTTATCTTTTTATTGATGGATTGAGGTTATTCATCTAAACCTAAGATCACGTAATGGTGTGATTGTATGTTATTCAAAGTTTTGTATCATTTACAGTATTTGTATCCATCACCTAACACAGATACATTGAATGTACACTGTTACATTGACTTTATTATGTTGGGTTGGCACTGAATTCAACACTCAAAGTAAATATTTTGTAATACACCCATTTTAAATCAGATTAGCACTGCACATATTTTACCACTATCCTAGAATACAATTTTGTCCTTTGCTGTGCTGGCTGCTTTAGTATTCACTTTGGACACCAGCTTTTTTTTTTTTTTCTTTACATTATTTCTTCTTGTTTGATTCCCAGGCCAGTTGTTCCCTGAACTTATTAAAAAAGTAAAAGCTGAAGTTTAATCTGCTAATGTAGGTAGGTGAGGTTGAAAAAAGACACAAGTCCATCAAGTCCAACCTGTGTGTGTGATTATATGTCAGTATTACATTGTATATTCCTGTATGTTGTGGTCGTTCAGGTGCTTATCTAATAGTTTTTTTAAACTATCAATGCCCCCCGCTGATACCGCCGCCTGTGAAAGGGAATTCCACATCCTTCCGGCTCTTACAGTAAAGAACCCTCTACGTAGTTTAAGGTTAAACCTCTTTTCTTCTAATTTTAGTGAGTGGCCACGTGTCTTGTTAAACTCCCTTCTGCAAAAAAGTTTTATCCCCATTGTGGGGTCACCAGTATGGTATTTGTATATTGAAATCATATCCCCTCTCAAGCATCTCTTCTCCAGAGAGAATAAGTTCAGTGCTCGCAACCTT
Organism: Lithobates sylvaticus; assembly: GCA_028564925.1. Taxonomy (NCBI): domain Eukaryota; kingdom Metazoa; phylum Chordata; class Amphibia; order Anura; family Ranidae; genus Lithobates; species Lithobates sylvaticus. The sequence goes on from CM053035.1 coordinate 172,595,741, forward strand.
TCTTCATAACTAATATCCTCCAGACCCTTCATTAGCTTTGTTGCCCTTCTTTGTACTCGCTCCATTTCCAGCACATCCTTCCCGAGGACTGGTGCCCAGAACCGGACAGCATACTTTACGTGAGGCCGGACCAGAGTCTTGTAGAGTGGGAGAATTATTGTTTTATCTCTGGAGTTGATCTTCTTTTTAATGCATGCCAATATTCTGTTAGCTTTGTTAGCAGCAGCTTAGCATTGAATGCCATTGCTGAGCCTATCAACTACTAGGACCCCCAGGTCCTCTTCCATCCTAGATTCCCCCCCCCCCCCCCCCCCCCAGTGTATAAAATGCATTCATATTTTTGCCACCCAAATGCATTATTTTACATTTTTCTACATTAAACCTCATTTGCCATGTAGTTGCCCACCCCGTTAATTTGTTCAGATCTTTTTGCAAGGTTTCCAGTGGAGAAGTTATTTCCCTGCTTAGCTTAGTATCATCCGCAAATACAGAGATTGAACTGTTTACCCCAGGTCATTTATGAACAAATTAAATAGGATTGCTCCCAGGACAGAACCCTGGGGGACCCCACTACCCACCCCTGACCATTCTGAGTACTCCCCATTTATCACCACCCTCTGAACTTGTGTTGCCAGTTTTCAATCCATGTACTCACCCTATGGTTCATGCCAACGGACCTTATTTTGTACAGTAAACGTTTATGGGGAAATGCTTTTGCAAAATCCAGATACACCACGTCTACGGGCCTTCCTTTATCTAGATGGCAACTCACCTCCTCATAGAAGGTTAATAGATTGGTTAGCTAGAATGATTCTTTGTGAATCCATGCTAATTACTGCTAATGATACAATTTTTATTACTAAAATCTTGTATATAGTCCCTTATCATCCCCTCCAAGAGCTTGCATACTATTGATGTTAGAAAAACTGGTCTGTAATTCCCAGGGATGTATTTTGGGCCCTTTTTAAATATTGGTGCTATATTGGCTTTTCTCCAATCAGCTGGTACCATTCCAGTCAGTAGACTGTCAGTAAAAATTAGGAACAATGGTCTGGCAATTACTTATATTTTGGCTTTCTATGTCTTCCCCTCATCAACATGCTACAGAAATGTTTAAATGTTAAATTGGACAGATCATGGCTGGTGGGAAAGGCTGGCAGTATCCTGTACTTTTCTGAAAAGTCCTCAGTCCTGATGCAAGCAGTGGCTTTGCTCTCAGGGGCAATGAAAATATTAAAATGCCTTGATGGATGGATGTTAGTCTGGAAGGGTGGGTGTTCCTAGACAAGCTGTATTTACATGCAGAACTCCGTAAGTAATGCCTACATGTAATGCTAACCCTGCATGAAAGAGCTTAAATGCAATAACTGAAAAAAACTGACCAGGGTCAGTCAGGCTGGGGATGAATAGGTTAGATCAGTGGTCTCCAAACTGCGACCCAGGGGCCAGAAATGGCCCTTTGATTGCTTGTTTCTGGCCCATACGGCACTATTTCATCCACTGATACCAACAATGGGGTATAATCCCCCCCCCCCCACTGACACCAATGATGGGACACAATTCTGCCCAATGACACTAACGATGGGGCACAATTTCTCCCACTGACACCAATGATGGGACACAATTCCTCCCACTGACATCAAAGATGGGCATTGTTTTTCCCCACTGACGTCAGAAACCTTTTCTACTCCCAATGGCTACGGTCCGGCCATCCTAAAGCCTGAAGGACAGTAAACTGGCCCTTTGTTTAGAAAGTTTGGAGACCCCTGGGTTAGATGATGCTGGAAGTCCTCTAGCCAGGAAAGGGGGTGGGTTCTATCTCACTTGCTGCAGATTCTAATGCACATTGCAAAAAGCTAACAGTGTGCAGTGAAATATTTTTCAGTACAGGAGAGGAGCCTGTGCAAATTCTGCAAGCCTAAAGGGAAAGCTGGAGTTCAGTTTTGATGTACATTTATGGTGCCTGGAACATAATGCGCAGTGTTTTAGCTTATATTTCACCAGGATGCAGTGCTGTATAACAGCAGTCAGGGGGTGCTGTACCATAGAAATTGACAGTTTAATACAAAGTGGCAACACATGAGGATAGACAAAAAAAAAAATACATGCAGCAATCTTCCTGATGAAGCACACCACAGCCACGGTGCATCACATACATCACAACATATGTTCATCAAAGCTGCTTAGCCTTAGTGCGGGGGTCTTCAAACTTTACAGTATGAGGACTACATCACATAATTTGTAATTATTCAAAATTTAAATGAATGAATATGTTTTTTGTAATTAGCATGAAAGTCCAATTAGAATCCCCAGCTTACATCAGGGTCCACATCAAAGCCCCGTTACATCAGGTTCCCCATCAGAGTCCCCCATTACACCAGGGTCCCAATTAAAGCCTCATGTTACATCAGGTTCCCCATCACAGTCCCCTGTTACATCAGGTTTGCCATCAGAGTCCCCCTGTAACATTATGTTCCCCATCAGAGTCCCCCTGTAACATCATGTTCCCCATCAGAGTCCCCTGTAACATCAGGTTCCCCATCACAGTCCCCTGTTACATCAGGTTCCCCATCAGAGTCCCCTGTTACATCAGGTTCCCCATCAGAGTCCCCTGTTACATCAAGTTCTCCATCAGAGTACCCTCTTACATTAGAGTCCCTTTAGAGTCCCCATCAGAGTCCCCTCTTAACATTAGGGGCCGGTTAAAACTTTGCAATGGGCCTTAGTTTGGAAACCCCTGCTCTAGAACATGGAGCTAAATGCCATCATATCTATGCATGGACATGGACTATGTTAGAGCTGTGTTTAGATCCGTAAAATAAATAAAACTGCCATGTGGATCAGGACCAGGTGTTTTTATATCTGTGTGCATGAACCCTAAAGCTGTAGGTGTTGCAGAATCTATAAGTACTATTGGTAATAAGTAATAAATCAACATATTTTGTGACTGACCTTCAGGACACTTCCCACAGCATTGTCTGTGATCTCGGTCGTAATATTCATGTTCATGACATGTTGAACTGGTCGTTACCTAAAAAATAAAAATGGTAGAATGTTCTGGGATAATAGTACATTGTGAATTCAATCAAACACTTGAACCACCCTTGTTCCAAGAAATATCAAATCAGATATTAAAGCTCTGATCAGGTACAGGTACACTTTCCCCCCTCCCCCCTGATAGGTACCCTTTCCCCCTCCCCCTGAAAGATGCCAAATGTGGCACCAGGGGGGGGGAGCACTCTGGGTGGAACTCCGCTTTAAGCAACTCTTTAGATATTGTACATTTGCATCAGTCCCCATACAGTACATACTAGGACCAATTTGGACAGGAGTCAATTAACCTACCAGCATGTCTTCAGATTGTGGGAGGAAACTGGAGTACCCGGAGGAAACCCACAAAAGCACAGAGCAGACTCCATACAAAGAGTGACCCGGCTAGGATTCGAACCGAGGACCTAACCCCTGAAAAGCCTTACATGTAAGTGATAAATAGCCATTTCCTGAATCGTATTTATACATGAATTTAAATGTATAAAAATGTTTTCAAAATATAGTGTGTTCCTCATACTGAAAAAAAAACAATGTAACACATGTGGCCTAATTTCAATTAAATTAATAATACAACAGCCCTCTCTGCTGCCCCAAAAGCCAGATTCTGACGATTATTCCTGGGCACTTTTACACTTGGCTTCTTCGTAGTGGAGGAGTCCCTATTTCAGACACTTTGATAAATGAGGCAAACTTTCATATATTCTGGGTAGCCTAGGCAAGGCACGAAACGACAAACTGCTACACTGTGCGCTGACACACTAACCCAATTCACTTTCCATACTGCTGACAACATATAGTGGAAAACGTGACTCCGAGCCGGTTGTAGATTGTAGATTGGTATGCAAATTTGTATTGTGTGAGCTGCTGGATAATATGCAAATTCTAATCACCACAATTCATCTTTGCATGGAGGCACGGCAGCTCACAGATATCCTGAACAATATATGTGATGAAGCAGCATGAAATAATGATTATGACATGAGGCATATACAAGTACCACAGGTGCCAGATCAATGGTGGAACTGTCCAAAAGTCCTTTCATTGTTCACAAAAATACTATACAACATCAACACGTTTCGGGGGCACTCCCTCCTTCATCAGGGCTGCAAGATTACAAAAATATTCATTATAAAAAAAAATGATATGGCTTAGTCAAACACAATAGGATCCTGTGTACAACAGGGTCCTGTGTATGTAGTCGGCATAAACTAAATATGACCTGCTGAAAAGTGAAGAGGATGAATGAAAGTCCCATTGGAGTCCCTGCTGCTGGTAGCATTCAGAAAACATTAAAGGCACCTGTCCCATACAGGACAAAGCAATTGGTTCACTTAAATGCCAGGCCCAACATCTTCTTATGCCCCGTACACACGGTCAGATTTTCTGACGGAAAATGTCCTATCGGACAATGTTGTCGGAAATTCCGACCGTGTGTAGGCTCCATCGGACTTTTTCCGTCGGATTTTCCGACGGACAAAGTTTTATCTCCTGCTCTCAAATTTTCCGACAACAAAGTCCTATCGGACTTTTTCCGATCGCGTGTAGCGAATTCCGACGGACTAAGTGCTACGCATGCTCAGATCAAATTACAAGACCAAAGCTATTGGCTACTAGCCTCTACGTAGTCTCGTCGTAGGCAACAAACGTCACCACAAACAGAATGATCGGATTTTCCGACAACTTTGTCCGACCGTGTGTATGCAACACCAGTGTCGGACAAAATCCGTCGGAAAAAATCTGATGGATTTTGTGGTCAGATTTTCCGACCGTGTGTACGGGGCATTAGACATACTTTCTCTTTACCTGCAAGAGTGTGAAAATTCCAAGGCCATCTGGATGCAGCTTATGCATGGTAAGGACTCTTTGTGTCATCATGTGACAGCAAAGGGACTGGTGGTTGGCTGCTCAGGCACCCAAATCGGCATTAAGGGAGGATGGACCGAAAGTCACATGCTCTCCTTTAACCAAACGTACACAACATTTCATGCATTCCTGATTGCAAAACAGAATATCAGGGGAGCATAGAAGTTGTGAGTATATGCAGGTGGGGGGCATTGAAACTAACCTTTTGCTCTGTGTGGCCCCCAAAGTTTTTTGAGATTGCTAATTCAGTGTTTGCTCCCTCTTGTGGCCAATTTATAAATTTCTATGTTTACTATAATAACAAAAAATATGGAAAAGCTAGCATGTGAAAATATAAATGTCCGATCAATAATGACTTTAACTACAGTAGCTCAGCGTTTTGGATAGCTAGATTATGTCCAAAATGTGCAAGATTGAAACAAGCTCACGGCTGCAGTAGCAGCATGTCTTATTTTGCCAGCATTACTGTTGCCGAAAACAAACCAAGCAAGTCTATTGGGAGCCCTTGTAACACATGACAGTGGTGAGGCATTTACAGCGTTAAATCAAGTGGTAAGGAGATGACATATCTCCTCCTCACTGCCTGTCAAAAGAATCAGAAAAGGGATCCGAGGTGGGGCTACTGCACAAGTGAACAAGCCCTTACTGTGCTTGCAGGTGCTGCACCCCTGCTGGGTGGTTCCCAGGCTCTTCCGCTCCCCCTGTAAGGGTGAGGAGTGGGACTAGTTCAGGGAAAGGAAGGCATGGAGCTAGGAGGAACTATTAAAGCGTAGGGCTGGCATGACAGGGTGGAAGGGGAACAAGACAGTTGAGAGTTAATGTGCCAAAGAGATAGGTGGTAGTTTCTAACTTACGTGATTGGTGAGTAGACGAGGTGATGGGGAGGAGCATAAGAGAAAAGGACTGGAGGAATGAATGGTACCGTAGCAGTCGACGTTGGGAAGCCATCAGATGAACGTTCCACCCTCCCTCCCTGAGATAGGGTAAGTTGGTTTTTAGGGTGTAGGCGTGGAGATGGATTGGGACCCACTGGATGCGGTTAAAAAATCTGTCAGTGGGAGACAAGTGGGGAACCATCGTTGGTATGGTGTCCTCTGGTTGAGTGTGGTCCACTAAGAGGGACCAGGTAGTGGTAGACTTGTAAGGTCTGTGGGGCAAGTGTTAATGTTGAGTCAGTGTTCTTGCGGCTGGGGACATCTAGCTTTAGTTTATGTTACTGTTGCCATTTATTAATTATGTTGTTTAATAAAAGGCCGGAAGGCCATTTAACTCCAACCAGTGGCAGAATATAGGGGTCGCTGAGGTTGCCATGCGACCGGGCCCCATGCTGCAGGGGGGCCTTGAGGGCCCCCTTTATACCTCGATAAGAGGAGCGGCAAGGGAGACTGAGACCGAGCTCCCGTTCCTCACCCGAACGGTATTCAGCACTGTGCAGGGAGCTCTTCACATTTATTACATCTAAAGTGAAAGCAGTGTGTTCTGTGCTCTTTGTCTCCCCCTACAGTGCAGTACCTGACAGGAAGAGGTAAGGGCGAGCACTGCCGATTTTGAAAAGGATGTATGTGTGTGTGCACACCAGAGTCAGAGCAATAATTCTAGGTCCCGCATTAAAGTCTTACTAAACCCAGGAGCCTGCATTCACTATATCTGGTCTCCCACACTACACAGAACATGTAAAATGTAATTATTTTAGTAAATATAAACTGCTAAATACCTTTTATCGTCAGCAGTATATAGCAGTCTTGTGACTTCTATCAGTGTCTAGTTAAAGCTTGTAGGAGGAGTTTTAATTCTCCTCTCACTGTCCTATGAGGTTGCAGGACCCCTGACCCTCTGTCTGGACAGTGCTGATTGGCATACCTTCCAACTGTCCCCAAGGAGGCCAGGCTTTAACACCTACATGCTGCACATATGCATCCATAGATGGCAGAGCTTTCTGTGCTAGGAGTGCACTTACAGACAGCTCTTGGTCTCTAGTCATGATTTGGAGCTGGCTGGATGAGCTCCTGATCATGTGACCACTGTGACTGCCAATCAGAGTAGTCTTATGATTGGGAAGTCTTGTCTGGCCCCTGGGAATATAGACTCCCAAGTAAAGCCATTTATGGGCAACTGGACATGAAAGCACATCTAAATGTCAGCTGAGGTCATCAACTTTGCCTCTCTTGCTAAAGAATTTTACTGCTTTTGCTTCACCTTTAGTCAGTGGTGACCCGTGCATTGTGGGCACGCGGGCACTGCCCACCCTAACACCACCGCCCTCCCTACCCATGCCCCCGGCCCCTTTCAGGACGCCGGGTGCATGAATTACTATGGCGGGGATAGACGGGTGTGTTTTTTGAAGCACCCGATTAAATCCAGAGGCTCTAATAGGCATCAAAAAAGGGTGGGCTCGCGGCGCAGAGCACTGGGTCCCGATCCCACCCAGTTGTGTGACATTTTCACACTAAATCTTCTCCCCGCCAATCAGGAAGCAGGTGTGAGACCTGTTTCCCGATTGGCCAAAACAGTAGGCAATCCTATTGGACGCCTGACGTGGAGCCAGGAAGGACGCCCGCCAGCCTGGAGCCATTGCCCGGACCCCGTACCCACTAGCCTGGAGCCGCTGCCTGGACCCAGCACCTGCTAGCCTGGAGCCGCTGCCTGGACCCCGCACCCACTAGCCTGGAGCTGCTGCCTGGACACCGCACCCTAGTGGGGCTGGAGCCGCTGCACGGAGCCCGCACCCGCTAGCCTGGAGCTGCTTCCCAGACCCTGCACCCACTAGCCTGGAGCAGCTGCCCAGACCACGCTAGTTTGGAGCCACTGCCCGGACCCCGCACCCACCAGCCTGGAGCCGCTGCCCACACCCCACCATGCTGGATGACACCCCCCATTTATTTGGATCTATCCAGGTAAGTGCCGGACCAACCGGTAGACATGGGGGGGGGGGGGGCGTTTGTTAGGGTCGTGCTGCCGGGGTGGGGTGGTTGCTTGCCGTCCCCCGCGAACGAAAAACCCACCAGCCGCCACTGCGTTTAGTAGTGTAAGTTTATATGTGAGCAATAAGCAAAGTTATGTATTCAGTATTCAAGTACAAAATCCTGAATTTGGTAGAAAGTGAAAAGTTATTTACTTGAATCAGCTGGGAGGGGGGATAAGTTGACTTTCAGTAGAGGTTCTACTATAGCTGAAATACACATGCCGAGCTTTGATCTGATATTATGTACAACTGTTGTTTTTTTTTCTAATTCTGTCAGTAGTTCCCCTTTAAGCACAATGAACAGTTTGCCCCTGGAGGGCTGCAGTGCTGCTACACGCTCTCATCCTGAAAGTGGTCTTTTACTACAAATATGAGATCACCAGTGATGACCCCACTTGCCTTTCCTGAGATGAGTTGGCTCTGCCTGGAAATAAGATTACTGATGAGTAAACAGAAAAGTTAATAATGATATAATTTAGCACTAAAACGTTTTATGGGTTTAGAGGCAAAAGCAGATACATAGTCATCTTTTTATCATTTTGTGAAAGCTGAGAGGTTGGGGTCTTTGTCCGTTTTTTTACCACTAAGTAGAAGGAAGGAGTAGTGTGTTGGATCCCTTAAAGGATATGTAAAGGTTTGTTTAAAAAAAAAATAAAATGTCATACTTACCGCCTCTATGCAGTTGGTTTTGCACAGAGTGGCCCCGATCATCCTCTCCTCGGGGTTCCCTTTAGTGGCGCTCAACGCTCTTGAGTGTTGGATAGCCGCTTTCCATGGGGGCACCCATGCGAGCGTGCTCCCGAGTTCTGTTGCTGCGTCTATTGACACAGACAGCAGGATTTGGCCCCGCCCCCCAGCCCCTGTGTCATTGGATTTGATTGACAGCAGTGGGAGCCAATGGCTACGCTGCTATCAATCTATCCAATCAGAACCCGAGACACCGGCTAGAGCTGGTGTGCTCGTCCCCGTTGCTGGAAAGATAGGGTTCAGGTAAGAAAAAGGGGGCTCTGGGGGGCTGCTGCATCACAAAAGGTTTTTCAACTTAACCACTTTCAGACCAGACCATTTTGCTGACTTAAGACCATACCACTTTTTGCGATTCGGCACTATGTCGCTTTAACTGACAATTGCGCGGTCGTGCGACGTGGCTCCCAAACAAAATTTACGTCCTTTTTTTCCCACAAATAGAGCTTTCTTTGGTGGTCTTTTGATCACCCCTGCAGTTTTTATTTTTTGCTCTATAAACAAAAATAGAGCGACAATTTTGAAAAAAACGCATTAATTTTTAACTTTTTGCTATTATAAATATCCCCAAAAAATATATTAAAAAAATGTTTTCCCTCAGTTTAGGTGCATTCTTACGTATAAATGAAAAATAGTCCAGTGAGAACTTAATAAATACCAAAAGGCAAGCAATTTCATGTCCATAGTCAATCTCCACAGCACCTCCTCAGACCATGATCACAGTAGGCTCCCTTATTTAATAAAACAGGACGGGACCGTCAACAGCAGCACATGAAGCAGAAAGGCAGTACTCAGGATCCCAGGGAAATGGAAAGAAGACTCACCATAGCATAATTCCGTATAACAAATTTAATAAAAGTAAAGAAATACACTTACATAGAAAGCAGTAAAAACGCCCATAAAAAATGCCGGCCGGCATGCAATCGCCCATCCAACCTACGCTGTATCGTGACGACGTCAGCACGTCTGCCACCCGACGTACGTTTCGTCGTAAAAAGACTTATTCGTGGGGACCAGATGATAGATTTGATGGTGCTCCTAGGGATCATCAAAGATTTGGATATTTTTTTTATAACCTAACCCTGACTTGTACTTCTCAACAACATTGTCCCTTACTTGTTTGGAGAGTTCCTTGTTCTTCATGGCAGTGTTTGGTTTGTGGTGCCTCTTGCTTAGGTGTTGCAGCCTCTGGGGCCTTTCAAAAAGGGGTGTATATCTAATGACAGATCATGTGACACTTAGATTGCACACAGGTGGACATCATTTCACTAATTATGTGACTTCTGAAGGTAATTGGTTGCACCAGAGCTTTTTATGGGCTTCATAAAAAAAGGGGGTGAATACATATGCACATGCCAATTATCATTTTTTTTATTTCTGAAAAATAGTTTTATGTATATATTTTTCTAATTTTACTTCACCAACTTAGACTATTGTGTTCTGACCCATCACATAATTCAGATTAAAAACATTGAACTAAAGGCTGTAATGTAACAAAATAGGTAAAAAGACATACTATAGCCATGAATACTTTTGCAAGGCACTGTATAACAGCTTCAACTCTTCTGGGAAGGCTGTCCACATGGTTTAGGAGTATGTCTATGGGAATGTTTGACTATTCTTCCAGGAGCGCATTTGAGAGGTCAGGCACGGATGTTGGACAAGAAAGCCTGGCTCACAGTCTCCGCTCTAATTCATCCCAAAGGTGTTCTATCGGGTTGAGGTCAGGACTCTGTGCAGGCCAGTCAAGTTCCTCCACCCCACTTTACCATTGCATACCAGTATTACTGAGCCTATAACTACAAGTGTGACTGAAACTGTTACTCCTAGGGGTTGATTTACTAAGGCCTGATTCACACCAATACAGGTTGCAGTTTGCAAATTCTAGGTGCATTTTGCGTTTTTCAATACACATGTTTGATCCATTAAAGTCTATGGAACCAAAAACCAGAAAAAATCCCTGGCCCTTTCCATAAAATGCACAGATGTGAACTACATCTATAGAAATTTAGCAGACTCTGAAGCTTCTATAGGTAGACAGCCATGCAGGGAAATGCATCCAGCAAGACACCACATCTGCATGCATAGGATCACTGTCTCCTATGGAAACAATCTTGAAACAGTTTCTAACAAAGCTTGTAATAAACGTATTCACTTCTTCTACAATCTCCTATTGTAGATCTTCACTCAGCTGAGCTCCCAGTCTTTCACTAGATAGTCCCTCGGACATATGGTTGCCACCTCATCCCTTTAAAACCGAACACATAATAATTACGGAGGTTCTGAGGCTGATTAAGGTGGTAATTAAACTCACTTGGTGCCTTATCTGCATTTAATCAGCCTCAGAACCTGTGTAATTCATATGTGTTCAGGTTTAAAGGGCAGCACAACACACGTCCACCCAGACAGCCATCCAGGTGGCACAGAACCCCGATCACCTGACTTCACCCAAATAAATAGACTCTCCCTGCAGGCCAAGGGACCCAAGAAGATCCCTGCCCATTGGCTGAGACACCCCATTCATTCCTAATCTGTCCTTGCAATGCCCTTTTCTTATCTCATGCCACCAGGTACCTGGTCATCTAGTGACAGAAGAGAGAAGTGCAGCAACTCCAGAATTAGGGTGAAATCAGGGGACCTCCTAGCAATTGGCCAAGGCAACCATCACTTGGCAAATACATTTACGAGCAACCCTGCCTAACCATCAGGGTGCTACACTGGCATGTGATTGGGTATTCTTTGTAAAGTGAAGCCTTCCTCATTTACTAAGCTCTGGAGCAACTGCAATTTTTAAAAGTGCACAGTCTAGTTGCCCTTAGTAAATCAACCAGTGGCGGAACTACCGCCATAGCAACACACGTGGCCGCTAGGGGGCCCGCGGCCGATAGGGGGCCCGCAGCTGAGTGGAAACCGCTGCAGAATGGAAACCGCTGCCGATTGGGGCCCTCAGCCGGGGCCCACTGCCGAGTGGTCCGGGCTCAGCATCAGCAAGCTCCTGTGCTATGACCTGTCCTATACACAATACTATCACTTTCCGTCCCCCTTCTGCTCCGTACTGCGCATGCGCAGTACACAGCGGACACTTGGTGATGTCAGAACACCGGCGCCAGCGTCTTGACGTCACTCGGCCGGGGACGCGATGGGAGGAGCTTCGAGAGACTGAGCTGCATCCAAGAGAAGCCAGGCAGCGCCGCTGAGGACGAACTCACGTTTTTGCAGAATTTGCATAGCAATCATTCCATTCCAATTTCCAGGTACAACAAGCTAAATTAGGCTGATGCAGTGATGCCATAGGTCTAAAGAGTCTGTGATTGTGAGGACTGTCTGATTTTTCAGGGGGGTTGGGGGAAATGTCCTGCACTACTGTCATAGTAACTTCTGTTTTAACCACTTTAGCGCCGGAAGAATTTACCCCCTTCCTGACCAGATCACTTTTTGCGTTTCGGCACTGCATCGGTTTAACTGACAATTGCGCGGTCGTGCGACGTGGCTCCCAAACAAAATTGACGTCCTTTTTTCCCCACAAATAGAGCTTTCTTTTGGTGGTATTTGATCACCCCTGCGTTTTTTTTTTTTTTTGCGCTATAAACAAAAACATAGCACAATTTAAAAAAAAAAAACACATTATTTTTTACTTTTTGCTATAATAAATATGTCCCAAAAATATATAAAAAAACTATTTTTTTCCTCAGTTTAGGCCGATACGTATTCTTCTACGTATTCTTCTACATAAAAAAAAAGCAATGAGCGATTATTGATTGGTTTGCGCAAAAGATATAGCGTTTACAAAATAGGGGATAGTTTTATGGCATTTTTATTAATAATTTTTTTTTTAAAATGGCGGCGATCAGCGATTTTTATCGTGACTGCGACATTATGGCGGACACGTCGGACAATTTTTACACATTTTTGGGACCATTGTCATTTATACAGCAATCAGTGCTATACAAATGCACTGATTCCTGTGTAAATGACACTGGCAGTGAAGGGGTTAACCACTAGGGGGCGGGGAGGGGTTAAGTGTGTCCTGTGTTTATCCACTTCAATACCGGCGTATAGTCATATGACGCCCACAAGGTGGATCTCCCATCCTGGGTGGGCGTCATATGACGTCCTCGCATTCCCGGCCGCCTGGGGGGCGCGCGATGTCCACCGGGCACCCGCGATTGCCCGTTAAAACAACGGGACCGTGCGGGAACGTGGAGCTGTGTGTGTAAACACACAGCTCCACGTCCTGTCAGTGGCGAGGAGACCGATCATGTGATCCCAGTACGGAGGATCACTGATCGGTCTCCTCCCCTTGTGAGTCCCCTCCCCCCACAGTTAGAATCACTTCTATAGGGAACACATTAACCCCTGCAGCGCCCCCTAGTGTTAACCCCTTCCCTGCCAGTCACATTTACACAGTAATCAATGCAATTTTATAGCAACGATCGCTGTGTAAATGTGAATGGTTCCAAAAATGTGTCAAAAGTGTCCGAAGTGTCAGCCGCAATGTCGCAGTCACGAAAAAAAAAAAATCGCAGATCGCCGCCATTACTAGTAAAAAAAAAAAAAATTCAATAAATCTATCCCCTATTTTGTAGACGCTATAACTTTTGCGCAAACCAATCAATATACGCTTATTGCGATTTTTTTTTACCAAAAATATGTAGAAGAATACGTATCGGCCTAAACTGAGGAAAAAAAACGTTTTAAAAAAAAAAAAAAATGGGATATTTATTATAGCAAAAAGTAAAAAATAATGTGTTTTTTTTTCAAAATTGTCGCTCTTCTTTTGTTTATAGCGCAAAAAATAAAAACCGCAGAGGTGATCAAATACCACCAAAAGAAAGCTCTATTTGTGGGAAAAAAAGGACGTCAATTTTGTTTGGGTGTAACGTTGCACGACCGCGCAGTTGTTAGTTAAAACGACGCAGTGCCGAATCGCAAAAAGTGCTCTGGTAAGAAAGGGTGAAAAATGGCCCGGTGCTGAAGCGGTTATTATATGGTTATTTAAATTTTGGTTTTGTTGTTCGAAATTAATATAAGCTGTTGCCTGGGTACTGTGCCACATGAGTGTGGTAATCTGTTGTTCAATGGAATTAGTTAATTTTTTTTGTGTGGGGGGGGGGGCTGTATGCAGGGGGGGCCCCATACAACATTTTGCTATGGGGCCCTGTGATTTCTAGTTACGCCCCTGAAATCAACCCCTGTTTGTTCTACCGCAAATGCACCGAGCCATTATGCAGGCTGTCATCTACCTTGTTGTCCATTACACCTGCAACTTATAAATACAATAACTGTTCAACCGTATCTGGACTTTGTTGTGCCATTTCCTTAACTTGGTACCATTTTTCTGGCTCTGCCCACAAGCGGTTGGGTGCTGTAAAAATGTTGCTTAACCTTTTTTTTACCACCCCCCCTCCCCCAAAAACAAGTGTAAACAAGCCCTAAAACAGCAGTTTTTGTTTTTGAAGGATCCTTTGTAAGATAGTTGTATTTCCTGTTGATTCTACCAGTAAATCTGTTGATCTCCATCTTCATGTAATAGGATAAGAATGCTTTTTTTCTGCGGTGAAATCACTGCAGTGTTGTCACCATGTGGACAGAGTAAACTAATATGGATATTTTTACTTTCAGATAGATAAAAGCCCAACTCCAGCTAACACTTTTTAACCTGTTACCCCAACAGATTTTTTTCTTTTGGAAAAAGGTTTTAAACCCAAGAGCACAAAAATGTTATATTTTGCAGCTTACTAGTCCTTAGAAGTGGTGGTTGCATTCGTTTTCATTTTTCACGCTAAGCACTTTTTCAGCAAGTACAGGGAAATACCTGTTGATCCTGCAAGAAATGCAGTGTCCTTGTCACATCCTGTGAGCTGAAAAGAACCTTATCCTTATGGTAGACTTGTAGGAGGGTGCTGAGCGGCAGGTGAGGCACTGATGGGCAGCATTACCACTCAAGCAGGTGGCAGAGCAGGGAGTCAGACGGCAATCCACATTCATTTCTGCATTAGCATCCAGAAGTGAAAGTGATTGTAAAGCTTTGTTTTAAAAAAAAAAAAACAACAAACAGGTCATACTTACCTGCTCTGTGCAATGGTTTTGCACAGAGCAGACCCCAAGCTCCTGGCTGCTCCCTATGGGGGAACTCGTGTGGGATCGATCCCTCCGCTCTCTGCTGACAGGAACCCTGATTTCAGGGGAAACACTGAGAACTCTGATGTACAGAGAGGACTCTGATGTAAGGAGGAACACTGTGGTGTAAAGGGGAACTCTGATTTACCTTAGTGTACTCACTCAGAGACAGGAGAGAGAAGGGGGGAGACTTCAGTTACAGACAGGGATGGATGGTGAGCTCATTTACCCTTTGACAGTCAGCACCTCTCACCCAGATGTAGCTGAGGCTATTATTTCCCACCTTCACTTTCCTTTTCTGAGCCACGGCACCAAGGATTGGCATGTGGGCAGACACAGGAGTAGGAGCGGGTGGAAGAGGTGCAGATCGAGCCCTCTCTCCTCTCCCGTCTGTGTGTGTGTGTAGGTGGGGGAGGGGCATTTGTTAGCGCTGGCTTTGGGCAGTGTGAAAGAGAGCATAACAGACACACTTGGCTTACACATCTGCAGCCAGCAACCCTGCTGGGAAGCCATAGTCCGCTCTGAATAATGTGTCCGGGTTTCAGGTGGTCTGAAACCCGGACGCAGGATTCCAATCCCTAACTGTCCGGGTGAATCTCGGACAGATGGCAACCCTATTATGACATCATGCACAGCTCTCTCTCTCTCTCACTCTCATGAGAGTTTGCCAGGCAGGGAGGTAGGATGAGTCATAAGAGGGCCAATGAGAGCTACAGAGCTGGAGGTGTGCCTCTGTGTGTCTGTGTAAATCCAGGAAGTGAACAGGCAGCAGCTTCAGTTGTCCACAGTTAAAATGGTTGCATACAGACTCAGTGGAAGGAGATTTCTGCAGCATATTTGGCAAGTACAGAATCACAGTATATATAAAATAATATGCAAAGTGGTTGGAGGGAAGCTTCAGAATGTCAAAGATGTTTTTGTTACAATCTATGTGAGCAGGATGCAGTTCATCTTTAAGCACACTGCCAGATGCATATTGTGTTAAATTGTGTCAGGACCATAAAAATTGCCTTATTGTCCATACATATGCTTTGGGACTACCATCTCATTGTTGTACTGTAGGGATGCGCCGATATATCGGCTACCGAAAATTAGCGTCCGAAAATAGGGTTATCTGAGTTTTGCCGATAGAAAAAAGGGTGTCAGATAAAGGCCACTGAAAAACTCACTTGATTTTGCTGTGATTTTATGGCGATTTTCATAGGTTATGTGACTCAAAACTTTGCCACGATTTCAATGCATTTCAATGGGGCGGACCAGTGTGAAGACATACATAGAATGTAAAGGGATGCATTTTTCTTGAGCTTTTCTTGCGCTTTTTTCAACGTAAAAGCACTTCAAAAACTATTGAATATATATATATATATATATATATATATATATATATATATATTTTAAAAACTGTCCATGTTGGTGTCGGTTTTCGGGCCAAGTGCATCCTGAATTTTCGGTTTCGGTCCAGAATTTTCATTTCGGTGCACCACTATCGTACTATTCTTAACATTGTCTCGAAAATTCCTAGAAGACGTTGTCTCTCCTGGTCCCTTCAAATTACCGCCACCCAGTTAGCCCTATAAAAAAACGACTAGTCCCATCGATCCACCATGTAATAGAAATTAACAAAGACAGGAATGTTGGGAATCCAGCCTAGTAGACATCCCACCATAGCTCCCACAGATACGATGGCGGAGTGTAGACATGTGCACTGACGAAAAATTTGTTCGTTTTTGTTTCCTTCATTTTTTTATTTTTTTTTTGGGTCATTCGTTATGTTCAATATTCGTAAGTTAAAAAATTAGTAAATTCGTAAATCTGGAAATGTGAAAATTCGTAAATTCTAAAATTCGAAAATTCGTAAATTCGAAAATTCGTAAATTCGAAAATTCGTAAATTCGAAAATTCGTAAATTCGAAAATTCAAAAATCCGAAAATTTGTCAATTCGAAAATCCGAAAATAAGAAAGGAAATTCAAAAGAACTAAAATCTGAAAATTCTAAATAATAACTAACTAACTAATAATAACTAACTATTAAATTATAGGTATTGTAATTTCCTTTCAAATTTGGCTGTTAGTCAACGTAACAAATTTATCCGAAGTTACCAATTATCCGACATAACGAATGCCGCATCTAAACGGAATTAATTATTATTATTAATAATAAGAAAAGTTTATTATTATTGTTATTTATTATTATTAATACATTACGTTCCATTTGTTTAGATACGGCATTCGTTATTTTCGGATAAGTCCTAACTTTGGATAAATTCGTAATCGTTACATTCTCTAACAGCCAAATTTGAAAAGAAATTCCAATATCTATAATTTAATAGTAATAGTTAAGTTATTGTTAGTTAGTTATTATTTCAGATTTTTAATTTTTTAGGTTTTCGAATTTTCGGATTTTCGTTATTTTGAACATTCGTTCTTATTTTCAGATTTTTGAATTTCCGAATTTTGGAATATTCCTATATTCGAATTTACGATTTTATGAATATTTGAATTCACAAATTTACAAATTTTCAAATATTTGAATTTACAAATATTCATAAAAAATGTGTTTAAAAGGGTTTTCGTTAATTCGGATATTTCCGAATAGATGAATTTGTCGAAATTCGTTAAAAAACTAATTTCCGAACGAAACGAATTGCACATGTCTAGCGGAGTGAGTGTAGCCACCAAGGAACTGGAAGTGGTATTTGCAGCCCCATTTCTCATTGAATCCAATGCATTTCGCCAAGGTCTTCCAATTATTGCTGAAACTTTGTGGAAATTAAATCTTGTTTTCAAATTTTTTCTCATCCCTAGAGGGGGGTCAGGGGCCCCAGCTCACTTATTTCTCTGAGCATTTTTTTTCTTTTGATTACAAAACTTTTATGTTCAAGTGAACTGAACTTCTCTACAGGCAAAGAGATCTATTTTCTGAGAATTGCACTGATCATTATCTAGAAGATTATCCTGTACCATGCTAAGCTGAGTAAAAGGAAAATCATTCAAACATTACTAAGAATCTCTGCGCTTTGGAAAGTATATCTGCCTGTCAGTGTTACCATCGGGCATGGGCACTGCCATCGTCTTCCGGTCTTCTTTTCGGGGTCCTAACCTTTGGTTGATTGGTTAGTTGGGCCACAATGATGTCACTCTTGCACATGAAAATGAAAGTCACATCATCACAGCACAGAGCAGCACTGTACATATGCGTTGAGCTGCGCATGCGTGGCCCGGTCTACATTAACCACTTGACCACTGGGCACTTAAACCCCCTTCCTAACCAGACCAATTTTCAGCTTTCGGTGCTCTCACATTTTGAATGACAATTACTCAGTCATGCAACACTGTACCCATATGAAATTTTTGTCCTTTTTTTCACACAAATAGAGCTTTCTTTTGGTGGTATTTAATCACCACTGCGTTTTTTTTTTTTTTTTTTTGGGCTATAAATCAATAAATGACTAAAAATTCGTTAAAAAAAAAAAGAAAAAAAATTCTTTGTTTCTGACAAAATTTATTGCAGAGTATTGCAGATTATTGCTGAGTATTGGCAGAGTATTGCCGAGTATTGGTAGAGTATTGGCAGAGTATTGGCAGAGTATTGGCAGAGTATTGGCAGAGTATTTGCGAGTATTACATAGTATTGGCAGAGTATTGCATAGTATTGGCAGAGTATTGCATAGTATTGGCAGAGTATTGCATAGTATTGCATAGTTTTGGCAGAGTATTGCAGAGTATTGCATACTATGGCAGAGTACTGCCATAGTATTGGCACTGAGCAGCGCTGTGGGCTGGATCTGTAGTGCCCACAGCGCTGCAAATGATCTCTCCCCCTCTCTCCTCTCACACTGTACCGAGCGTTACAGAGAGGGGAGGGAGGAACCTGCATCATGGAAATGACGCCGGTTTGTTTACAAGTGATGACGGAGCGATCACGTGGTAAGCGGCCGCTACCAGCTGCCGTTTACCGTGATCCGTGATGCGCCGGGTTCCCCAGACCCGGCGGTCACGGATGTTCCCGGGTGCGTGCCCCAGGGGGCACGCTGTATCGATATTCTGGGAGGATGTCCCACGGACGTCCACCCAGAAGAAGCCGACTGCGCTGTAGCTGTCTTTCGGCTATGGCTATTCAGCATGTGGTTAAAGGGTTAGTTCACCTTTACCAAAAAAAACAACTGCCTAATAGGTAAGGGGTGCCTGTAGATAAAAACAAACTGTTCAGCTTTCACAAAAGTTAAAAAATGCCCTTGTTGTAGGTGAAGACCAGGTGTCTCCAAACTTTTAAACCACTTTGCGACCGCCGGCTGTCAAATGACGGCCAGGCGCCGCAGCTCTCGTTCCGGGAGGGCGTCATATGACGTCCTCCCCTTCTGTGAACTCCAGGGAGCGCGCGCGCGCGCCGCCGGGAGCGCGCGCACGCTCTCGCCGTGTCACTGGGCACCCGATGCGCGTGCCCAGCGGCCGCGATGTCCGCTGGGCACCCGCGATTGCCCGGTAACACAGCGGGACCGTGGATCTGTGTGTGTAAACACACAGATCAACGGTCCTGTCAGAGGAGAGGAGCCGATGGTGTGTTCTCTGTACAGAGAAACACCGATCGGTTTCCTCCCCTTGTGAGTCCCCTCCTCCCACAGTAAGAATCACTCTTAGGGAACATATTAACCCCTCCCCGCCCCCTAGTGGTTAACCCCTTCACTGCCAGTGTCATTTATACATGAATCAATGCATTTAAATAGCATTGATTGCTGTATAAATGACAATGGTGCCAAAAATGTGTCAAAAATGTCCGATGTGTCCGCCATAATGTCGCAGTCACAATAAAAATCGCTGATCACCGCCATTACTAGTAAAAAAAAAATATTAATAAAAATGCTATAAAACTATCCCCTATTTTGTAAACGCTATAACTTTTGCGCAAACTAATCAATGATCGCTAATTGCGATTTTTTTTTTACCAAAAATATGTAGAAGAATACATATCGGCCGAAACTGAGAAAAAATTTATTTTTTATATATTTTTTGGGGATATTTAGTATAGCAAAAAGTAAAAAATATTGTTTTTTTTTTTAAATTTGTCGCTCTTCTTTTGTTTATTGCACAAAAAAAAAAAAACGCAGAGGTGATCAAATACCACCAAAAGAAAGCTCTATTTGTGGGGAAAAAATGATAACAATTTCATTTGGGTACAGTGTCGTATGACTGCGCAATTGTCATTCAAAGTGCGTCAGCGCTGAAAGATGAAAAATGGCTTGGTCAGGAAGGGGGTGAAAATGCACTGTAGTGAGGTGGTTAAAGAAAGTGCCAGTTTATTGTCCTTGCGATTTTTATGGGGCTAGACTGTGGCCAGTGGGAGTAGAAAATGTCCTGGCATCTGTAACAACGCCCCATCATTGGTGTCATTGGGGGGAATAGTGCCCCATCATTGTTGTCAGTGGGAGGAATAGTGTCCATCATTGGTGTCAATGAGAGGAACGGTGCCCTGCCATGGTGTCAAAGGGAGGAATGGTGCCCCCATTGGTGTCAATAAGAGGAATGGTGTCCCATTGTTGGTGTCAGTGGGAGGAATAGTTCCCCATTGTTGGTGTCAGTGAGAACAATATTGCCCCATTGTTAGGGTCAATAAGAAGAATATTCCCCCGAGGGACAAAAAATGGCAGCAAAGGGCCGCAGTTTGGAGACCACTGGTGTAGACCATTTGCATACTACCCGAAGCCTGGCAAGAAAGTTCCCGGAGATGGCATTATCCTGTCCTGCCTTGTTGCTAGGAGGTTGCTTAGACACTCCCAGCCAATTCAAACCCCGTTGCATACACTGTCTTTCTCCTTTGTCCCCACTAGCTCTGAGCTCATCGACTCTGTGATGGAAGTGATAGGGGACCACACGTGTGCGTGTGCTAAAGACCTTTTCTCATCAGCAGTATTTAACAGTCTTGTGACTTCTATCAGTGTCCAGCCGAGCTACATGTCCTATGAGGCTACAGACTCTGTCTGGACAGTGCTGATTGGGCCAGTGCTGATCACATGCCCCTCCCAAAAAAATAAAAAACCCTAGCAATACACACCAAACTGAGCATGTGCAGAGTGCCCCCAAGGCTCTGTACTATCATTAGATAGATTGGAGACAGTAGGGGAGGATCAGAGAAGACATGATCAAACAGCCTTTTTACACAATTTAGAGGCTTAACCCCTTAGGTTCCATAGTGAGTAAAACAAGCATGCTTTACTGCATATACAGACTGATTTTACTGTGGTGGGTTAAGTAACACTTGAGGCTGGGTTCACACCTATGTGAATTGGATGAGGGTTTCCAATGGCGGCCCGTCCATTAGCCGCCCCTTCTCTCCAGGTCACCCCCTATATGCATAATGGATAGATTCATGCATAGCATGAATCTATCCAGGCCACCCCCTATTCATGTGTCCGGCCCCTTTCAAGATGCCGGGTGCATGAATTACAGCGGCAGGTGATTTTTTTAAAGTACCTGAATAGAGCCAGAGGCTCTAATAGGCTTCAAAATAATAGGGTGGGCTCGGGTCGCAGAGTATGTGACCCGAGCCCACCCAGGTGTGTTACAAATTGTGTGCTGAAAATTGATCCTCAATCCGGCCAATCAGAAGCGGGTGTGAGCCCCTTCAAAAAGAGAAGACTCCCGATTGGCTGCCGAGGAGGAGGGTGGAAATGGAAGCCACCGCCGTGGAGAGCAGGAGAATGGGAAGCCGCCGGTGATGGAGAACAAAATAACGGGGGGCCGCCATAGGGGGAAGCCGCTGGTGATAGAGTAAGTGCTACTGACCGACGGCGCGGGGGGGTGACATACTGTTTGCCGTCCACACAGCTCCAGGGCCGCCGCGGTCAGCATTGGAAAAGGGTCCTGTGCGTCTTTGGCTCAGTTTCAGGTGCGAATTCAGGCAAGAATTTGGACCTGATTCACACCTGAATCGGTGTACACGCGGCCGCATTAGTGTGTATGTTATGGTGAAGAGGAGAATAGGAGGTGTTCTGTAGCCCTGTCCTAGGAAGACAATGCTGCCTTTCAGTAGATACAGGACAGTGAGTAAGCGTTGTCCCCTTAGGACAGAAAATATGTTACTGGCAGAATCATTAGGTGAAAATCAAAAGGGGAAAAACGCCTAGAAAAGAAAAGTAATACAGCCAGGACATCTAAGGCGATAGGCTGCAATATAATTCATTTTTGGTTTCAAATTGTCTCCGAATGCACTCCTAAAGACGACATGAGCTAAATGGGGACATATATATCGCCCTAATACAAAACTGTTCAGTTCTGATGTGTTCTTTTACGAGAAGGAATAAAAATAAACTATTAGAAGAACTCGGCTCGGTAAGCTGAGAATTGTTTTGACGCCCTGGGAGGGGGAAATGACAAACTTAGCAGCTGTATGAGCACAAATCGAACCAAAATGTCACTCTTATCGCAATTCATTTTTGTTCTGCGTAAGTTTTGGTTTCACTCACCGTTTTTCCCTTAGAAAGACAAATTTTAGAGTCTTCGTGCAAAACCCCAAAAACCACAGAACCCAGACGACCGCCTGTGAAATTACTTTGATCGACACTGTCAGTCTGTTCAGAAGTGTTTGTTCAGCCAGCGCTGCAGCTGAAGACCTGTCTGTGCGATTTGGACGCCTTTGGGGCGCACGTTTAATCTACAAAAATTACCTGATGAAATTTCCGCAATGTGATTCGAGTAAAGGGTTCACATTAAGACTGGATGGTAATGTCATCTCGGTCATTATCAAAAGACATTTCTGTTATGTGGAGTAATAACCTTCCAGCAGTTGCAGAAATTCCTCCTCTCCTCCTCTACAGTCACCTCTACTCTACCCTTTAAAGTAGAACTGAAGGCAAAACGTTTTCTTTTGATTTTGGATAGAGTGGATAGGGATTAGACCCCCTGTAAAGTTTTTACTGCTCTGTGTCCCCTTTGGCCCCTTTCACATGGGGCAGACTGCAATTAAATCAGCAGGGGATCTGGCCGCCGATCCCCTGCTGATCAGAGCAGAGCGGGTGGGTGACAGGGCCATGTCCGTTCAGTTTCTGCAGAGAGGACAGAGCCCGCTCTGCTCTATGGATTTGCAGGGATAGGAGCCCATTAACACCCGTTGGTCCATAGGGGTGAACATAGGTTCTGATCAGGTCTGCCTGAAAAAAATGACTAGGGTTGCCACTTTTTCTTCAAGCAAAACCCGAACACTTTAGTGGCGCACAGCAAAAAAAAATGTTTTCTTTTTTTTGTATACACTTTAGCAGGGGTAGGCAACTTGGGGCCCTCCAGCTATTGCAGAACTACAAGTCCTATTATGCCTCTCTGAGTAATTGTAACTGCCAGCCTTGTAATGCCTCATTGGAAATGTCTAGATTGGACCCTTAATGTGAAAGGGGCCTTTAGGGAGATTCTCCCTCTCCATTTGTGCTGGTGACTGTTATCACCAAAACTAAACAAATAAAATGCCAAAATGTGAGTTGTCACCAGAACAGGAATAGAGGGGAATATTCAGTGGGGACACTAGTTCTGATGACAACCAGGGATTCCCTCATTTTGGAGCTATTTCCTCTCACTTCCTGTTTTGGCTATGTGACAGGAAGCCACCCCCACCAGGAGAAGACAGTGGTTATACCACTCATGGACAATCGCATATACCATAGCTCTCAACTGTCCCTGATTTGGAGAAATGTCCCTCCGTCCCTCATTCGCCCTCATTTTGGTCTGATCTATATAGTTGTATATAAAATGCACTTTTTATCTTTCAAAAAGTGTTTCCCAGTGCTAAACCTTTCCTCCAAATTCTAAATTGCTGCATTTGTACATTTTAAAAGCCAATATAAAGGAATAGTAGTGGTAAAAAAAAGAAGTCCTTGTGGACTTAATTAACCTTTTGTTTTGGTTAATTCTCCTTTAAGGGGGTGTGACAGGGGGCGTGTCCTATGCCTACATACATTTGTTAGTAGGTGTCCCTCATTTCCATCTCAAAATGTTGGAAGGTATGCATATACTGATACACATTTTATGGACTCGAAATGAAATGTGTCCTTATAGTCTAATATAATAAAGCTGTGATGGTTTTATACATTCATGTTTCTTCTGTATGGCACACAAAATTCCCATTTCTCCCCCACCCTATTCTGATTTGGGGTGAAAGGTATTATAGATACTATTTTGATGGAGGGATGGTGCCTACAGACAGAGCCACTGTTAAAAACCACAGCCTACCTGACGGGGCCCCCTTCAACCACTCCCTCGACCCCACCTCTGGCCCCGCCTCAAAACAAAATGCAGGTTTGTTGCCTTTTACATATGCATGTGGGACCAATGTGTGCGTGGGCATTACCATGAAGGAGTGGGGGCAGTTTACATTTCTTTTAAATTTTATTTTATTATTTATTTTATTGAAAAAAAAAAAATCCTCCTTTTTTTTTTTTGCTATCACAAGGAATGAGAAACATCACTTGTGATAGAATGGGCCATGACAGGTCCTCTTTATGGAGGGTTCTGGGGTCTTTTAGACATCATATCTGTCCTCTGGCCTCCAAAGCATTGGATCAATCTAAGATCAGTTTGATCAGATCCTTGTTCATGCTGGTAATGGCTTGCTTACATGAGACCGAAACCGGAAGTGATGAAATCCTCGTAATTTCTGTTTTTTTGGTGTCACACAGTGGGAGGAACGACATCCATGCCTCTTACTGTGTCTCAGGAACCGGGTGTGGCATCTTAACCACTTCCTGCGAAACTATGTACCTGTAAGTCGTTTCGAGGAAGTGGTTGTACCGGGGTGATGCCTGCAGCCTGCAGTACTGTTTTTTAGAGCTAGCGGTCAGCTTTATGGTGATAACAGCCGCTCGGCTGTTCCCACAAGGATCGGGAGGGGACGCCCCCCCTCCCGCCGCCTTCCGCCACTCCGCCTGGGTCTCCCATCCCACCAGTGTGACGGCTAGCTGGTGTTCCGAACAAAGCCGGAATCAGCTTCGATCTGGTCTCCGATGTAGTAACCGGCTGCCAATCCCTAGTATTCCAAAACGCTGATTTTGGCATTTTGAATACTTTTAAGTGCAAAGGAGGGATTTGGGGTCTTTTAGACCCCAGAACCCTCCATAAAGAGTACCTGTCACTGTCCTTTTACTGTCACAGAGATGTTTACATTTCTTTTGACAGCAATAAAAGTGATAAGATTTATTTATTTTGTTAAAGGGATAGTGTAAAAACTATATAAACTATATAAATAAATAATAATTAAAGCACGCTGTCGTTCCAGAAGGAAGCCTCTTCTAAAAATGATGCACAAGAAAGCCCGCAAACAGTTTGCCGACGATGAACAGACTTAGGACATGGATTACTGGAACCATGACCTGTGGTGTGATGAGACCAAGATAAACTTATTTGGTTCAGATGGTGTCAAGCATGTGTGGCAGCAACCAGGTGAGGAGTACAAAGACAAGTGTGTCTTGCCTACAGTCAAGCATGGTGGTGGGAGTGTCATGGTCTGGGGCTGCATAAGTGCTGCCGGCACTGGGAAGCTACAGTTCATTGAGGGAACCATGAATGCCAACATGTACTGTGACATACTGAAGCAGAGCATGATCCCCTCCCTTTGGAGACTGGGCAGCAGGGGGAGTATTCCCACATGATAACGACCCCAAACACACCTCCAAGACGACCACTGCCTTGCTAAGGAAACTGAGGGTAAAGGTGATGGACTGACCAATCATGTCTCCAGAACTAAACCCTATTGAGCATCTGTGGGTCATCCTCAAAGGGAAGGTGGAGGAGCACAAGATCTCTAACATCCACCAGCTCTGTGATGTCCTCATGAAGGAGTGGAAGAGGACTCCAGTGGCAACCTGTGAAGCTCTGGTGAACTCCATGCCCAAGAGGGTTAAGGCAGTGCTGGAAAATAATGGTGGCCACACAAAATATTGACACTTTGTGCCCAATTTGGAAATTTTCAATTAGGGGTGTACTCACTTTTTTTGTTGCCAGCGGTTTAGACATTAATGGCTGTGTGTTGTTATTTTGAAGGGAAAGCAAATTCACACTGTTATACAAGCTGTACACTCACTACTTTACATTGTAGCAAAGTGAAACATGAAAAAATATAATAAAATATTTACAAAAATGTGAGGGGTGTACTCACATTTGGGAGATACTGTATCTCGATCATTGCTGCAGTGATATCACCCTTCCCATCCAGCGACGTACCGGTACGTCGCTGGACGGGAATCGGTTAAAGGGGATTTGTTTGGGCAGCTACGCTGCACGTTTATTGCTCCCCCAAATGCAAGTGTAAAGTAGCATTTCACTGTGTCTTATGATCATCAGCATTATGATGATTACACAGGCAGCACAGTAAGCAGGTGCTATATCATGGCTCTATGTCACATGGCTGTTGGGTGCTGACGTTAAGTAATGGTTGTACTGAGTGTTATAGACTGTAAAGCCCCATACACACGGTCGGACTTTTTCATCAATTTGGTCCGATCGGACAAGGTTGTTGAAAAATCAGACCGTGTGTATGCACCATCGGACAGTGTTCGTCGGTTTGTCCGTCGGACAAAGTCTTATCTCCTGCTGGAAAGATTTGCCGTCAACCCGGTCCGATCACACCAAATCCGAGCGTGTGTACGCTTGTCCGACGGACAAAGTGCTACGCATGCTCAGAAGAAATTCTGTGACGGAAGCGCTCGGTCAGGTAAAACTACCTTTCCTAATCGACACAGCACATTCGTCACGCTGCAATGTTAAAATGTCTTTAATGCAGCGCATTCTCTTTTTCTTTACAATGCAACAAGAATGACATCTTTTAGCTGCTCCTATTCACCCGCACTTCTCACAAACTTACTTCTTTATTACTTTGCAGCATTTATACACTACATGTTTATTTTTACTCAGATCGTAATACAATCTTTCTTATTTTTTTACCCAGATTTTTTTTTTTTGGGGGAATACATATTTGAAGGAGATTTTTTTTTTTTTGGAGGGGGTTTGTATGTCTCAACTTAGCAAAACCACATTATTAACATTTGTATTTCTTGCTTACATTTACTAGGAGTTTGTTGGTTGTTGGTGCCCCTTGTTAATTCTAGGATTAGTGAAATGTACCTGCCTACTCAAAGAAAAACTGTCATTGTAGAAAAGTAAAACACAATAGTCAATGATTATTTCAAATCAAAAAAAACCTTTATTTAGGTCTCAGCAACAGACCAAAGAGGAACGCAGCCATGGTGAAACTTGGGGAATTTGCAAAGCCTTGGACACCCATGGCAACCATCATTTTACAGACTTAAACAATTGGGGGCATGAAGACTACCTATCTAAATAATAAGGGAGCACAATCTGGTCCTGAAGTCCAAAACATCCGGAACTGCAGCAGATGCCATCTAGGTCCCCAGGCTCTGGTACTACGAGAGGCTCCATCTTCTCTCAGACCAGACTGAGTCCAGGTTGTCACTCTCAGGTCTTCCTTGTACGCTTCCTTCCACGCCGTGGTGCTGGTGCTGGTGGGGTGGCAGAAGGAGGAGGAGGAGGCGGAGCAAGGTCACTCTCGCAAACATGTGTGAGGGGAGTCATCTCCCCAGCCATCCCCTCATTTAGTATTTTGAGGATGACCTCCTCACACATGCTGCGTTGCCCCGCCTCCATACCCGTAAATTTACTTGTAACCAAGGAGGCAAAGGCCTCCTCGTAGGTGGGTGTGGCATAGAGGGAGGCTGAGGCATCTTTTATCAGCTGGAGCGCTGACTCTCCCACCTCCCCCATGTTTTTCGCCCTTCTGTAGGGAAGGCGGAGGGGAGAGACTTGGGAGACAGTCAGGCTCCTACGCCTACCCCCCTCTTGGCTGCCACTACCCCCTGCCTCCTCCTGACTGCCACCTTCCACAGCCACCTCCTGGCTGAGGTCTTCCTGTGTCTGAAAAAGGGACATAGTTTCAGTTATTTGTTCATCAAACACACACAATTCTCATCTAGTGACTGTTGCAAAATGTTTTCAAATACAAAACCATACAATTCTCAGCCCTGCAGTTTAGATTCTTCCCAAAAATGTCTCCCACACCACTGTCTGTTGATATGTCAATCACGTTAGGAAATAAGCAATTGGGGATCCTGAATTAACTGAACATCATTCATTATTCAACAAACTGGTTCCAAAACTACTATACCTGGAACAAGCTGGGCACCTGCACATATTCCTGACTGGAAGGCCCAGGTTGGTCCTCGGAATCCTCATCAAGGGTGGCGTGCGTGGAAGGACGCGTGCAAGGAAGAGTCGAGAGTGACTTCCTGACAGTAGCCTGGTCTTTGAGAAAGTGGAGCCTGTCATAGTACCAGAGCGTGGGGACATGGACATCAGCTGCTGCAGCTCCAGATGCTAGGGACTTCAGGACCTTATTGCGCTCCCGGAAATAGGTAGTCTTCATGTTGGTGATCTTCACTTTTAAGTTTGCGACGGTTGCCATGGGCAGGGTAGGCTTTACAAATGCCACCAGTTTCAGCAGGGCTGCGTACCTCTTTGGTCTGTTGCTATAATCCCTGTGTTTTGCCTGCCATAAGAGGGGGAATTGCCGGTATTTATCAATGAAGTGTGGGAGAAAGCTCACGTTGTAGAAGGCATCCATCACCTCTGCAAGACACAACGCCACACAAAACAATATAAATAATGTCAGCCTAAACTCTCCTAATCTTCTCCATAAAGAAGCCTCAAGTTCTAATCAGTCTAGGCTAGTTATGTACCAACGTTAAATTGTACCTTCGTTTGTAGCGATCGTCTCGTGCGTGAGCTTTCTCTCCCCTCGTCTCCCAGATCGTGGCTACGACACAGGCGTGTGACGTTTTATATACACTGCGCATGCTTCAAACTCCGCCCGCCCCTGACGATCTTTCTCGTCTATTCCCCACCCCTTCTCTTTACGGCGTAGTGGGGAGAGCACATGGCGGGGACACAGCAGGTGCGCCACAAATATCCCACCAACGAGGAGGAGGACGAGGAAAGTCCGGAGGCAGAAACGTCCCGATCCCGGAACCTGAAATTCAAGGCCTCCAATATGTCATTTGGAGAAATGTTGGAGATGGTGGACATATTAAAGAGGAGCGACTATGATGGGAAGTATGGGCCTTACCTCAACCCCAATGTCCGCAAGGCCAAGATCATGTCTAAAGTTGTGAGAAGGCTGTACAATCATTTTGGGGTACAACGATCCAAGGAGCAACTGAGGAAACGCTGGTCAGACCTGAAACTGAGGGAGGCCGATCAGTACAGAAAGATCAAGAGAATTCTTCAAAAAAGTAAGTAGTTGTGTTTTGTGTTTGATTTCTTGCTTGCATACTGCTCCATTGTGTTTTGATTTTTACAAAGTTGTACATTCCAAAATGGCCACTTTCAGGTTCGTCTGTGCATTCGATCGTACTCAGCCTCGATCTTTCTGCCACTGTCATGGTCGTGTGTGTGTCCATTCGATCGTACGCAACCTCGATCGTTCGGCCACTTATAATACGATGTTTGGTGTTTTTTTGGGGAAAGGAAGTTTGTTCTCCCTAGAAATGTCATCCAGAATGTAAAGCCAATTTATTCAATGTAAAGGAGAGGTCACCCAGTAGCTGTTTACCCATCTGGACTCGAGAGCACTAGTGCTGGGACACCCAAACCCCCTTTTTATTAGCCTTTTCCACACATGTGCTCCAGTGGATACTAGAGGGGGGTCTCCATCACACAAACTTCTACCAAAAAGCTAGTCAGTTTAGCACCTTTACAAAGTGACTACATTCATGTAGTTGACATTTGTAACTGGCCAAACTAAAATAGTGTCCGTCACTTTCAAGCAATGTTTGTCATTTCCTATTTCTGCCCTCAATAGCTTGTGTTGCTAAATCTTCCTTTTGGACATTCTCATAGGGGAGCGAAAACTTGGGCCGTCTGAGGAAACCCCCAAACCAACACCTACCAAAAAAGGGGAAAGAGCAGAAGCAGAGGAGGAGGAGGAGGAGGAAGGAGGAGGAAGGAGAGATCATCGAACTTGGAGAAATTGTCACCACAACAGGTGAGTGTGGGAGAACACAGCTACTGGTAAGCTAATCCATGTATGGCTGCCTCATTTCCAACACCCCATTTTTGTTTGTTTGTGGTTTTTAGGTGACGTGGATGTTGTGGAAGAAAAATCGCACTTTACCACAGAGAGTGCCCACGTACTCATCGGAGAGATAATGGTCTGCAATAGAGATCTAGATTACATAAAGCAAAACATCAATGATGTTCAACAAAAATTGAAGAACATCATTGATATTTTAGGAAAAATATGAAAACGCACCAAGTAATTAACACACATTTGTGCCAGCTTCAGAACACATTTGCAACTTAAAAACTGTCTGAAATTTGGAACATGCACACATTGTGTCCACATGTGCTAGCTCCCACCATGGTGGATGAATGGCAACGTTTTTTTGGGGGTGCAAACACTTTACGAACTACGAAAGTGGTTGTGGTGAAGGGGTTGCACCCCCAAAAAACGTCCATTCATCCCCATGCTGGAAAATGGCACTTTTGAAGCTTCTAGGCATGTGTTTTACCATCTAATGACCATTTTCAGTCCCAAATTGTGTGCATGTTCCAAATTTCAACTTTTCGGGGGTGACCCCCCCATGTGATGAAGGCAAGATCAAACACACTTTGAACATATAGTCATGTCTGATCTTGTCTTCACTTTACAAAGTTGAACTTTCCAAGTTCCTAGGTTCTGTTTTGCTCCATGCCTGGTTTTACCAATTGCGGAATGTTTGTAAACAATGTTGTAAATAACCAAGATGTTGTCAGTTTTGGCGTGAAGATTGTAAACGCACTTGGGAATGTTTTCCTAGTAAACTTTTATTTTTCTAAATGTGTGGCTTCCTTATTTAAAAAACACAATGCATTATGTATGTAAAATGAAAAGGATATGGGGGGCAATGGGTGTTATTTACTAAAGGCAAATCCACTTTGCACTCCAATTTTCTTTCCCGGGGAACTTTTTCAATGCACTTGTAGAGCATAGCGGATTTGACTTATGTAAATGACACCCACAGTGCTTTGTACGAAAACACGGAGCACAGCATTTTGGAGAATACACACATGTCAGACCTGGTGATGAAAAGGAGTATTTTGGGTGTCAGTTATGCAGTACAAACCTTCTCTAGACCAAAGATTAGGTAGGAAACACACAACATGAGAATAATCTTTTTGGGAAGAAGAGGCTGTTACCTCCTTTTGCCCAGAAAGTGCATTCCCACTGTCGAAGGCAAAGGGAAAAAATGTCAAAGTAAAATAAGCTAAAAAGAAGACTGAAATGACATGAAATCATAGGTTGGTTAAAAGATCAGATTTATTAAAAAATGCCTCTCACACATCGTCAGGCAGAGCAATGGCCCCCCTACCCACAAAGTACTGCATATATTGGTCCCGGACCACACGGGCATTTAGAGGGGGCAAGCCTGGACGTGCCACTCGAAGGGCTGTGAGTTCGGCATTTGGAGGGCCCTCCACATCTGGGCCAACGGGCACCACATAGTTCCTGTTATGTCTTTTGAGGAAGTTGTGCAATATGCAACAGGCAAGAACTATGTGGTTCAGTTTGTATTCCGCCAAGTTAAATGCCGTCAGGAACAGGCGGAAGCGGCTGGCCAGGATGCCAAAAGCGTTCTCCACAACTCTTCTGGCTCTGGACAGCCTGTAGTTGAAGACCCTCTGGTCCGGGGTGAGGGTCCTCATCGGGAACGGCCTCATCAGATGGGGAGTCAACGCAAACGCTTCATCTGCGACAAAGACGAAGGGGAGTCCTTCGGCATTCTCCTCTGGAGGTGGCAAGCACAGACTGCCACTTTGGAGACGCCAGTAGAACTCCGTGTGCGTAATGGCCCCACCATCCGATATCCGGCCGTTCATCCCCACGTCCACATACATAAACTCGTATGTTGCCGACACCACCGCCAACATCACTACACTATTAAACCCTTTATAATTATAATAGTAGGACCCCGAGTTGGGCGGTGGGACGATGCGGACGTGTTTCCCATCAATTGCCCCTCCGCAGTTAGGAAAGTCCCAACGGCTGGCAAAGTGGGAGGCCACAGTCTGCCATTCCTGTGGCGTGGAAGGGAACTGTGGAGTGAAACAAGAAAAAAAAAAATAGTCACTTTGCACCTAAACATTGCAAGCAGATTAGACAATCAACATCTTGGAACAAGAGCATTGTATAAAATTGGAGGCTGGAAAGTATTTGCACAGAAAAGTAGAGGCTCCCCTTCACAGATTACTCACCCCCCCATCAATCCCCCCACTTCTGATGGGCCATTGGCAATAACTAGGGGTTTTGGGGGGGGGGGGGTGGTGGACAGCTAACCCTCTGCACTTCATTGATTGGCAAATGGCTCAATAATGTGGGCGAGTTTGGCCAGACCCACTGTACTTAACACTATTGGCCGGCCACAGGAAAGATCAAATAACATTTCAACCCCCCCCCCCCCCCCCCCAAAAAAAGGCAAACACATTGTGACATTATGAAATTACCAAGCAAGCTAATAGGAGGGAAAGAAGACAAAAAAATAGGAAATGGAATGTATGGAGGCAGTCCCTTGCACTACATGCTTTGCTGAATTCATCCCTAAAGATGCGCACTATAAAGAGGTAGGTATATAGTGTGTATGGACCTTGGGAAAGCCAGCAGATAAAGGATTGGTACCATCTGACAGAGCAGTTGGGGGAGGGGGTTCCTAATGAGTTTGCCCCCCCCCCCCCACCAAAAGAACAAAAAAAGGGGGCTCTACATGAAGTAAACCACACAGCAAACATTTGTGCATATTTTAGGGGGTGTTTTGGGGCAAACAATACTATGCAGCAGACAAAAGACATTGCTTAAGTGACTAGGCCATAGGTGTCTATTGGGGCAGAAGAGCATGCTGGTGAGGTAAGTGAAGGGAAAAATGCATGAAGGAGAAAAGGGGCACAGCATATTAGAGCATATTGCAATCATGGTAATTAGGGAAGGAGGTCAAAAATACAAGTCATTAGCAAACAGAGCATACATAGAAGGGAATAGTAAAGTAGAAATGTTACCTTAATATAGTCCTCCTGCAGGACCTGAATGATGGCAGAACAGGTCTCTGGAATAATGATTCCCAGGGCCTGGGGAGAGATACCTGAAGAGAACTTCAAATCCTGAAGACTTCTCCCTGTCGCCAAGTACCTCAACGTGGCAACAAGCCTCTGCTCCGGAGTAATGGCTTGTCTCATGCAGGTATCCTGCCGGCTGATAAAGGGGGTCAGCAAAGCCAAAAGACGGTGAAAATCGGGGTCCGTCATCCTGAGAAAGTTCCTGAAATCATCAGGATTATTCTCCCGGATCTCACGAAGCAAAGGCATGTGCGAGAACTGGTCACGCTGAAGCAACCAATTCTTGGTCCACATACTCCTCGTCACTCTGTTCATGGACGGGTCTTGGGTCAAAGCTAAAAGCCCAACACCAATTCCGCGTACAGCACGAACTCGGCGACGAGTACGCACGGGAAACATCGCTCCGAAGGTCACAAAAGGTCGGCTGGTCAGAACGGACAAACAGAAAGCACCGATAAACAGCAAGGCCTGAAAGAACGAAGTGAATACCAGCAACGAGCAGACAATAAGCAGTGCAAATCAAAGCGTCCTATATCAAGATATAGGCCGCAATGACCAACAAATGCGAACTGACTACACGCACTAATAAACAGATACGCACGACAAGCACAAACTGAAGAGCAGTAACGATCTGAGTCAGAAAACTGAGAAGCGCGAATCTTAAAGCGGTTCTGCACTCTGAAAAAAAATTTTTTTTTTTAGGATGTAATATAAAGTGTGCTTACCTTTATTAGGGGACTCACCTGTTCCATCTTCCATCTCGATCGCCGCCGGTTTTCGTCCGATGAAGTTCCTCGTCTTCTTCTTTAGTGCTGGGGGCCATCTTGCCTGTGGGCATGTGAAACACCCACAGGGACTTTAGATGGCCCAGCATGCACTGCCGTTACTCGCGCGTGCGCAGTAACGGCTCATCTGCCGAGATCTCACGAGATTTCGGCAGATGCGGCCGAAATCTCGGGAGATTTCGGAAGATGTGGCCGAAATCTCGCGAGATTTCGGAAGATGCCCGCACTGACTTCTGGGATCAATGACACCAGATCCCAGGAGACAGTGCGGCGTGACGACGATCGACGCAAGACCCCGCCCGCCGCCGCAGAGGGAGAAGACCGGAAGTCTTCAATTACAAGGTAAGTAAAAAAAAAAAAAAAAAAAAAAAACATTTCATTTAGTACTCTTTGCCTGATTTGGAAGGCAAAGAGATTTACTAAATGAAATGAGTGCAGAACCGCTTTAAGTCACCAAACTTCCACTAACTCTCGATAAACACGGGATCAGCAGAAGGAGCCCAACGGGTGCCTGACGTGGTGCTGAACTTCCCTTTTCTAATCTCGTGGACGACGACTTACGTCACGACGTTCTTCCGGACCGGATATTCCGACAACTTAGTCCGACCGTGTGTACGCAACGCCAACATCGGACAAAGTACGTCGGACAAAGTCCGACTGACCTGGTCCGCGGATTGTCCGAGCGTGTGTATGGGGCTTAACAGTACAGCCATAACAAAGTCAGCACCCAAAAGTCATGTGACATAGTGCCCTGAGAGGACAACTGCTTACTGTGATGTCTGTGTGATTATCATAATGCTGCACACTTTCTGAAAGCACATGGAAACTCAAAAATGCTGGAGTTTAGTTGTGCTTTCATAAAGTGCACCACACCCACAAGATATAGTAGAACTCTATGGCAAAGTGCAGCTAACCCACAGAAAAGCCTCAGGTGCACAGGTAAACTGCAGTGCATCAGTGTGAAAGCAGCTTTATAAGGGGCTCAGGACAGTAAAGGCTCATTTACATCAGTGGTTCTCAACCTCAGTCCTCAAGTACCCCCAACAGGCCATATTTTGGGAACTTCCCTTAGATAAAATAGCTCTTATCAATACCAGGTCATTGATATTGATTTAAAGCAGCTGTGCAAAGTAAAGGAAAACCTGACAACATGGCCCGTTGGGGGTGCATGAGGACTGAGGTTGAGAACCACTGATTTACATTTGCCGTCAGTAAAACCCCATAGTTGAGATGTGTTTTTACCACACACCCCCCAAACTGCTGGTGTAGTGTCAAGGGTCACAATGTCAACCCCGCCCCATGCTCCAGGGGGCCTGTGCGGCCTCCCTGTCACATTCTGTTTTACATTTGGACAGGAGCGGCGGCGAGGGTGGCATTTACAGAAAAACGATCCTCTCCATTTTCCTCCTGCAACCACTTCTCCTCTGATTACTGCTGGCATTCAGCAGCTGCAGGAGGAAAATGTTCATTATGCTATTCAAAATTTTAAATTCTGAACCATTTCATTTCATTGTGGCCCATGACCGGTTACCAAATCACTTAAAGTGGAGTTCAACCACAAAAAAAAAAAAACATTTGGAGAATTTTTTTTTTACTCATTTCGAAATGCCTGTTGCTAGGGGGTCCCTTGTAGTCTGCCTACTTCAGCGCCTGGGCTCCTGACGTCACTTCCCTCTGCGCAGGAAGGGAGATCACCTCTCCCCCCTCCCTCTAGGCGATCATCTGGGACACGTGACAGGTCCCAGATGATTGCGCGGCCAGTCACGGCACACGGGGCAGTTAAAATGCCGGCGCCGCCGAGCGGAGGGCTTCAATCCCCCGCATCGTTGGACCCTGGGACAGGTAAGTGTCCAATTATTAAAAGTCAGCAGCTGCAGTATTTTTTGTTTTTGTGGAAACACCGCTTTAAGTGGCCCTTGCTCTTCAAAAGGTTGAGCACCCCTAAACTAGATATTTTATGCAATACTCTAATAGTTTTTGTAAAAGCAATTAATGTTATGATATTAAAATCATGTTATTTTTTTGTAACGTGTGGAGTGGTGGAGAGAAGGGTGGGGAAAGAGACGAGGCCGAGCCAAACAGTTCCTGTTTCTAATATTTAAAGGTATGTCCTGTAGTTCCAATTCTTTGCTGCCGAAACACTTTTTTCTCATCTCTCGGATTTATGTCATTATTATATAGAAATTAGGATCTGTTTCAAGATGACAAACTTCATATAAGCGTTTAGATGTTTGTGAAGACCCACGCTGGAGCACACAGTGGAAAATTAATAGCTCAGTCTGTTGAGTTGACTAATCTTATATCTCCCCCTGAGAAGTCGCCCACCCAGAGAGAAGCAAAACAGCCAAGATAAGACCATAGAAACACAGCTAGGTTTTCTTATGTAATGAAAAACCTTACCTGGAAGTATGCTGCACTGACAACGAAAGCAAGGAGGAAAAAATGATGCAGAACCATGGCGTCTGGAGAAAAGGACAACACTTGTTAGTCAAGAAACACAGAAGGCGAATCTATATGTAAATTCTCAAATACTCTAAAAAAAAAAAAAAAAACTTCAAACTGAGCCTGTCACTTCTACAAATACTTTGGAATGAAAGTTATAGCTTAATTATAAAGACTTGGCTGCTGTGGGTCTTGTTGGTGAACACCTAAAAGCTGGTCATGCACCTTACAATATGGTTGTCCATCCAACCTTCTTTAGATGACTGGTTAGCAATTTATACAAAAACAATACAGTTG
Source organism: Lithobates sylvaticus (assembly GCA_028564925.1). Classification (NCBI taxonomy): domain Eukaryota; kingdom Metazoa; phylum Chordata; class Amphibia; order Anura; family Ranidae; genus Lithobates; species Lithobates sylvaticus. Next base: position 172,632,138 of record CM053035.1, read on the forward strand.
TTTTATTTTCATTTTTCATTCACAGACAAAAAATGACAGTAGCTCAACCTGGAGATGGTCACCAGCCAACGGGTCCCAGGCAGAGCAGTTGATAGGCATAAAGTGACCACCTAGAGATGGTCCCCAGCTAATGGGTCTCAGATAAAGCATCTGTTGGGCCAGTTATAGCATTTTGTACCATTGGACTCCAACCTCCTTCCCAGTGCTAGGTAGTTTTGGCAGCAATTGCACCACCATCCTACTCTCTCCTCCCCTCTCTGTTCAAAATTCAGATGTTTGGCTTACCCAAATGCTTACGTTTGACAGTTCTGCCCAGGTTGGACGGTGCATGCACTGCTGTCCACCCTCGAAGGATCATGTTTGCCATTAATATGAAGTACCCCCCAACGAGAAATGTGACAGTTTTCACAACAAAAATATCTATCCTTAAAATAATTTCCAGAAGGAGAAAATGGAAATGGGTATTTGAGTTAACATCAGAGACCGTGCTCAATAGAGGTAGTTGAAAACAATCTTTTATGCTGGTTGGTCTTTTATAAACGTAACTTGTATTTCAGGGTAAAGTTCACAGAATTATAGAATTTTGACCCTAGGTAGATGGCTCCTGAGTTGTCCGGTTATTTTACAAGTAAGTTGCTGCTTCTGTCTATGGCTCGGCTTGTGTCAATCCCAAAAATGTTTAACTCTTTAACTGTGGCAGGGTCTTTCTTTTTGCACGTGGCTGAGACAGTCATTCCATTTGAACTGATGAAACGCTCATTAATGGCACCCCAGCCATAAATGTTCTTGATCCCTAATGTGTGTAGGACAATAAAGGCATTATACTCTATATGTTTTGGGTCATAACTGCAGAGTGCCTATTATGTGGTGCCTATGGAAGGGGTTTAAACTGTTGAGTTAACATTTGCGTTCTGAACTCCAGCACACAGTCAGGTTATGAAAATTTGTTCTTCGAGATATCACAGCTTCCAAATATGACAAAAAACGCCATAAAATATTGTAAGTGACCCTCTCCAGTGATGGAAGCACCAATCTTTTCCTGTGTGTTTCTGTATAATGTTGTTTCATAAATTGTTAAAATGTTAAAATGTATTTAATTTAACAGCACCATTTAAAAAAAAGGAAAAAAGAAGAAATAATAAAAAAAAAAACGATATATATATATATATATATATTTTAACATTTAGTAAGCAAGTCATAGAGTGATTTGTGGATCTTCTTAAAAAAACCATCAATGATGGGGTTTTGCTATACCAGCAATGCAAAAATGTCCTTAGAATTTTATTTTAAAGTGTTGGTGAATACGTAGCGTCTAGTTTTCCACTCTGTCTTTCTGCATGGGCTAGCTTTTCTTAAAAAGGAAACATGACAAAGTGCCCCCATTCTAGAAGTTATTTTTAAACACTTTCCTCCGGACCTTAAATGAACTCTAGTCATAGCTGTAAGGAGCAGGTCTTTTGTACTCACCGGTGTGTCCTTTCTCTGCTGGGTCTGGTCCAGAAGGTCCTGGGTCTCCTGTGCTTCTCTCTGCTCAGGCAGCAGTCCCGTCCACATGTGCTCTTACTCCGTGTCACTGTTCTACTGCATGCTTATTCATCAAGTTTGCTCATTTAAGCCCCCAGTCATTCAGAAACCACACTGAGCACTAAATTTCTGCTCGTACCTCGTGGTTGCAGTTTACTTAGCTGCATACTCCAATTCTGATTCATAGTTTTATGTGAACAGCACCTTTCCCCATTCTGAAAAAAGGGGCCTGTACTTAGGCTAACATCAGAAGACATGTATTAAAAGGTCAGTTTTGACTTTGTCATCAGCCTCCATCCCTATTAAAATATACAAAAGCGAACTAAGAGAACAAAATATACAAAAAATTAAGTACGCGGAGGGTCAAGTGTTGTGTGGTGTTATAATTAACATATCTATTATATATGTAAAGGAGTAGGACATTTGTCTCATAATTCATATTTTATAGAAAATGAATATACTACACATATAATTAAATACCTGCATGGAGTAAGATATTGAATGAAAAACTTTATTTCATACAGCAGTACATAATTCATAAATAATCCAAAAAATGGATGGCACATGATACATATAGAAAAGCCCAAAATGTGATAGCACATGATTGGAATATAGTCAAATACATAATGCATGAACAGAATCCACAATGACGGTCTAAACAGGCCCCTAACAGTTCTCCTTTGAGACTCTGTAGCCTAAATTACATTGAAGATGAATGAACAGGAGACAAAGGCTTCCTGTTCATTCATAAACTGAAGTAGAGTAAACAGTTTACTCTGCTACAGTTTTGAATGGTCACAGCAGCGATTGATACTGATCGCTAACTGTGTACAATTCAGAAAAGGAAGGGGCCATTAAATTCTATATTTACCGGCCCCTTCCCCAACTCACTATCCCCCTGGGTACCCGCAGCAGACGGCGGGAGAGGGAAACCGCCAGCACTGCGGAGGGAACAAGAGGGGGCCCGGGCAGCACACGAAGGGGGAATAATGTGGCAGGGCAGGACAACAATTACAGAAGGATGCACTGTGTCTCGTCTCTCCCTCCAGCAACTGAAAGCTGGCAGCAGGGAGAGGGGGAGAAATCAGCTTTCAGCTGCTGGAGGGAGAGACACAGACTGCATCATTCTGTAATTGTCCTCCCGTCTCGCCTCACCGATCCCCCTACAGTTCGTGCCCCCCTGTGTGCCTGGGCCCCCTATAGGAGGCCCGGTGATACCCCTCTGTCGGTGGCCCTGAGTGAGGGCTCCAACAAAACAGGGAGACACCAAAGGGTCGGAGGTCTAAAGGCAAAAGTTGTTTAGCTCTAAATGGGTAGAAGTCGTTGTCTCTTGAAGTGATTCAAGAAGCCAGTATGTGATTCAACTAAGCAACAACTGTTTAAGATAAAAAAAAAAACGTTTTATAGTTGAATATATATTTACTATCAGGAAAATGAAAGCAAAAGAAGGCATTGCCCCAACCTTCATTTATTAATATAAAAAACTATATATATATATATACACACACTCGCAGAACTATAAGATCACAAGTATAAAATGCATCCTAAGACAGGGTACCTTGGTGCCTCCAGAACCTGGATGACTGACATAGAAGATCTTTACAAACAATACACTGTACAAAGCAAGTATGCTGGCGCATTTTTTCAAGGGGAGCATTTACTTTATCCTTGTGATTTTACAATTTTGTGAGTATAAATACACATATTTTAATATCAATAAATGGTGTTTGAGGTAATGCACAAGGGTGGCACCCTTTCTTGATGTTTCTGGTCTAGAATCAAAGATCTTCCCTATCTGAAGCGGGCTGCAAAGGCAAATTGACAAGTTAATGAGCCATCTAAAAAAGTTGGCTCTTTGTTTTCAGTCAAGATCCTTTGCCATGGCCTGCAAAACTTGAGTGCTGATGTGGTCTTCCTTTTACAGAAAGAATTGTATACAATCCAAAAGATCTATATATATGGTCCACCTTATATAAACATCCTGGTATACAGTACATGAAGGTTATAAACTGGTGTTCCAATATTTTGGGAATTTAACCATGTATAGAAGAACCTGTGATTAATTTAAAATGTCTTGGAAAAAGGTCAAAAGAAAGTAAAAAAGAATAAAATGAAAAGTGTGAAAAGTGAAAGAGAATTACTTTAGTGAAAACATAAGAGAGCTTAAAGAAAAGAAAGACGTGCATGATTGGATCTGGGATCTGATAAACTAAGCAGGTGGTAGGAAAAAGATTGGAGCATCTGAATTGGCAGTAGGTATATGTCAACTAAAGTGGGTAAAAGTCTTTTCAAAGTCTCAGGGGAGAAGAAATGGATCCAAACCATCCATTAGGCCCTAAACTTGTCCCAAGAATATGAGTTAAGCACCTAAAGTTTTTCCGATCTCATAATGTTGTTAACTGGCTGCCTTTACCCAAAGTGTCCAAGGGGGTGTTGTATGGGTTTTCCAAAAAAAGGGTACTGTATTATTTGTGAGGAAGTGTCTAGAAAAGAAGCTTTAAAAAAGAGTTGCCCTTTAATTTAGTAATTCGGTCTAATTATAATGCAGGACAAGAGGAACCTAATGGCTCCCTCAACAAATGGGGATAAAGCAGCACCAACAAGCTTATAAGTTCTATGAATCTGGGTCTGTTGGAAAGATTGACTCCATCTCCTCCCGTTGCAAGGAAAGTAGTATTGGTCCAGGTTTTGGAAGTAGGAAGGTAATGTGATTGGCTGCAACCAGAAATAATTGAGCCCAATTGAGGTGGTTGTATGGACCATCATCTCAAATATTATATAGCTTGCAATAGAAGGTGAAGGTTTATAGGTATACAGGGGGTCCCCGACTTACGAACACCCGACCTACGAACAACCCCTACTTACGAACGGGGTGCTGCGGGGACCCTCCGCCATTTTCCGGTGGTTTTCGGCGTCTTTCGGCCGTTCTGCGCATGCGCGGCCATACGGAGCGTCGAAAAATGCCGGAAATGTCCGTAATTTGCCGCGCATGCGCAGAACGGCAACAGACGGAACATCGGAAATGTCCGGAAATCTCCGTATTTGTCGGTCTGCGCATGCGCGCCGACTTACGAACATTTCCGACTTCCGTACACGGGGCCAGTCCCTAACGAGTTCGTAACTCGGGGACCCCCTGTACAGTCATTTACATCTACAGGATTCTGAAAAGGCCCAACAAGGTAAAGCCCCGCTAGGATCTCCTGTTGCTCCACTCCAACCATCCAGTGCCTAAACCTGGGTGCCCCACTTGTTGTGCATATCATTATTTATACACTCAACGCATCTCTTGAGAAAGCAAACACTGCAGTTTGTGAAACCGAGTTCTGACTTCTTCCCACCAGTACATTTGGTATATTCTTTGAACCAAATATTGGTTGTATATGTTGAAACAAAGCGGTGGATAAGACATACAGTATGGTGAGGTTATGGGAGCTCTCTTAAGTATGAGTTTATTGGAATGCATACTGGATTTTTGTGTATAATGCTTTTACAATTGGTCTTGATTGGTTGACTTTTTAACATGGTTTTTAACTAATAAGATAAATGGATTTATAAAATATATGCTGTCATCATATAACACCTAAAACTGTCCTTTAAAAAAAAATCACATTTTATGTCTATACAAATTTTTTTTTTTAACAAGAAAACGTCTATACAAATTTTAATGTGGAGCATATAAAACTAAGGGCTGGCCCCAAACCACACCTTCTTGTCCTAATAATAAAGCAGCAAAAGCTGTTGCCTCATCTGTAGTTATGGTCCGGGTTTCTATTTTTAGGCACTCTAACCTGTAACAGCATTACTCCTACATACATAGGTTCTGGGCAGCCTTACTCAACCAGGATTCCTCCAGAGGTTGCTAGGGGTTCCTTGAGCAAGGAGCAATTTTTGTCTCTCAGGCGAGTTCCTCCTAACGCCAATCATCTTTTTAGCTATAAGGGGACATTTTTCTCACTGACCATAAATTTAGGAATTCAAAGAAGGAAACTCCACTTCAGGTGAGCAATCACTGCTGTCCAAATAGTGCTGGGTGCAATACCACTGTTCGCCACCAAAGATCAATGAACTGAAGAAAACGGCTGCACACCAAAAAATTCATCCAACGTGTTTATTGGTTTATAAATTGGTTTAATGAGTTTGTATTGATTTCAGCATGCATGGAGCACTTTGTAGTAATAAACTTTCATTTCAGCATGCATGGAACACTTTGCAGTAATGAACTTTCACTGAATGTGGACTGTTTGCATTGATTTCATTATGTGCAAAGTGCTCCATGCATGCTGAAATGAAAGTTCATTACTGCAAAGAAATGAATGCAATGAATGCAAACTCCCTAATCAGTGAAAATGAATGTACTGAAAAGTGCTCCGTGATATTATTCATACATAATTCACATACACCAATAAGTTGTGATATTATGAAACTGATGAGGCTGCATTGATTGCCACTGATGAGGCGGCACTCTTAAGCTGCACTGGTAAAGCAGCACTGATGGGCACCGATACCGCACTGGTGGCCCCTGATGAGGCCGCACTAAAGGGCACTGATAAGCTGCACTAATGGGCACTGATAAGGCAGCGCTAATGGTGCTGCACTAATAGGCCATTTTAGTGGCCCCTGATGAGGCCGCACTGATGAGCACTGATAAACTGCACTGATAAGTCAGCACTGATAGGCTGCCCTGGTGGCCCCTGATGAGGCTGCACTGATGGACACTAATAAGGCAGCACTGATGGGGCTGCACTGGTGACCCCTGATGAGGCCGCACTGATGGGCACTAATAAGGCAGCACTGATGGGGCTGCACTGGTGGCCCCTGATAAGCTGCGCTGATGAGGCCGCACTGATGGGCACTGATGAGGCTGCACTGATATGCACTGATAAGGCTGCAATGATGGGTACTGACGAGGCTGCACTTTTCATTATTTTATTTTAGCATGACTATCTCTTAAAATAATAGATACAACATTTGAAATGGTATACAAAACAACAAAATATACAGGTAGGCACTTGGTATCCACTTTTAGTGCTAGTTCACACCAGACGCAGTTCCATGCGTTTTTTTCTGCACAAAATGCATGCACAGTGTTTTCCATGTATTCCAATGGCTCTAGTTCACACCATGCAGTCAGTTTCTGCACCGGAAACTGACTGCATGGTGTGAACTAGAGCCATTGGAACACATGGAAAACACTGTGCATGCATTTTTAGTGCAGAAAAAAGCGCAGGATACTGAACGGAACTGCGTCTGGTGTGAACTAGCACTTAATGTATAGAGAGTAAGATGTGGAGCTCTAAGAGGAAAAGGTGGAGCCTAAAGAGGAAGGGATGTGGTCTTAAACAGGAAGGGGTGTGTAATTGACAGAAAGAGGTGGGTCTCATTTAATCTAGAGGGTGCACGATTTTAATCAGGCCTAGAGCAGCACAAAACCTAAATACACCACTGGGCACACACCTGTCTACATAAAGGTCCCACAGTTAACAGTGCATGTCAGAGCACAAACAAAGCCACGAAGTCCAAGGAATTGTCTGAAGACCTCCAAGACAAGATTGTATTGAGGCACAGATCTGGAGAAAGGGTACAGATTTTTTTTTTTTACAGCATTGAGCACAGTGGCTCCTTCATCCGTAAATGGAAGAAGTTTGGAACCACCAGGAGCGGGCAGCCCAGGCAAACTGAGCGACCAGGGGAAAAAGGCCTTAGCAAGGGAGATAACCAAGAACCCAATGATCACTCTGACAGAGCTCCATCATTTCTCTGTGGAGAGAGGAGAACCTTCCAGAAGAACAACCATCTCTGCAGCACTCCACCAATTGGGCTTGTATGGTAGAGTGGGCAGATGGAAGCCACTCCTCAGTAAAAGTCACATGACAGCCTCAGACCATGAGAAACTAAATTATCTGGTCTGAAGAAACAAAAATGTAACTCTTGTCTAAATGGCAAGCATCATGTCTGAGGGAAACCAGACAATGCTCATCACCTGGCCAATATCATCCCTACAGTGAAGCATGGTGGTGGCAGCATCTTGCTGTGGGGATGTTTTTCAGCGGCAGGAACTGGAAGACTAGTCAGGATTGAGGGAAAGATGAATGCAGCAATATTCAGAGACATCCTTGATGAAAACCTTCTCCAGAGAGCTCTGGACCTCAGACTGGGGCGAAGGTTCATTTCCCAACAGGACAATGACTCTAAGCACACAGCCAAGATAACAAATGAGTGGCTACGGGACAACTCTGTGAATGTCCTTGAGTGGCCCAGCCAGAACCCGATTGAACATCTCTGGAGAGATCTGAAAATGGCTGTGCACCGACACTCCCCATCCAACTTAAGCTTGGGAGGTCCTGCAAAGAAGAATGGGAGAAACTGCCCAAAAATAGGTGTGCCAAGCTTGTAGCATCATACTCAAAAAGACTTGAGGCTGTAATTGGTGCCAAAGGTGCTTTAGCGAAGTATCAAGCAAAAGCTGTGATACTTATGTACATGAGATTTTTTTATTTTTAAAAAACTTGCAAAGATTTCAAACAAACTTCTTTCACGTTGTCATTATGGGGTACTGTTTGTAGCATTTTGAGGAAAATAATGAATTTAATCCATTTTGGAATAAGGCTGCAACATAACAAAATGTGGAAAAAGTGAAGCGCTGTGAATACTTCCCGGATGCACTGTGTATATTCCTCCAATATTGGTGGGTTAATATACAGAAAGCATAGCGATGCCTTCCCTCCTAATTAAAGTGGTAGTAATGGTGTTTTTGTTTTTCTACCTACAGGTAAGCCTATAATAAGGCTTACCTCTAGGTACAGTTTCCTCTAAACGTGTACAGTTTAAGAGATCTTTACCTAAGCAGCGTTGATGTCACCAGCGCATGCGCATTGCGCTCTCAATAGATGGCGTGCTGTCCATTGAGAGAGCCATGCAGCAGCCATGACTCCCGCGCACATGGAAGACTTTTTCAGGCAAGACTTTTTTTATTATTTTGAGTAAGGGAGGGTTATAAACCACCATTAGTTTTTTTTTGTTTGTTTTTTGCCATCTATGTCCCATGGAGGAGATTTCCCATCACTACCTGTCCAAAACAGGAAGTGAGAGAAACTCCCTCCAAAACGATGGAATCCCTGGTGGTCACCAGAACTAGTGTCCCCATTGAAAGATTTCTCCTCTATTTCTGTTCTAGGGACAAGCCAAAATTTGGAATTTTCTTTTCACTTCCAGCTATAATAGAAAACAGGACAAATAGAGAGGGTCAATCTCTTTAACATGGCACAGGCAGAAATAAAAACTGACAGGGACGTTCCCTGGCTGTCAAAAACGCACGTGCCACCTAATATTCACTCTCACCCTTTAATTGGGGCGACTCTGCACGCGTTTGATAGGGCATGCAGAGTACACTCGCTCTCCAACATACACTGTCCGATCACACCGGTGAGGGGCAACCCAGACTTCCCCCTGGGTATGGAAGGGACCTTCCTCTCAGCAGAATGGCCGCACACAGAGATGCAGGCAAAGCACTTTTTTCCAGAGGTAGGTTCCTCCGACAGGGAGAACTGGCGTTGCTCTCGAACACAAAATCATTCCCCTTTTGGGCCTATATGCAGCTGAAGCACTTCCTGGACCGCCCAACAAATAGAGGGAACTTCACAAAAAACCCTACATTTCTGGAATCACTATGCTCTAGCTCTGCTCCACAGAACCACCTAATCTCGGGACTGTACGCCACTATGTTTGGGGAACCTTACGCCTCCCTGAAAGCGGATCATACCCACTGGGAGTCCGAGCTAGGCATGGCGATTGATGACAAAGTCTGGGATCAAGTACACATATATATCCACAAGGGCTCAATGAATGTCCACATGCAGGAAAATGGGTACAAAGTCAAAACAAGGTGGTATAGAACGCCGGAAATCCTGCATAAATTCATCCCGGCTGTCTCAGACCAGTGCTTGAGGTGTGAGCAATGTCTAGGCTCGTTTCTTCACATCTGGTGGACATGCCCTTTAATTCAGCCATACTGGCGTAAAATCCATGAAGTAGCAACGGAAATAAGCTCACTACCGCTGGAATTTTCCCCAGCGCAATACCTCCTCCACATCTCCAAAATCCCCTGTAGGAAATATTACAGGTCAATTGCTATGCATATGATTAATGCCGCCGGGCTATGTGTTCTGGTGCATTGGAGGTCCAACTCGCCCCCCTCCTTAAATGAGTGGGTGACACGGATGAACCAGATAGCAGGGATGGAGGAGCTGATTTGCACGGCTCACGACAGAATTGATCACTACTCTGCAATATGGGCACCTTGGCTCGACTATCGAAAAACGCAGCGCTGTCAAGACCTACTACGGGTCAACCCCCAATAAGCGCAGTATTTCACATATTAACTGGAGTACCCTGAGGAGGGTAGATGGTGGCGATCCCACCAGCTCCTCTTATACGCTCGGTGCAGTATTATCTGTAAAAAACAAAAAAAATGTGGGGAAAAACTGACAGGGATTCTAGTGCTTCTCCACTTTATCCAAAACGAAAAAAAAAAAATGTACTTATGCTTAAAGGTAAAGACTATGATAATAATTCAAAAAATATGTTCACTTAAAAGACACTATGGGGTCTATATTTTATTTTTATTTATTTATTACTGGTACTTATATAGCGCCATCAAGTTACACATCACTTTACATATATATGGTGCATTCACATAAAAACTTTGCAGCGTGAAATCCTCTGCCTTCGCAAAGCCACCACATACAATCCCTGTAATTTATCTAACGTGTATCTCCCATGATTGTCAACTCCATCTAGTGGCCATAGTGGTATTTCAGTAAAATACCACATTATGGCCACTAGATGGAGCTGACAATCATAGGAAATACCCATAGTAGACACTATACAGGCATTCACAAACCAAATTATTTCTAAATAGACCCCCTCTACGTCTAACAAAGGTTGTCATTTCTCCATGTCATTAAATATAAATAGGAGTAGGCACTATAACTTTCTGTTACAGGTTCAAGCTCTTACAAAGTGACTCTGATCAGTGCCTCACTGACCCAGAACAAGCATGCAGCCAGTGAAGTCTTGTTTGTACCAGTGACCTGCTAAATAGTGAAGCCAGTCAGCAGACATCCTTCATATTACCTTCCTCAAAAGGTTCCCTTCAACTATTGCTTAGACTTAGGACATTCTATATAAAAGCTGTTATCCGAAATTGACCAATGGCAGTATTTCTTTAAAAGTTTGTTCTAGAAAAATTACATCTGTAATTTGATTGGTTGAAATGGACACGGCAGACACTATTATACAATTAGTGGTGCTCGAAATGACAGCCAGCTGCCAGCTTCTTGAATTTCCCATACTGCACAGGAAAAAAAATGAAACCCTTAAATTTGGTTGCTGTAGAGAGAAAAAACACTTTCCACCACAGTGGTTTCAATGTATGGACCCCAGCAAGTGCGTCCATCTGTGAAGCGGGCACGCGAGAAGGATTTCACAGTGGGGGAAGCAACAGTGGCAGAGTGATCGGCTGTGGCACAAACTACTATCTAGGAAAGGGAAACTGAGTGGGAGGAAATTCTCGTACAGTATGTACAGTCTGCGGCCGGAGAGCAGCTGGGGTTAACCCCTCGTTAGCCGATTCCCAGCAAAGCCAGGCATGAAAGCTCAAAAAATTAACTGCTTGTTTTTTTTAAGGGTGTTTATTAAATGTTTATAAAATGAACCAGTATGGAAATTAGATGTCATGGATTAGCATCTGAGGGCTTTATCTTTAATGAGAGCTGCTCATGGTCTTATGGGATATGGTGGTAGTCTATATGAAATTATTAGGGCTCGTTTTTACTCCTAAAAAATACGTGGCTGATGGAGAACAGAGAGAGACAGGTGTGGTTGGTGGGGGGGGGGGGGGAAGAGGGAGACACAGATGTGGATGATGAGGGGGTGTAGGAGAGAGACACAGATGTGGATGAAGAAGGAGTGTAGGAGAGAGACACAGATGTGGATGAAGAAGGAGTGTAGGAGCGAGACACAGATGTGGATGAAGAGGGAGTGTAGGAGAGAGACACAGATGTGGATGATGAAGGAGTGTAGGAGAGAGACACAGATGTGGATGAAGAGGGAGTGTAGGAGAGAGACACAGATGTGGACGATGAAGGAGTGTAGGAGAGAGACACAGATGTGGATGATGAGTGGGTGGGGGAGAGAGACACAGATGTGGATGATGGCGTGGAGGAGAGAGACACAGATGTGGATGATGAGGGGGTGGAGGAGAGAGACACAGATGTGGATGATGAAGGAGTGTAGGAAAGAGACACAGATGTGGATGATGAGGGAGTGTAGGAGAGAGACACAGATGTGGATGATGAAGGAGTGGAGGAGAGAAACACAGATGTGGATGATGAGGGGGTAAAGAAGAGAGACACAGATGTGGATGATGAAGGAGTGGAGGACAGAGACACAGATGTGGATGATGAAGGAGTGGAGGAGAGAGACACAGATGTGGATGATGGAGTGTAGGAAAGAGACACAAATGTGGATGATAAGGGGGTGGAGGAGAAAGACACAGATGTGGATGATGAAGGAGTGGAGGAGAGAAACACAGATGTGGATGATGAGGGGGTAAAGAAGAGAGACACAGATGTGGATGATGAAGGAGTGGAGGAGAGAGACACAGATGTGGATGATGAAGGAGTGGAGGAGAGAGACACAGATGGATGATGAAGGAGTGGAGGAGAGAGACACAGATGTGGATGAAGAAGGAGTGGAGGAGAGAGACACAGATGTGGATGAAGAAGGAGTGTAGGAGAGAGACACAGATGTGGACGATGAAGGAGTGGAGGAGAGAGACACAGATGTGGCTGATGAAGGAGTGTAGAAGAGACACAGATGTGGATGATGAGGGGGTGGAGGAGAGAGACACAGATGTGGATGATGGAGTGTAGGAAAGACACAGATGTGGATGATGAGGGGGTGGAGGAGAGAGAAACGGATGTGGATGATAGAGTGTAGGAGAGATATGGATGATGAAGGAGTGGAGGAGAGAGACACAGATGTGGATGATGAGGGGGGTGTAGGAGAGAGACACAGATGTGGATGATGGAGTGGAGGAGAGAGACACAGATGTGGATGATGAAGGAGTGGAGGAGAGAGACACAGATGTGGATGATGAAGGAGTGGAGGAGAGAGCCACAGATGTGGATGATGAATAAGTGGAGGAGAGAGACACATATGTGGATGATGAGGGGTGGAGGAGGGAGACACAGATGTGGTTGATGGAGTGGAGGAGAGAGACGCAGATGTGGATGATGAGGGGGTGGAGAAGAGAGACACAGATGTGGATTGTGAAGGAGTGTAGGAGAGAGACACAGATGTGGATGATGAGGGGGTGGAGGAGAGAGACACAGATGTGGATGATGAGGGGGTGGAGGAGAGAGACACAGATGTGGATGATGAGGGGGTGGAGGAGAGAGACACAGATGTGGATGATGAAGGAGTGTAGGAAAGAGACACAGATGTGGATGATGAGGGGGTGGAGGAGAGAGAAACAGATGTGGATGATAGAGTGTAGGAGAGATATGGATGATGAAGGAGTGGAGGAGAGAGACACAGATGTGGATGATGGGGGGGTGTAGGAGAGAGACACAGATGTGGATGATGAAGGAGTGGAGGAGAGAGACACAGATGTGGATGATGAAGGAGTGGAGGAGAGAGACACAGATGTGGATGATGAATAGGTGGAGGAGAGAGACACATATGTGGATGATGAGGGGTGGAGGAGGGAGACACAGATGTGGTTGATGGAGTGGAGGAGAGAGACGCAGATGTGGATGATGAGGGGGTGGAGAAGAGAGACACAGATGTGGATTGTAAAGGAGTGGAGGAGAGAGACACAGATGTGGATGATGAAGGAGTGTAGGAGAGAGACACAGATGTGGATGATGAGGGGGTGGAGGGGAGAGATACAGATGTGGATGGTGAAGAAGTGGAGGAGAGAGACACAGATGTGGATGATGAGGGGGTGGAGGAGAGAGACACAGATGTGGATGATGAGGGGGTGGAGGAGAGAGACACAGATGTGGATGATGAAGGGGTGGAGGAGAGAGATACATATGTGGATAATGAAGGAGTGGAGGAGAGAGACACAGATGTGGATGAAGAAGGGGTGGTGAGAGAGACACAGATGTGGATGATGAAGGAGTGGAGGAGAGAGACACATGTGGATGATGAAGGGGTGGAGGAGAGAGACACATGTGGAGCACTGGGGGGGCTGGACAGCGATGGGTGGAGCTTGAGAGCAGTGGGGGCCAGAAAGAAAAGGGGTGGGGAGAATGGGAGGCTGGATAGCACTGGGGGGAGTGGAGAGCACTGGGGTGGTGGCTAGAGAAGGATGGACAGAAGGTGGACAGAAAGAACAGGGGTGGAGAGAACTGTGGGGGGGGGGGGGGGGGTTGGAGAGTGTGGTGGGGGAGGAGAGCATGGGGGGAGCCAGGGAGCACAAGGAGAACTGGGGGGGCAGTAAAAGAAGTTGGATAGAAGGATCGGCAGGGGGGCCGCATATAGAGGAAATTTGTTTTCTATATTCCTCCATGCAGCCGCTGAATGCTTGCAGGAGGGAGAGGAAAAAAATCAAGCATTCAGCGGCTGCATGGAGAAATCTAGAAAGCTCATTCCTTCTATATGCGGCCCCTCTGCTGATCTTCCTATCCAGGCACACAGGGGGGGGCGGGCATCTAGTCCTGTGGATCACGAAGCTGGCTGGGTCTGTGGCGGCGGTGCTGTAACACGGTTCTGCCCCCCTAGACCAGATCGTGTGATAGGCGGAACACTGATTCTATCTACTATCACACGAGCCGGTCTAGGGGGGCGGGACCGTGTTACAGTGCCGCCGCTGAACACAGACCTAGCCAGCTCCGTGATCCACAGGAGAGAGGTGAGAACTGCAGCCGCAACTTAAAGCGGCCCCAGGGCAGGCGGCTTACCGGGAAATCTACCAGGAAATCTCCCAGTAGGCCAGTCCGGCACTACCCCTAGGTATTCCTGCACCATGTAAAACAGATGCTGGCGATGGTTGCTGGAACCGATCAGACCTTGGGCCTGCGGACTAAAGAATTGTCTGAACGCATCGGTCAGATGGCCACCTTCTCCACTGCTCCTTCTGTGACTGACCAAAGCCTCAGCAACATGTTGTCCAGGAGGACCAGGAGATTGTAACCTCCCGGGCTCTAGAAACGCATTGCACAAACCTTTCTGCAAGGCCTCCCAAGAAGTTTCATCCTCTGCTCCCTCTGCGAAGGCTGGATAAATTCCACAACCTTACTCTTGTAACGTGGATCAAGAAGGGTTGCCAGCCAGTAATGAACCCTCTCCTTGATACCACGAATCCGAGGGTCCTTTTGCAGGCTTTTCAGGATCAGGGAGGCCATGCAGCGAAGGTTTGCTGAGGCAGTCGATCCGGAGTCCTCTGGGTCACTAAGGATGACATGATCCACAGCCACCTCCTCCCGGCCACGTACAAGTCCATGGGTTTCTGGGAACTGAAAACGATCCCTTGAAGACTGCTGCTGTTGCTGAGTGCTAGGCTCCACCTCCATGCTGACACAATCCTCCCCCTCCTCCTCTTCCTGTGTGATCGGCGGGCCCGCAGGAATACTGTCTGGATAAAGGGGGCCTTGAGAGGTAAGGAAGTCCTCCTCTTCCTCCCTCTGTTCTGCCTCAAGTGCCCTGTCCATTATTCCACAAAGCGTGGGCTCCCACAGGAAGACAAGAGGGACAGTATCACTGATGCATGCACTGTCACTGCTCACCATCCTCGTGGCCTCCTCAAATGGTGACAGGACAGTGCATGCATCCTTGATCAGTAGCCACTGGCGTGGCGAAAAAAAAGCCAAGCTCCCCTGACCCTGTCCTGGTGCCATACTCACACAGGTACTCATTGATGGCCTTCTGCTGCGTGTGCAGCCGCTGCAGCCCTGCCAACGTTGAGTTCCACCTGGTGGGCATGTCACAAATAAGGCGGTTCTTGGGCAGGTTGCATTCCTTTTGAAGGTCAGCCAGCTGACCACCGGCATATGACCGGCGGAAATGGCCACATACTTTCCTGGCCTGCTTTGGGAGATCCTGTAAGCCCGGGTACCTGCACAACAACCGCTGCACCACCAAATTAAGGACGTGAGCCAAGCACGGAACGTGGGTCAAGTGTCCCTGTCGGAGGGCGGAGAGGAGGTTGGTGCCATTGTCATGAACCACAATTCCTGGCTGAAGCTGGCGTGGCGTCAACCACCTCTGAGTCTGCCCCTGCCGAGCTGACAGAATCTCTGCCCCAGTGTAGCTCCTGTCCCCTAAGCAGACCAACTCAAGCACCGCATGGCATCTTTTTGCCTGAGTACTTGTGTAGCCCCTTGAAAGCCTACGGAGCACCGCTGGTTCTGAGGAGGAAGAGGCCATAGAGGAAGAAGAAGAGGAGGGAGTAGAGGAGAGAGGCAGAATCACCACTACTAGCATTTTGGAGGCGTGGTGGCGGAACAAGCTCCAACAATACTGCACCCTGTCCTGCATCCTTCCCAGCTGTCAGCAGAGTTACCCAGTGTGCCATGAAAGAAAGGTAACGTCCCTCTCCATGCCTGCTGGACCATGAGTCAGCGGTAATATGCACCTTACCGCTGACTGCCCTGTCCAACGAGGCCAAGACATTGCCTTCCACATGCCAGTAGAGAGCCAGAATGGCCTTCCGTGAAAAGAAATGGCATTTGGGAACCTGCCACTGAGGTACCACACATTCCACAAATTCATGAAAGGGGGCAGAGTCTACCAGCTGAAAAGGCAGCAGTTGGAGTGCTAGCAATTTAGCCAAGCTAGCATTCAGCCGCTGAGCATGTGGATGGCTGGGACCGAATTTCTTTCTACGGTTTAGCAACTGGGGTAGGGAAATTTGCCTGCTACAATCGGATGTTGGTGTAGCGATAGCAGATTGCCCGCAAGTACTTGGCACACCTAATTCTACACCTTCACTCCTCTCAGTGCAAGTTTCTGAGAGGACTGAAGGTATAGTGGGGTTGGAGATCCCAGCTGATGAGGAGCAAGTAGAGGTCCGCCTTGTTCTTTGGTGTGGGTCTTTTAAGTACTGTTGCCAACGGACTGCATGGGAGGTCGACATATGTCTGGTCAAGCATGTTGTGCCCAAGCGGCTGCGGTCTTGGCCATGCTTGATACGCTTCATACATATGTTGCAAGCAGCAACAGTGCAATCTGCTGCACACATATCAAAAAAGGCCCACACCAAAGAACTTTTCAAAATACGCAGGGAGTCAGCAGCGCCCTGCACATGCAGAGAAGTCGGGTGGCTGCCCTTAAGCTGGCCCCTGGAGGGCATCCTGCCTCGTTGGAGATGTGCCTCCTCCTCCTCTCTTCTATCAAGCACCCACGTACAGTCAGTGACCTCATCAACCCCTCCCTTCTCGTCATTGGAGCAAACCTGGCAGTATGCTGCAGCTGGGGGAACATGAAACTGTTTTGTTTTTTTTCAAAATTTTCAGTCCTTTTTTGTTTTATTTAGCAAAAAATAAAAAAAAACTGCAGCAATAAAATACCACCAAAAGAAAGCTCTATCTGTGTGAAAAAAATGATAAAAATTGAATTTAGGTAAACTGTAGTATGACACGCGCAATTGTCATTCAAAGAGTGACAGCGCTGAAAACTGAAAATTGGTCTGGGCAGGAAGGGGGTTTGAGTGATTAACAGCCATTTTGCTAAAGCCCAGAGCACCTGAACAGCAGTAAATCTTTAGGGTGTCAGCAGATCGGTCTCTACATTTTCGGCACAATTGCGAAAATGAGAGAGCTACTGAGCATGTGCAGAACAGGGTGAAACAATGTATTACTGGATTTTAAACAGTATAGGCACTTTTTTTTTAATGTTTTACATAGCTATACCTGCAAAAGAGGTCAGCATGAAGTAACCTAGCAGGACTTAATTTTCTGACTAAATGTCCACTTTAATAGTCCTTTAGGTCTACATGTCACTGCACAAACTATAAAGATATTTAATTTGGTAAAATGTCTGTGTGGATCTACAAAACACATAACATAAGTTGTTTTTATGTCATTTAATAGGGAATCCACCTTTCTCAGCAGAGCAAGGTGCGAAAGACAAACAGACGAGTAACTGTTTCCTTATCTGTGGCTTAAAGGGCAAGACCGTTTCAGATGAAGGTTGTAGGTGGGTGGGGTCTACAGCCTGGAAGGGAGGTGGAGAAGTTTAAATCCCTACTCCGCATTGACTAGATAACTCTCACGATTTTTTATTTATTTTTTGTACAATTTTGACATTCAGAAAGCAAAACACTCTAAATCGAGCCAACCTGAATCTCCGGCGACTGATTTGGCAGCTGCAGCTGTGATTCACAAAGCCCTCTATGTTTTTGCTGAGAATAAATGACATCCACAGTCTGGGGAAAGCCCTTGTACATGAAAATAAGTTTTTATGTATAACGTCATACCATCTGTTATCAACTGAATGATAGGGTATGTGGCGCTAACCCTTACATAAATAATATAAATAAATAATCTACAGAGCTCAGAGTATCCGAAAGATAAGTGACCTTTGACACAAATAAATATATAAAATATAAATAGATACAATTCCTTAATAACAATATACATAAAATAATGAATGCAAATAAGACGTGTATAAAAGGTGACCAATCAATAAATAAAATCTTCAATAAAAGTGATATCCGCGCTGTAATAAATATAAGTGCTGGGGTAAGGAATAATGATGGTAATGGGTTATACACATGAGGAGAGCCTTCAAGCACAGAGGTCTCACCCATAGAGTCCTGGAAATATAAGTCCATCTATGCTGATGCATCTATGCTGATGCAAGAAATTTTAAATGTGAGTGGATATTATCTTTGTCTTAATAAACCTATTTTAATTACTACACATTGGAGCACTTCTTTGTACCCTTTACCCTTATATGCCAATCTGACCTGGGAGTGACCCCCTTACCCCTGGAGCAGTGGCGTACTAAGGGGGGGTGCGGGGGGGGCGGGCCGCACCGGGTGCCACACACTGGGGGGGTGTCAGGCCGGCGCCCCCCTCCGCGATGGAAGCGGGGAGTCGGGGACAGCGCGCCGAGCGCTGATATATCTTGCGCAGCAGCGGCGCGGTGAGTGACAGCCAGCGTCAGGTGAGGTGAGAGGAGGGAGAGGGGGAGGGTGTTCGCCGCTCTACGCAGCTCTCCGTGGCTCTGATCTGTCTCGGCTGTGTCATACAGCCGAGCAGAGTGAAGCCGCCGGCTCCGCCTCCCCCTCCTCCTTGTAGTTTGCTGTGTGTCCCGCGCTGACAATCCTCCTGACCATGAGGTACATTAAGGGTCGTAGGGGGGGGGGGGGGTCTGTACTGTAGTAGAGGGGGGGTCTTTACTGTAGTAAGGGGGGGTCTGTACTTAAGGGGGGGGGGGTCTGCATTGTAGGGGGGGTATCCACTGTAGGGGGGGTCTGTACTGAAGGGGGGGTCTGTACTGTAGGGGGGGGGCTCTGCATTGTAGGGGGGTCTCCACTGTAGGGGATCTGTACTGAAGGGGGGGATCTGCACTGTAGGGAAGTCTGTATTGCAGGGGGGTCTGTATTGTAGGCGGGTCTGTGTAACATGCAGGGGGTCCAGAGCTGTTGGGGGGGGGGGGGTGTCTGTGTAATGTAAAGGGGTCTAGAGGTGCAGGGTGCTGTGTAATGTAAAGGGGTCCAGGGTGCTGTGTAATGTAAAGGGGTCCAGGGTGCTGTGTAATGTAAAGGGGTCCAGAGTGCTGTGTAATGTAAAGGGGTCCAGAGTGCTGTGTAATGTAAAGGGGTCCAGAGTGCTGTGTAATATAAAGGGGTCCAGAGGTGCAGGGTGCTGTGTAATGTAAAGGGGTCCAGAAGCGCAGGGTGCTGTGTAATGTAAAGGGGTCCAGAGGCGCAGGGTGCTGTGTAACGTAAAGGGGTCCAGAGGCGCAGGGTGCTGTGTAACGTAAAGGGGTCCAGAGGTGCAGGGTGCTGTGTAATGTAAAGGGGTCCAGAGTGCTGTGTAATGTAAAGGGGTCCAGAGGTGCAGGTTGCTGTGTAATGTAAAGGGGTCCAGAGTGCTGTGTAATGTAAAGGGGTCTAGAGGTGCAGGGTGCTGTGTAATGTAAAGGGGTCCTGGGTGCTGTGTAATGTAAAGGGGTCCAGAGTGCTGTGTAATGTAAAGGGGTCCAGAGGTGCAGGGTGCTGTGTATTGTAAAGGGGTCCAGAGTGCTGTGTAATGTAAAGGGGTCCAGAGTGCTGTGTAATGTAAAGGGGTCTAGAGGTGCAGGGTGCTGTGTAATGTAAAGGGGTCCAGAGTGCTGTGTAATGTAAAGGGGTCCAGAGTGCTGTGTAATGTAAAGGGGTCCAGAGGTGCAGGGTGCTGTGTAATGTAAAGGGGTCCAGAGTGCTGTGTAATGTAAAGGGGTCCAGAGGTGCAGGGTGCTGTGTATTGTAAAGGGGTCCAGAGTGCTGTGTAATGTAAAGGGGTCCAGAGGTGCAGGGTGCTGTGTATTGTAAAGGGGTGCAGGGTGCTGTGTATTGTAAAGGGGTGCAGGGTGCTGTGTAATGTACACAGTAGTGACAAAGAGATATTTAAGGATGCAGAGGTATGAAGGGAGCACAGTGGGGTGTTTTTACATTTTAAGGTGGGGGGGGGTGCCAGATATAGGATCCGCCCCGGGTGCCAAATGCACTAGGTACGCCCCTGCCCTGGAGTGCCCTTTGGATAGAGTATGAGGATCGGAGTGGGAGTCCATAGGAGCCTATAGGAAAGAGGACCCGGAAAGTAACCAGGCTTGCCACCTTAGAGGCCATCTGCTACACTAGGCCTGTAGGGGCCGCAAATAGAGGTGAGAGGCTGGGGGAAATAGTAGGGTGCACCCCTGAAGTCAGCACGGAGCACTACCTGCACGGATCATCACTGTGATCAACACAAAGATTCCTGAATATTTTTATTCATCTTCACTTATTCTAGAGCCTTTATGCTCCTCAATATTTCAGATTGTGGACTTTATCGTTTGTTTTCCACTATATATTTTTTTTACAAGCTGGGACTTGTAGTGCACCAGATTTTATTTTTTTATACTTTTTTCATCGTTATTATTTTCTTGGTACTATTTGATTTTACCATACCTACAGTGATACAATTTTTTTTTTCCATCTGTATGGTCACTTTGTTACTATTTGGGATATTTATGCACACTCGTTCAGTTATTTATTCTTCTTGCAATTTCCCTGCACTTTCAGAACCAATTTACTGGTTCTTTATTCACATATTTTGCACGTTGCACTGTGCACTTTATATTGCTTGATTTATGGAAGATTTCTTGTTCACTATTTTATAACCCATTACCATCATTATTCTTTACCCCAGCACTTATATTTATTTCAGCACGGTTATTACAGCACGGATATCACTTTTATTGAAGATTTTATTTATTGATTGGTCACCTTTTATACACGTCTTATTTGCATTCATTATTTTATGTATATTGTTATTAAGGAATTGTATCTATTTATATTTTATATATTTATTTGTGTCAAAGGTCACTTATCTTTTGGATACTCTGAGCTCTGTAGAATATTTATTTAGATTATTTATGTAAGGGTTAGCGCCACATACCCTATCATTCATTTTTACCTTTACAAGTGTGAGATCACTTATATGTTGGCTGCTTTCCTTTTTCTTTTCATTTGCTTATATTAGTTTTTGGTTGAGCGCACTGTATTCTAGATCTGTTATCAACTGTTTACACATGCACCAAAAACTGGCATTTCTTCCACAATTTTAAATTTTCACTGTCAACGCTCTGTACCAATTATGTCCATTGCAGCTAGCAGTATACTTCACATGGTCGTGTTGGTGATACTTCATGTTTTCTTACACCAAAATGTATCCAGCTTTACCAGCGTCGAGCTGTATGTAGGCATCCCATGGAATGTGAAAGAGTAAGCATCAGCTGTGCAGTGTCACCCACACAACTGGGTGACAGGTACGGGAGCCTCCAACAGACCTATTTGAAGGTGGGGTGCAGCATGGTGCAGTGGCAATAATTCACAGTCAGGTGCGATAGAGAACTTGTATTGAAGTAATGCAGTAACAGTTCACAACTAAACCCAGAGGGAAGACCACCCAAAAGGAAGATGTGCAGAGGAGTTGCAGACCCTACGCTTTCCCTCCTTGTCAGGAACCTTTCCCTACCACTAGTACTGTTCCTAATAGGCAGGGTACTGTTCCCTACACTGGCCTCTCACCAAATGCGTGCCAAAACTGTGAGCCAGGGCCTTAAATAGGCTTTGCCCGACCCAAGATGACCACCAAAGTCACGTGGCGTGGAAGCATCTCGGGGCATGGTCTTCTTCGATACAATATGCCCACAACTCAATGACTATGGCAATCAACTCCACCCTGTAGATGTAGAACCCTAAGGTTCATCCTTGGGTGGCCTCAGTGTCCTTTCCCACCTGTTTCCTCCTCCTCCCCCTCCCCATCCCAATCCCATCCCTCCCTCCCTCCAACCCACGATACTAATTTTGGTCCTTTTCTACAGATCCCTACCCGTTTCTTTTTTCCCATCTATTACTGCAGTTTTCTTCTCTTACTCCCCTAATCTCTTTCTAAGGGGGCTTTATGGCTCTACACTGCTTCCTCCTTCTTAGGCTGCATTCACACCTGAGCGTAGCTTTTCAGGCAGAAAATTGCGCGTTTTTGCAGCGTTTTTTGCGGCGTTTTTTACCGCGATCTTCGCGGCGTTTTTTATGGCGTTTTGCCGCGAATTTTTTGCAGAGCAAAAGGTCACTAATGTAAAATGAATAAAAACGCCCGATTCGCGCGACAAAAAAGGGTCCGGAACTTGTTTGAGCTTCAGGCGTTCGGCTTCAGGCGTTTTGGAGTGGAGATGTGAACCATCTCCATAGAGAATAATGTATTTTTTCCCCTCGAGCGTTTTGTAGCTTCAGGCTTACGGCGGATTAGGGCGACAAAACGCTCAGGTGTGAATGCAGCCTTAAGCTCCATACACACTATCAGTTTTTCTGCTGAGTTTTTCCTTCAGGTTTACCAAAACCATGTAGTGCAAGGACCTGCCTGATTGCATACAAATTGAAAATCCTAAGGCTTGACCTCATATTATATGGTTTTGGTAAACCTGGAGGACAAACTCAGCAGAAAAACTGATAGTGTGTATGGGGCTTTATAGTAAATTATGGCCCCCATCTGGATCAAAATTCCACCAGGCTTGTACATTTCAGAATGTATAAAAATCTTCTTTTCTGTATATATTCTGTAGGTTCCTACCATTAAGTCCAACTACAGCTCTGTGTTACTGGTTATCTTGGCTTTTTGCAGTTACTTGTGCACTGTTTATACATACACTACATTACCAAAAGTATTGGGACACCTGCCTCTACATGCAAATTCATTTTAATGGCATCCCAATAGTCTCAAAATTGATTTGGCTCACTCTTTGCAGCTATAACAGCTTCAAATCTTCTGGGAAGGCTGTCCACAAGGTTTAGGAATGTTTGACCATTTTTCCAGGCGTGCATTTGTGAGGTCACTTTCAATGATACTAGTAAACAGGAAAAATAGAGAGAGGGAATCTGCCTAACGGGGCAGCAATAAAAACTGACAGGGGATTCAATCCATCACCACTCTGTCCAAAATTGTAAAAAGTTTTGCCTTTAGTTATAGACCTTACGACTGTGTGTATGCTCCATTGGTCTTTTGTGGGCAGAATTCCAGCCAGTAAAAGATTGAGAGCATGTTCTCTATTTTTCAGTCGGGAAAAGTTCCTATCCGAAAATGCGATCGTCTGAATGCAATTCAGACGCGCAAAAAATCACGCATGCTCGGAAACAATTGAAGCGTTAAACTTAATTTTCTCGGCTCGTCGTAGTGTACGTCACCGCGTTGACGGTCAAAAGTTCAGAGAACTTTTGTGTGACCATGTGTATGCAAGACAAGCTTGAGCGGAATTCCGTCGGAAAAACCATCCAAGATTTTTCAGATGGAAATTCCGCTCATGTGTATGCGGCATAACAGTTATTTTCCTTTTTTTTTAAATGGTTTGAGGCATGGTTTAATTGAGCGTTTTATCAAATTTTGGGAAAGTGTAGGAAGACCTTTCCATTTTCCAAATGTAGACCACATGGCCAGTTGCCAGGGGTGGATCTCAGTAATCATGCATTTTCAGCTAATAAAAACATTTCAACTTCTTTGAGCCTCGCAAGGCAAAAACAATACTGAACCATTTTTTATAACACAGTAACACAACACATATATGTATACCAGACCCATTGAAACCATTAGGATGCCAGGTAAGATGTGTTTTAATCCATTGTAATAAGTGTGAACTGGGATCGAACCTGTATTACCAACAGCGTTGTAAGCACCCCTGCCCCAAATCCAGGTCAGTTCATCAGAGTATTGAAGCCAGAGGTTCAGCACAAGACCCAGGAAACTTGCACTTTAGGCCCCTTTCACACGGGATGGATCCGTATTGTTACCCCCGTGAAGAGCCGCTGCTCAGCGGGGATCGCTCAGCTGATCCCCGCTGAGTCGGCTGATGACACACTGTGCAGGGACCGCCCTGTCAGTTCTCCGCTCTCCTCTATGGGGGATCGGATGAACACGGACCGTCTGTCCGTGTTCATCCGATCCGCTCTGCAGACGGATGAAAAAAATAGTGTTTTCCTCCGTCTGCAGAATCGGACAATTGCGGAGGCGGACAATAGCGGGTGTCAGCGGATACTCATCCGCTGACACCCGCTATCCCATAGATATGCATGCATGTCCGTTTTTCATCCAAAAACGGATGGATGAAAAACGGACATACGGTCCGCATGTGTGAAAGGGGCCTTATATAGAGGGCCAGCTAAGGCAGCCCCCGTATTAAAAAGTGTTTATTATTACTACTACAGGTCACCTACAGGTAGATTGGCTCCTTGAAGAGCCTGACCGCTGGCCATCCGAGACAGAACGGGGATCTGTGTGTGTAAACAAACAAATCCCCGTTCTGTCAGGAGAGGAGAGACAGCTCATGTGTTCCTATTAGTTAGAAACAGTGATAATATCTCCTCCTCTAGTCACTCCCATCCCCCCCACAGTTAGAACAGGGAACACAATTAACCCCTTTATCGCCCCCTAGTGTTAACCCCTTCCCTGTCAGTGACATTTATACAGTAATCAGTGGCTATTTTAAGCTATGATCGCTGTAAAAAAATGTCAATGATCTCAAAAAAGTGTCAAAGGTGTCCAATCTGTCTGTCGCAATGACACAGTCCCGATAGCCACCATTACTAGTAAAAAAAATATATAAAAATGCGATAAATCTATCCCCTATTTTGTAGACACTATCATTTTCGCACAAACCAATCAATATACGCTTATTGCGATTTTATTTACCAAAAATTTGTAGAAGAATATATAGCGGCCTAAACTGAAGAAGAAATTTGTTTTAATAAAAAAATTTGGGGGATATTTTTTATAGCAAAAGCTTTTTTTTTTCAAAATTGTCGCTCATTTTTTTGTTTATAGCGCAAAAAATAAAAAACCACAGAAGTGATCAAATACCACCAAAAGAAAGCTCTATTTGTGGGGAAAAAAAAAGGATGTCAATTTTGTTTGGGTTCAACGTCGCACGACTGCACAATTGTCAGTTAAATCGACGCAGTGCTATATCGCAAAAAATGCTCTGGTCATTAAGGGGGTAAAACCTTCTGGGGCTAAAATAATATATAATCACACACATAGGTTGGACTTGATGGATTTGTGTCTTTTTTCAACCTCACCTACTATGTAACTATATAAAATGGTCAATGTAGAAAAATGTAAAATAATGCATTTGGGTTTCAAAATTATGAATGCAATCTACTTACTAGGGGGAGAACCTCTGGGGGAATCTAGGATGGAAAAGGACCTGGGGGTCCTAGTAGATGATAGGCTCAGCAATGGCATGCAATGCCAAGCTGCTGCAAGAAAAGCAAACAGAATATTGGCATGCATTAAAAAGGGGATCAACTCCAGAGATAAAACGATAATTCTCCCGCTCTACAAGACTCTGGTCCACAGTATGCTGTCCAGTTCTTGGCACCAGTTCTCAGGAAGGATGTACTGAAACTGGAGAGAGTCCAGAGAAGGGCAACAAAGCTAATTAAGGGTCTGGAGGATATTAGTTATGAGGAAAGATTACGAACACTGAACTTATTCTCTCTGGAGAAGAGACGCTTGAGAGGGGATATGATTTATATGTACAAATACCGTACTGGTGACCCCACAATCTGGATAACTTTTCCGTGCAAGTTAACATAAAAAGACACGCGGCCATTTACAAAAATTTGAAGAAAAGCAGATTAATCTTAAACTGTGTAGAGGGTTCTTTAGGGTAGGAGCAGCAAGGGTGTGGAATTCCTTCCACAGGTGGTGGTCTCAGCGGGGAGCATCGATAATTAAAAAAAAATATTAGATAAGCACCTGAACGACCACAACATATATACAATACAACATATACAATGTAATATTGACATATAATCGCACACATAGGTTGGACTTGATGGACTGGTGTCTTTTTTCAACTTCACCAACTACGTAACCCTTCCCCTCTCAAAACAAAAACTTTTGACTTGTTTTAGATAGGCATACACTTTAAAAGGAGATGTACAGCCACAAACTTGTATGGCTGTACTTCTCCTGTGGATCACAGGAGTGCAGTTTGTTCTGCACTCCTGTGACCCCTTTTCAACAAACAGTGGGCTGAAGTCCGCTGTCTGCCGATATCACAGAACTGGTCCAGCCTGGGGAAGAACACGACAATGAAGTTAGGATCCGCCCACATGTCTGGACCGGCACCTGGCTCAGCCTCTCAGCGAGCCTAAGCCGGCTTCTCCCGCCCCCTCCACAGCTCAGCGATCCAGCGCTGGCGATGGCAGTGTAAGGAAGCAGAAGTGGCAGAGGCTGTCAGGCTGACCTGAGTAGAGGAGTCCTGGAACTCCTCCTCCCTGCACCTAACTGCAAAGACCAAGGACATGTGCTGCAGTAATCCACACAGGTACAGATAACATAGGAACATACACCACAGGCTGGACTGGTGTATGTTGGGGCTGTGGCAGCAAGCAGGACTGAAAAAGGCAGGATGAATGGCCATCACATCCTGGGCGGTAAAGAACACACAAAAAGAAACATTGACAATCAAAGAATAGCTTCCAAAGACAAAAATAATTTACTGTCTCTTGTCTCAAACTTTGCAAAACTTGCTGACCGTACGTCTAGCTTGTAAAGTCGAATGAAGGCCGCAACAATAACTAAGCTAGCTGTCTCACATATACAGCAGGTAAAATAAGTATTAAGTTTAGCTTGGTGGAAAAAAATGATACTTTAGTGATCTGTGTGTAGATTTCATGCGGGATGGAATGTTGATCTCTACTGGGCACAAGATGACTCGCTTTCGTACAGATTAAAGTTACAGGACTTTTTGTTGGTGCTATTTTCAAATAAAAATTACAGTAACTGCCACACCTCATTCCCAGCATCATCTTTAGGGATGAGGGATGTATCAAGGTCATACGGGGTCCAAGAACCCACAAGGGTGTGTATGTCTCTCCAGATGATGTAAATTTCTGTTTTGTGGCTTCACACAAGGTTACAGTATTCTGCCCATGATGTCCTGGTGTAATTCCTGTGTCAGTTTCAGATGTACTGCATGTTACAGATCCAGGTACCCGCCCTTTGCGTTTAGTGATGAGCTAAGTATCCCAAACACTGTAACCTCTTATAGTTGGATGGAGCTGGTTAGCTTTACACCCACGTGGTCATTGTACATCACCATCCAGAAGAAGCTTTTTTTTAAGACTCCAGTGCGTACCTACTAGGGTGACCACGTGTCCTGGATCGCCCGTGTTAAGGCCGCACAATAATATCCTTAGCAAGACCTCATCTGGCATATGCAGTTCAGTTTTGGGCACCAGCTCTCAAAAATTATATATCGGGGAACTGGAGAAAGTGCAGAGAAGGACAACCAAACTGATAAGAGGCATGGAGGAGCTCAGCTATGAGGAAAGATTAGAGGAACTGAATACTATGAAGAAAGATTATCGGGATTGAATTTATTCGCTAGAGAATAGAAGATTAAAGGGGGGGATATGATCACCATGTATAAATACATAAGCGGCCCATATAGTGAACTTGGTGTTGAGGTATTCACGTTCAGGTCATTACACTCTTTACGCCTGGAGGAAAAGAGATTTAACCTTCACATGTGAAAATGTGGAATAGACTCCCTCAAGAACTGGTCCTGGCCAACTTAAAGCGGAGTTCCGACTAACAAAAAAAAAAAAAAAATTCAAAGTCAGCAGCTACAAATACTGCAGCTTCTGACTTTTAATAATCAGACACTTACCTGTCCCAGGGTCCAGTGATGCGGGGGAACGAACTCCCCGCTTGTCTCCCCCTGCTCTCTGCTGTGCTGGCATTGTCACTGTGGGCGCCACACACTGCGTATGGCCAGGCAATCATCTGGACCTGTGACGTGTCCCAGATGATTGCCGAGAAGGAGTGGGGAGAGGTGAACTTACTTCCAGTGCCGCGGTGCCCCAGGAGGAAGTGGGAGATGGAACCCTCTAAAAAGAGGGTTCCGCTCCCCCCCCAAAAAAAATAACATGCCAAATGTGGCGTGTCAGGGGGTCACCTTCCCTTAAAGCACAAGTGCCATTTTTGGGTGGAACTCTGCTTTAATGCTTTTAAAACATAGTATATTCAATTCATGCGAGTCAGTGTAGCATATACTTCCAGATGGACTTAGCGACCAGTACAATATAATCGACACAGGCGCTGTGTTACGCAAAATACCTGAGCGTTTCTGGTTATACCGTTCAAGGCGATTCAAATTTTTAGGTGGAAATATAAAAATAGTTCAAGACCGTATGTCTACAAATTGTCGATAAGGATGGACATACGTTTTAGTATAGCGTATTTTCTATCACCTAGAAAAGCCAGGTAGTATTGAGACAACAATTCAGCGCTGTTCTTTTACACAGGATGGAAGGCTGCAGCTTTCCATCCTGTACAAAAGAACAGCGCTGAATTGTTGGCTCAATACTACCTGACTAAATATGCTATACTAAAACGTTTGTCCATACTTAACCACAATTTGTAGACATACGGTCTTGAACTATTTTTATATTTCCACCTAAAAATTTGAATCACCTTGAACGGTATAACCAGAAACGCTCAGGTATTTTGCATAACACGGGGTGCACGTGTGTCGATTATATTGTACTGGTCGCTAAGTCCATCTGGAAGTATATGCTATACTGACTCACATGAATTGAATATGCTATGTTAATTTCAATCCACTCTGAATGCCCCTGATGAAAGGACTGCACAAAGTGTCCTGAAACGCGTCGGGCTGAACATATACTATGCATAAATAACTCATGTTTGTCAAACTTGTTGTTTTTATGATTTATATACTTTTTCTGGTGATGTTTGCACCATAATCCAACAACTATTTTTAGATACAAATAAATAGATTTATACCAAGACAATATATGTCTACATTCTTCTCTCGAGAGTCGAGATTAGCAGGTTCACAGTATTCAACATATAGGTAATCTTATAAATAATTGTATACCTTATTGTGTAAATACTACAAATGTAAAAACAGTGTGAAAACCAATAGCTAAAGTGCAACAAAATGTGAAAATCAATACTGTATGAATTATGAATGATCAAAATTAAATAAATGATATTAGCCTACTAAATAAATAGCAAGTAAAGTTCAAAGATGCAACAATGTGCAAAACACCATATTATATATCAGGGGTAGGCAAGCTTTTGAGCACAGCGTGCCAAAAAATTTGTTCAAAGAAATTGAGCGTGCCTATTTTATAACAAAAACATTTTAACTTCACACTCTCAAATCACGAAAAGGATTTTTTTTATAAAGTAAATGCTGTAAACTACTTGAGTAATAGTGACTAATTAACATACTGCACTATCATGCCTTAGATCAGCCCCAATACTTGTAACTCCTCAGATCAGCCACAATTCCTACACCTTCACACCTCAGATCACTGAACTCCACTATTCATCTGTCCCCTCACTGTACTACCCTGCACATCTGCCCCACCTCTGTACCCCAGCACATCTGCCCCACCACTGTAACCCTCCTGCTCATCTGCCCCACCACTGCATCTCCCTGCACATCTGCTCCACCGCTGTGCCCCCATGCTCTTCTGTCTCACCGCTGAACCACCTTCTCACCTGTCCTAACACTGAACCCATCTGCTCATCTGCCCCACCACTATTCCCCCTGCTGTAGCTCAAAAGTGACACAGAGTGCAATGTTTATATATTTGTGATTTTTATTTATATTTTTTTGGACTTGCATTAATTCTACAATTTTGATGATTACATTGCATTTTTTTTGCACAATTTTGTATCCATATAATATGGTGTTTTGCACATTGTTGCATTTTTGCACTTTACTTGCTATTTATTTAGTAGGAGTTCAAAGGGTAGTAATAAATGGGGAGTACTCGGAATGGTCCGGGGTGGAAAGTGGGGTCTCCCAGGGTTCTGTCCTGGGTCCAATCCTATTTAATTTATTCATAAATGATCTGGAGGATGGGATAAACAGCTCAATCTCTGTATTTGAGGACGATACTAAGCTAAGCAGGGCAATAACTTCTCCACAGGATGTGTAAACCTTGCAAGAAGATTTGAACAAATGAATGGGGTGGGCAACTACATGGCAAATGAGGTTTAATGTGGAAAAATGCAAAATAATGCATTTGGGTGGCAAAAATATGAATGTAATCTATACACTGGGGGGGAACCTCTGGGGTAATCTAGGATGGAAAAGGACCTGGGGGTCCTAGAAGATGATAGGCTCAGCAATAGCATGCAATGCCAAGCTGCTGCTAACAAAGCAAACAGAATATTGGCATGCATTAAGGAGGGTATCAACTCCAGAGATAAAATGATAATTCTCCGGCTCTACAAGACTCTGGTCCAGCCGCACCTGGAGTATGCTGTCCAGTTCTGGGCTCCAGTCCTCAGGAAGGATGTACTGGAACTGGAGAAAGTCCAGAGAAGGGCAACAAAACTAGGATTGGGAGGACCTTAGTTATGAAGAAAGGTTACGAGCACTGAACTTATTCTCTCTGGAGAAGAGATGGATTGAGAGGGTATATGATTTCAATGTACAAATACCGTACTGGTGACCCTACAAATAGGGATAAAACTTTTCTGTGAAAAGGAATTTAATAAGACGGTAATATAACGGTCATTCACTAAAACTAGAAGAAAAATCGGTTTAACCTTAAATTGCGTAGAGGATTCTTTACTGTAGGAGCGGTTAGGATGTGGAATTCTCTTCCACAGGCGGTGGTTTCAGCGGGGAGCATCGATAATTAAAAAAAAAAAGAAAAACAATTAGATGAGCACCTGAACGACCGCAACATACAGGGATATAATAATATATAATAATGTAATACTGACATATAATTACACACACAGGTTGGATTTGATGGACTTGTGTCTTTTTTCAACCTCACCTACTATGTAAAACCTAAAGTCCAATAGGACCACCCGGGGGGGGGGGATTTTATGATTACCTTCAATGCATAGGATACATGAAGGTAAAAAACCTTCAGGCTTTACAACCACTTTAACTTAAATGAATACATATAGGCTTTATTTTTGTGCTATGGTCTTGTAAAAATTACCGTCTTTCTCTTTTTATGCAATCCGTAGACAAAAATGTTGGAAAACTTCAAAAAATGTTTTTTTTTTAATCAATATTCTTAATAAAAATTTAAAAAAAAGTGGTACTGTGAAATAAAAGTATAATAATATTAAATTATAATAGTATTTAATTCTATAATTTGTCCAGTTTAAACTGACACTTAAAAAAACTCTGGTACAAAGCATTATAAAAGTTAGCTACAAAGAAAATAAAAAGGTAATTTTTTTCTTTCAATTTTGCGCTTTAATGTAAAAATGTTGTAAAAACAGAATGCAAAAAAAAAAAACAAAGAAGAAAAAAAAAAGCCTAATGGTAACCGAATAAAATTTAAAAAGCATGAAAATAGTGGAGGGAGAAGCAGAAAGAGTTAATTATGGCTGATTATGTTAAAATAAAAGGGTAAATAAGAAATTTTATTGAAAAATGTTTATTTATTTCTTTTTAAAACTTGTCAGGTTGCTTTACGGATATCTGCACATCGAAGTTCAACCCTTTGATCAGCAGATGAATGAAACGGAGATACAGAAGTGTTAGGCGTTTTTTTTTTTTTTTTTTTTTTTTTTAAGTAGCAGCTGCAGGAACAGCTGTATGTAGACGGCAAATCCCGATTTAATTTTGAGAGCCAAGAATTGCAATCAGAAGAAGGGGGCGTGGCAGGAGGGGTGGAGGGACTGGATGCGCGCTACACATCTTGTATACCTTGATGATGTTTTCTGGGCATGTGTAGCATGTCTGATGTCCTCAACTGCTTAAAAGAGGAACTGCAGTCTGCTCATTTGTAATAAATTTATAATAAAAACATTTTTGTCATTCTGAAGCTTCCCTCCAACTACTTTGCATATTATTTTACATATACACTGCGATTCTGTACTTGCCAAATATGCTGCAGCCATTTTAACTGTGGGCAGCTGAAGCTGCTGCCTGTTCACTTCCTGGATTTACACAGACACACACCTCCAGCTCTGCAGCACTCATTAGCCCTCTTATAACGCATCCCCCTCTCTTCTTGGCAAACTCTCACAAGAGTGAGAGAGAGCTGTGCATGATGTCATAAGCCTAGGCTTTTTACCAGACAAGAAACAGGAAGTGGGCTGTATAAGGTATTTACTGGCAGAAAAAAAAAAAAAAGTTTTACTATCCAAACGTTAAAACAAGGACAAAAGATGGAAAGATGAAAAAATATGGCTGAAGGTCCACTTTAAGAAAGAGAGGTGCCACCTGTTTCCAGAGAAATCACATCATGCATGTGTATCCAACTAATCTGTAATGTCTATAGCCAGCTACAGACCTGCACTCAGAACAGGAGCAGTAAAGTACAATCACTGTGCTTCATTAGTAAACAGGAAGTGGACAGACAAATATATAAAAGCTAGATTAAGGATTGGAGATATAAAAACACACATATAGATCAGGTTATTTATATAAATGCATTTAACATATACTATATATCCTTGAAAAAATAAAAAAATAGATTCCTGTTAAAAATCAGTTCACACCGTCCTTTGATAAAAGGTTTTTCACCAGCTGCTTTCGGTTACCATTCTTCCCTGAGAATTGGAACGGGGAGACGGAGTTAAGGGGGCGCTCTGCTTCTTCTGCATACAGACTATTTGCCTTCATTGTGATGGAAAGTGATGGAACGGGACAGATTCAGAAGATTCTCAGACCTCGCCCTCGAAGCGTAGTAAGGCGCACTGTCCTGGAAATGAAAATATACACTGGTTAGCATTGTAGGGTTGAGCTTGTGTTTGTTTGAACTCTGAAGTCAGCTGTCCTGCACCAATTAACTGCAGGGGGGGGGGGGGGGGAGAGATCCCCAACCCGCAGCCAACGTAGACAAAGGAGTGGGGATTCTCGTGACATCATTGACCTAATAACCTCCTGGAGCAAAGGTTTTAAAAGCTACAGTCTTGTGACTCAGCAGTGACTAAGTCGATGGCCACACCCCCTGCGACATGTGGTCATCCCACTGTTGTGCAATCAGACAAAACCTGCATCAGCGTGACAACTCGGTTCTGAATTCAGGTGCTGTGCAGCATCGTTGCCACCTCATCACAGAACGCTGCATTAGGATTGACTTCACCGTCAGGTTCTTGTGGGACTTTGCAGGGAGGTACGAGGAAACCAAGTGCTTAAGCCGGGTTCACATCTATGCGAATTAGATGGAGGTTTCTCTGCATCCAATTTGCATAGCAGGAGAATGTGACTGGCTCCCTATGGAGCCGGGTCACACATCTCCATTGCGGCTGCGGAAAGGCTGTGCGTCTTTGGCTCCGCTTCAGGGCCGAATTCAGGCATAGATTCAGCCCTGAAACAGGGAACAGGGACGCACATCGCTCCTGTGCGATCCGCAGCCTGGTTCCAGTGTGAACCCAGCCTTATAAAGGAAGTGCTGCAGGAATGTAGACTTCTTTATAGGAGGCCACAGTTTAGTTTTCTATTAAACCTCTTGGCGCCAACAGTAGGCAAATATGTGGCCTCTCGGCAGGTGGACCTAAATGCCAAGCAGCTGCATATGTGTGTACCAGAATGTAAATGCAGCTGTGCTTAGAGCGTGCGATCGCCCGGTGGCTAACGGAAAGCTCCCAATAGCTACTTGCCATCAGGAGTTTTCTGATCATGTGACCGCTGTGCCATCCAATCACAGTGGTGACATGATCATAAACCCCCCCCCCCCCCCCGGGCATCTAAAACCCCTTAAAGGGCCGGGAGGCCCTGGCACCAAGAGGTTAAATAAGAGTGACCCTCAGTAAAAATAATGTAGCCCTTAGATCAGGTATATGCAATTAGTGGACCTCCAGCTGTTGCAGAACTACAAGTCCCATGAGGCATAGCGAGACTGACAGCCACAAGCATGACACCCAGAGTCAGAGGCATGATGGGACTTTTAGTTTTGCAACAGCTGGAGGTCCGCTAATTGCAGATCAATTTCACTCCGTTTGAAAGGTTACTCATATAATACACACACAGGCTTTCAAGTATACAGATAGTGAGAAGCCCTCATTTTCATACTTGCCGTCAGCAGGATAGCTAAAAAACTAACATTTCCAGAAAGGGGCAGAGTCAAGTTCTTAGACCCCCATACACACTATTATATTTTCTGCAGATTTTTGCCTTCAGATTCAACAAAACCATGTAGTGCAAGGGTCTGCCTGATTGCATACAGATTGAAACTCTTAAGGTTTGACCTGATATTATATGGTTTTTGTCTTAAGACAAAAATCTGCAGAAAATCTAATAGTGTGTATGAGGTCTTAGTCTCCAGCAGTAGCTGTAATCTGGTAGCAGTCTTGGTAACAGCAGCAGGATCTAACCAAAGTTTGATTTAAATAATATTTTTTAAAGAGCAGCTGTCATCTCTGTCCCGCAGCGGCTCCTCCTTTAATAGGACGGCTGGTGATGCGGCAGTGACACAACAAGGTGAGGGACGTGGTGGCCGCAGGTGAGTGATGCCCGCTAACAGGCGCTGCAATGATGGATCTGAAATGACAGGTGATCTTTAAATGTAAGCTCATTCTTGCTGGTAGTTAGAATCTTTAAAATTTGCAAACAAAATGAAGGTTTCCTATTTAGGATAATAAGCCGTCAGGTTAGTAAAACAGAGATATCAGAACCGATTTAATCATACAGTTTGTAGTGTACATAGATTTGCAAAACAATGGGATAAAGGAATATTCCTCAATGTAGCGCACGTTATCTCAGCTTGCAGAACTTGGATTCATTGAATGAGTTTACCAAAAAAAGTAAATATTGCAGAATATACAGCCTCATGCTACATAACCAAGCTCCATTTCATGCTGAATACACTAAATTATTAATGTATTTCAAAATAGAAAACTATGTTTAGATAGAGTTTTACTCCAAAAGCATTTTATTAAAAGAAATCAAAAAAATCAAATAAAAAACAAAATACAATTTTTTTTTTTTTTTTTAATTGTATTTTGTTTTTTATTTTATTTTTTTGATTTCTTTTAATAAAATGCTTTTGGAGTAAAACTCTATCTAAACATAGTTTTCTATTTTGAAATACATTAATAATTTAGTTTATTCAGCATGGCTCTAACTCTGGCTCTAACCTATCTCTTGTGTTGGAGATGAAACTCTATTGTTACCATTGCTGACTTGGTTTTTAGAGACACAGAGACTGCCTGACCTCCTGAAAATGCGGGTTGCCTGGCTATCATGCTGATCCACCAGCATCTGTAATTTCAGCTTCTGACTTGGAAAAAGTAAGGAGGTCAGGAAACTCCTGTTTTACATAAGCCAGTGACCAAGAAGTGCTGAAGCCATTGCAACAGTATGAGAGCCAGTTAGATAGATAGCTTTCTGTCTCCTTACCATGGTTACATTAGCGGATGATGCCACAGTCATTGCGCTGGGTTCTACGGACGTTTTCAGGTCGAGGCTGCTGACGCGGAGGTCGCACGATGGAACGGCATTTTCCCATCCCGCCAAACAATGCTGAAAGACAGGAAATGGATTGCTACATTATTTCAACATGCAATTCCCAGCTGCTTACAACATTCTGGACAACCTGTATGGATTATACAGCCGACCGCAGCGCCAGCTGAGAAAACACCAGCCGAATATCTCCAATATTTACATAAACCGTTTTCTTGGAATTAAGATTGTGACATGAAAGTATTTTTCTAGAGAAAGTGGTTATGAATAGTACAGTTGGCAGCTGTCTTGTCTCCATTTCCAATGCAGTGTTGGATCTGGCAGACCACTTGCCTGCTACGATTTATAAATCACATTTTTTATATAAAAGATTTATAAATACTGTATGTTTTAGCGTATAGCACGTATTTTTTTCCCCCTGAAAATAGAGGGCAAATCATGTGTGCGTGTTATACGCCGATACCTGGCTGCTTCGGAGGGGTAAGGAGGGGGTGAACACTGCCGGATTACACAGAGCCAAATCTCCTGTGTACTCGGCGCTCATAGTCACACACAGACCTGCCTCCTGGCCCAGCTCCTAGCATAGACGTCACATGTCCCGGCATTGGACCGGTGTTCTGTCCATCATAGGTTCCGGGCTAGGAGGCAGAACTGTGTTTGACTGCGAGCACCAAGTACACAGGAGATCTTGGCTCTGTGTAATCCTGCAATGGCGAGGCTGCAGATGGGCACTGGTCAGGATGCAATGGAGAGGCTATAGATGGGCACTGGTCAGGATGCAATGGAGAGGCTATAGATGGGCACTGGTCAGGCTGCAGATGGGCACTAGTCAGGCTGCAACGGCGAGGCTGCAGATGGGCACTGGTCAGGCTGCAACGGCGAGGCTACAGATGGGCACTGGTCAGGCTGCAATGGCGAGGCTGCATTGATCAAAGTTCTTTATTTAAAATTTCAAGTTGTTTTCCTGAAACTTCCCTCTTAAAATTTAGGTGAGTGTTATACGCCAATAAATACAGTAATTGATTTCTTATAGGCATTTCTATCAATTTACGCAGTGCTTTTCATATTGTACATTCTCATCAATCCCGGCCCTCAAGGAATTTACAATCAAAGGTTCCCATTTCAAATACATACTAGGACCAATTTACACCGCAGATGAATGACCCACCATTGATGGAAATGCAGAGACACATTGCTACTTACCGATGGCAAGGCCAAGGTGTCTGTAGGGTCAAAACTTTTCCTCCGATGAGCTCTGTACTTGTAAGCAGGGAGAAGGGTAGACCTAGGAATACTGACCCTAAAATAAATAAAAAAAACACCAAAGAACCAGATCAAATGTTTTGTGAATTACCAAACAACCCCAATACTATTGAACACTGAAGACACTTTGATAAGTGAGGTGCAGAGTGGTATTAAACCCAAAAACAAAAGAAAAAAAAAAAAAAATTTCTTAGACGTGATGGTTGGATTCGTTTTTTTTTGGCTCTCCCCCCCCCCCCCCCCCTTTATTCTAACCTGGTGATCCAGGCGTCAGTTTTACCAAAACTGGTGCACTCCGAATCATGTGCATGGTAGCCAATTCGCTTCAAACTATAGCTTGTTCAATTAAGCTTTGACAATACAACCTAAGGCCTCATGCACAAGTGATGTTTAAAAAAAAAAACGTCAGCGCTTCTGCCAGGAACAAGCAGCATTAAAAGCGCACTGTTAGCCACCTTCTTGAATAGCGTTTATGGGCGTTTTTCCATGTTTTTTGGCATTTGTTCAGTAAAAACACTCCCTATAAATGTAAAAACACCTAAAACAGCCAAACGTTTAGCCGCAGTGTTTTGTTTTTACAGCTCAACAGCCTCTGCTCCTGGAAGCACAGGCGGTCATTTTTTGAGTTCAGGCACCTGGTACTGTGGGTTCAAGTTCTCTTTTAAGATCTAAAAGACAATAGTACCTCTCGCTAGATCCAGCCACCACCGGATAAGTCCCTCTCACTGGACCTAGCAGCCGGTGGGGTATTTAACACAGTCTCTGTCACAGACGTGTGAATTTAAACTTTAGCGTCACTGAGAGATTGAAGAATATTTCCATACAATACCGGTCTCTTTCAGCCAAACCGGCGGTACTGTAGAAGTAGTGATCCGGGTTAGTCTCCAGGCTCCTTCAGAGAAACCAGCCTTGCGCACGGTCTTCTCCTGAAAGGGTCCTCCCCTGGATCCTTCAGTTTCTGGGCCTCTCCCTTCAGATGAGACGGCACCGGACCATCCCTGGATCAATAGGCTCCAAGATCCACTTGGGCCTATCCTCTCAGTTGCGTTGCCTCGGGCCAGCCAGCCCCGAGACGCAGGATGCATAGTCCCGCACCCCAGGCCAGGAGGGTCATGGGGAAAGAACCAAAAAAGACGAACCCCACCTAATGGCGTTGGTACCTTAAATACCACTCCCCAGAATTCACAGCAGGAAAACACTCCCACTGGGCTGGTTTTCGAGAAATAAGTGGCATTCAATGCATCCAGCTAGACTGCGTTTCTACTCTTGCCGGCGGTGACAGCAACACCTACGGTCAAGAAGAACCCAGTGCAACCCAGCTGGACTGGTATAGAAACCAGTAATTTAGAGAAATTAGCCTGAAGCCCAACTGTGACTTCAGGCAACTTAATTTGAAAAAAAAACAAAAAACAATAGGGCCTCCTCGTCAGGAGCCAGCGCTACAGTTGTATGATAGAGGGGTCTATAATCCACCCAGATCTGATAGGGTTAATGGCCAATACAAATAGGGCCTTTAATGTTAGACAACTTTTTATGACCCTACAGTCCACCCATCATTCTATTGGTTCGTTTGGATGCCGCCAAGGCATTCGATTTCGGGGGAATGGGACTATTTATGGGAATGCCTTTGCAGATTCGGACCAAATTTTATCAAGCGGCTTCGGCTTTTATACCAGGCTCCCGTAGCTCAGATTCAGGTCAATGGTAGGGTCTCCAATCCCTTCCCCCTATCTAAGGGTACGCAGCAGGGATGCCCAATATCTCTGTTGCTTTTGCACTAGCCGTGGAACCATTGGCAATTGCAATTAGAACACACCCAGAAATTAGAGGTCTCCGTTTGGGTCAGTTAGACAAAACCCTTAGGCTACTTGCACACTGAGGCGCTAGGGGTAAAGCGGCGCTATACTTAGCGCCGCTTTACCGTTGTTTTAGCGGCGCTTTTCGTCCGCTAGCGGGGCAGTTTTACCCCCCGCGAGCGGCCGAAAAAGGGTTAAAACCGCCCGCAGGCGGGTTTGGAGCGCTGCCCCATTGTTTTCAAATACACCGCTCCTACAGCGCACCAAAGATGCGGCTTGCAGGACATTTTTCAGCGTCCTGCAAGCGCACGGCTCCAGTGTGACAGCCATCGGGCTTTCACACTGGAGACACAGCAGCGGCTGTTTGAAGGCGCTTTGCAGGCGCTATTTTTAGAACTTTAGCGCCTGCAAAGCGCCTCAGTTCTGAGTTCATACCATAGGCTGAGTTCATACCATTGTGAATTGAATGAGGGTTCCCCGCATCCAGATCACAATAGCAGGAGATTGTGACAGGCTCTCTATGGAGCCGGTTGACATACAAAACTATTCACCCCCCTTGGCTTTTTGTCCAATTTGTTACATTACAGCCTTTAGTTCAATGTTTTTTTTAATTTGAATTATATGTGATGGATCAGAACACAATAGTCTAAGTTGGCAAAGTAAAATTAGAAAAATATATACATAAAACAATTTTCCCCCTTTGTTATGAAGCCAATAAAAAGTTTGGTGCCAATTACCTTCAGAAGTCACATAATTAGTGAAATGATGTCCACCTGTGTGCTAAGTGTCACATGATCTGTCATTACATATATACACCTTTTTGAAAGACCCCAGAGGCTGCAACACCTAAGCAAGAGGCACCACTAACCAAACACTCCCATGAAGACCAAGGAACTCTCCAAACAAGTAAGGGACAATGTTGTTGAGAAGTACAAGTTAGGGTTAGCTTATAAAAAAAAAAAAAAAATATCCAAATCTTTGATGATCCCTAGGAGAACCATCAAATCTATCATAACCAAATGAAAAAAACATGGCACAACAGCAAACCTTCCAAGAGTTTGCCGCACACCAAAACTCATGGACCGGGCAAGGAGGGCATTAATCAGAGAGGCAGCACAGAGACCTAAGGTAACCCTGGAGGAGCTGCAAAGTTCCACAGCAGAGACTGGAGTATCTGTACATAGGACGACAATAAGCCGTACGCTCCATAGAGTTGAAATCGGAACTGAAACGATGAACTAGGTCGCACTGGACCCCCTGCTGTGAGCCGCATGCAGCTCATATGTGAACCCAGCCTTAATCTCTATGCAACCGATATGCTTTTGTATCTGGAAGATCTGCGCTGCGCCTTAAGCATTTCGGGGAACCCTCGGGACTGCAAATTAACTGGAAAAAAAAAATAAAAATCACAAATCCTCCCTTTAGACATAGGGGCCCCCACTGCGAAGCAAGCCTCTCTCCCTCTGGTAAGAGCCAGTCAGATGATAGAGGGGTCTAGATCACAAGACTGACTGTACAGAATTACCAACCTTTTGTAAAGAAGACACTTCATACATTAGGCTATTTTCACACCGAGATTGTTTTCAGGCGTTTTAGCGATAGAAATAGCCTTAGAAAATCGCCTCCAATTCATTGCAATGTGTCTTTTCACCCTGGGGTGGTGTGCCTGTGGGATGTTCCAAATGTCCTGCAAGAGGCATCTTTGGAGCAGGTTGGGAGCGCTGTAAATAACGCTCCCAAAACGACCCTGCCCATTACAATTAATGGGCAGCACTTCCAAAGCGTCTGAAAAGTGTTTCGGAAGCACTGCAAAATGTTTTTTTTATTTTTTTGTGTTTTTACGTGACCTTAAAAAAAAAAAAAAAAAATAAGAAAAAATACTGGCCCGCTAGCGCCCAAAAAATGGTGCAAAAGCGATGCTAAAGCGCCACCGCTTCATCGCTGTTTTAGCGGCTAAAAGTGGATGTAAACCCCATTCATTAAATTTGAGCTGGGCACACACATATATATTATATATGCAGTGTTTTCTTATTTATCTTCAAAGCACTAAGTCCTGTGGCTTTCTCCTGCTCCGTTCTTCTGTTATCAGCGTGACAATTTTGTGTCCGAGTGAGTGCTATAGATAGATTAGCAGAGAGCTGGTCTATTTACAGCACAGCTCTGCATGGTTTCTTCCTCTTTCTGTGAAGAGGGGTTGTGTGCGCCTTTCCTCCAATTAGCTGCCTCACAGTGTATGGCAAGAATCCACACCCACAGGTGAATCAGGAAGAGAAAATTCTAACATGATGTTCACTTTCTAAATAGTATAAGATTAAGACAGCAGATATTCATGTAACACGTATGTAGGGAGATTTGTTTCATCTCTATGTATCACCTGAGGCTGTTCACTTCACTGGGTATATGTGAGGGTTTAACATTTTACCTAGAGATCATGCTATTGATAGGTAGCAGACAAACCTGACATAAGCCGGTTCATCCAATGTTGTGCGGCGCCTGCCCCTGCGCTTCTTACAGACAGGACAGGCAGACTCCGCTCCTAAGGGGGATATAAACAGACGGCTGTTGACCCTGTAGCAGTAAACACCTGGAAGATATAAAAAAAATTAAATAAAAAAAAATTAATGGGGAGGAGATGTTAGCAGAGAGTCTCAAGAATGCGGATCGTAATTATCAGGACTGAATTCACATACATTGGTGAGTGTCCAGAGAGAGGTCCGGCTCTTCCTCAGATTCAGAGGATTCTTCCTGTCCAGTTCTAGACATAAATAAAGTGACACGTTAGGGAATTCAAACAGGTCATAAACCATAAAAGTAATGTTTATGTGCAAATCTGAATTCTTAATTTTTGATTAATCTGATTTCCCTAGTCTCAAAGTAATTTTATTGCAAAAACCACAAGGAAAAACTATAGACTAACGCGCGCGCACACACACACACACACTTGTCAAAAGTATTGGGACTCCTGCCTTTACACGCACATTAACATTGATGGCATCCCAGTCTTAGTCCGTAGGGTTCAATATTGAGTTGGCCCACCCTTTGCAGCTATAACTGCTTCACCTCTTCTGGGAAGGCTGTCCACAAGGTTTAGGAGTGTGTCTATGGGAATGTTTGACCATTCTTCCAGAAGCGCATTTGGCTTGGCTTGCAGTCTCCTTTCTAATCTATCCCAAAGGTGTTCTATCGGGTTTAGGTCAGGACTCTGTGCAGGCCAGTCAAGTACCTCTATCCCAAACTCGCTCATCCGTGTCTTTATGGAACTTGCTTTGTGCACTGGTCCAAATCACTTGGTGGAAGGGGGGGGGGGGGGATTATGGTGTGGGGTTGTTTTTCAGGGGTTGGGCTTGGCCCCTTAGTTCCAGTGAAGGGAACTCTTAAGGCGTCAGCATACCAAGACATTTTGGACAATTTCATGCTCCCAACTTTGTGGGAACAGTTTGGGGATGGCCCCTTCCTGTTCCAACATCACTGCGCACCAGTGCACAAAGCAAGGTCCATAAAAATATGGATGAGTGAGTTTGGGGTGGAGGAACTTGACTGGCCTGCACAGAGTCCTGACCTCAACCTGATAGAACACCTTTGGGATGAATTAGAGTGGAGACAGCAAGCCAGTCTTTCTAGTCCAAAATCAGTGCCTGACCTCACAAATGTGCTTCTGGAAGATTGATTAAGCAGTCCCATAGACACACTCCTAAACCTTGTGGACAGCCTTCGCAGAAAGGGCCCCAATACTTTTGACAATAAAGTCTATATATACCTCCACAACAGTGTTATTGCTTTAAAATCTCTTTAAAGCGGAGCTTTAAAAAAAAAATGAAACATCAGCAGCTACAAATACTGCAGCTGCTGACTTTTAATATTAGAACACTTACCTGTCCAGGGACCCCCGTGATGTCGGCACCCCAGCCGATTTTTCAATCGGCTCTCCGGTGCTGTCGCCGCCATTCCTTGTAAGAGAAACCAGCAGTGAGGCTGTGAGCCTTCACAGCTGGTTCCCCACTGTGCATGCGTAAAGTGCGCTGCACTGTGCGATTGGGGGGGGGGGAGCAAACAAGCAAAGCCTCCCCTTTTGGGTGGAGCTACGTTTAAAAATAAAAAAAATATAACACCTAGAAAACTTAGCAAGCTGTGAAACTAAGCAAGCTGTGATGACAGTCCCCCCTCAGTAGGGGGCAGCACATTATGTTCAAAACAATACACAGATTACCCAGCTAGTCAGCAAATAAGTCCGAATTGGGCTGCAAAAGCAGACAAATAAGCCACAATTAAAAAACAATAAAAAAAAAAAAAGAGAAGTTCCAGCTGATTTTGCGTTTAATAAAAGTCAGCAGCTACAAAAAGTGTAGCTGCAGACTTTTAATAAACACACACTCACCTGTCCTACGGTCCAGCGATGTGGATGCCCGAAGCGTCAGATCTCTCCCTCTCCTCTCCCGGCATCACTAGTGTGAAGCTGCAAGCTGTCACAGCCGGGTGCGCACTGAGCATGCGCGAGTCGCTCTGCGCATCCTGAATGGCCGGGCAATATTTTGGAACTTGTGATGTGTCCCAGAAGATTGCAGGGAGTGGCGCACTGAGCGGAAAAAGGACATGCCAAATGTGGCATGTCAGGGGGTCAGGAGTCCTTAAAGCACAAGTTCCACTTTTGGGTGGAACTCCGCTTTAAGTAGATCGTAAAATTATTGTGTAGATATGAAGCAGTGCCCATAATTGCAGCCCTAACCGATCCCCGTTTCAGAACACTCACCCAGAGAATAAATCATGAACACATTCCTCTTTGTTGACTCGTCGAAATTCACTGATGTCCGAGAAGAACTCATCCGGTTTATTGGTGACCCCCGAGTTCACTTCCAGCAGCCCTGCAGGAAAGACCATTATTGAAAACTGGGGCTGTACGATGTAAATTTTGGGCTCATTTCCCAGTCCGGGAGCCACAGGTGCTATGTAAAGCCACCCATAGAAAAACAAAATGGTTGTACATGGATGTATGCAGGTATACATGCACACCGACACCCCTGGACATACTCAGGGGTATATGTCCGTACTCAATCTCATGTGTTTATTCAAGTACTTGCTCATTCCTGCATACAGCCACTAATTTCTATGAGCGGCTGTACACAGCACCTGTGGCTCCCAGGTGAGGACATACACCAGACCAAAATATAGCAGAGTCTGTATGCGTATGTTAACTGGACAACTACATTTTCTTAGTCATATTTGGTCCAAACAAACTATTTAAAGCCACAAGATACCTGGAGTTAGGATTTAAACAAATTTGTATTCACCTGCTATCCAGTCATAGCCCAGTAAGGGGTGCCCAGTCCACTGGTTACTACGAGGAGGTGTAGCGCTAGACAGGAAAGTCACACGTCCGTGATCTCTCTGAGAAAAAAATAAAATAAAAAAATAATGAATAAACACATACATACATACATACATACATACATATATAATTTTACACAAAACTGCAGAGTGCAAAATTAGGTGCAGGGGCACATGGTAGTCAATCAGCCTCCAACTTCTGCTCGTTCAATTAGGCTTTAACAAAAAAATAAATTAAAAAAAACGGATTGGTTTCTATGCAGAGCTGCACCATGTTATGCACTTTCCAGTTTTAGTAAATTAAACCCTTGATGTCATAAAACGCTTGTATACATTTATTTTTGTGAGTATCCATTTGGCTGTAACCAATAAACCTTCTGCAATGCACTAGATGTGTGCGCTCTCC
Source organism: Lithobates sylvaticus (assembly GCA_028564925.1). Lineage (NCBI taxonomy): Eukaryota > Metazoa > Chordata > Amphibia > Anura > Ranidae > Lithobates > Lithobates sylvaticus. Next base: position 172,676,625 of record CM053035.1, read on the forward strand.
TGTGTGCACTTTTGCGCATATGGGTGGGCATGTTCAAAAACAAACCTAGCAGAACAGAAATAAATTCAGAGAAGAACGGAAGTCTCGGCTGGTCACACATACTCATTCAGTAGAAGTGTGATGGAACACTGCAAAATCTGGCGTCGGTAGAACTGAGGACTTGTTATACTACAAAACAGAATTTAGATCAGTTCAGAGACGGCTCCTGGATGGATTTGCAGATGCAACTACTGACCATTGACAGGGCCATCTTAAACACAGGGCAAAAGGGGCAGCTGTCCCGGGCCCAGTCATTGTTGTGGGGCCCAAGGCAGCTTCACCTTGAGCTCGCACTGCCCACAAATAGTTGATTAGTGGATTCGGAAGGGCCCAAGACAACGTTTGCCCAGGGTCCAATCAATATTAAAGACAGCCCTGACCATTGATCTCAGAGACCCGCAGTGCCTGATGGATATGGCCCTCACTGAGTGAACTGGATGTGGAAACAGCCAGGAAAAGATGATGGGGATAGAAAGGAGGAAAAATAAGCAAATGTCTGTATTGTGAGTGAGTGAGTGTGCTTCTTCACTATAGCACCGTATTTAAAAAGGATTAAAGGCTCAAGTTTTTTTTACCTTCATGCATTCTATGCATTAAGATAAAAAAACCTTCTCTATGCAGCAGCCCCCCCCCCCCCCCCCCAATACTCACCTGAGCTCCATCGCGAGCCTCAGCTCTCTGGGGACTCTCTCTCCGTATTGGCCGAGACATCACATCCAATGTCCATCACAGCCAATGAGGAGAGAGAAGGGGTGGGGCCGAGCCACAGCTCTGTGTGTGAATGGACACAGAGCAGTGGCTATTTGTGTCCTTTATATCTGCCTGGAGCTCAGCTTTAACACACACACACAGAACTCATTGTACCTTGGGAGTTCGATTTGGTGTGACCAGAATAGATTTCGGAGTCCTTGGTTCCTTGGCCCTCATGTTCCCTTCATCCATTAAGTGGTCCATGTACTGCCTGGTGAACGGAGGCTGGTCCCCCTCTAGGTCTGGAGGAATATAGTCTGCCATAGAACTTGCAGTGGTCAGGCGTTTCACAGGTGATCGGATTCTTATTACGCCATCACCAGCGCTGACCTTCTCTGATGAACTGTGATGGAGGCCATGAGAGGAGATATCGGTCTGACATAACGTGGAGCTGAGAGGATCCAAAGACTCCACATCACAGGTCCTCTTGGCGGAAGATGGTCCTTTTCTAGCAAGTGATGGTAAACCACGTGTGGCTGATAAAGGGGAATCCTTCTTTCTATTTATTCGAGGACGGTCCTTCCAGACCTAAGAACCAACAATGTGCTATTAGATATCTTGAATAAAGCAAGACGTGTCATACAATAGAGCCAAATACATTTCTACCTGATAGACCAGAATCATCTCCGACTTTCTGGGTTTGTTACTTACTAAAAGATAAAAAAGGATAGGGGCAATGCACTAAGTGCCGACGTTAGACCCATACAAGGTGGCTTCTGATTGGTTGCTGCGAGTCCCTCTTCTTTCACTCAATAAACCTCTTGATGCAAAAATGTATTTAAATCGGACCTCCAGCCCTCCCTTCAGTCTTGCACAGTTGTTCTGGTTCCTTTGCTGTGCTGAAATTGCGTACTCTGATTTCACTGCACACTGTGAGCTTCCATGTGCATTAGGAAGCTGCAGCAAGTCAGAGCGAGCCCACCTTATTTCCTGGCTGGAGGACACCCAGCATCATCTAACTCTTTCTGTCCCAACAGGACTGTCCCGGGCCTGCCCCTTTATTTCATTGGCATTTAGTTCTTTCGATCATAGGAGGCTCAGTATCGCATGTAAGTGTTACCTACCAAGAGCCAGCCCACTGCTTGTATCAGGGCTGAGAGCTCTAGAGAGAAGTACCAAGGCTGGGTGCTTAGAGGTTCACAGGAAATGATGTACAGCACCCTGCCAGCCCCTCCCACCAGCCATGCTCTGTCTGTGTTGCGTAGAGTAGTACAGAGACCTGGTGATGATGTCACTGGGTTGAAAAATGGGAGGTTGTTATTTAAAGTGGTAGTAAACCGCATAAAATAAAATATAAAATAATAAAAAAAACAATTATGTGCGTCAGAGAAGCTGTTTATGGCACCGCTCGAGTATGCCTTTCCTTCAGCGTGCATGTGTCGATGACGCCAACAACTGCATCTAAAGTAAGTATCTCTTAAACGGTGCACGCTTCAGTGGTATTTACTGTACCTTGGGAGTTTACTCACACTTTAAAAAATGTCATTATGTTGATGGGGGGAAATCAGGGAAGGTAAAATAAAAGCAGATCAGACTTTAGCCTTTCAAAAGGATCTCCGATACAAAACAGGTTACTGGATTATCATACCTCCCAACTTCTTGAGATGGGAATGAGGGACACCTGTTAGCAAAAGTATGTGGGCTTGGACACACACCCTGCCATGCCCCCTTAAATAATTATATAAAAAAAAAAAACACACACACACACACACACACACACACGTATTGGTAAAACCCACAAGTGCTTTTTTACCACTACTATTCCTATTATATTGGGTTTTGAAATGTACAAATGCAGCAAATTAGTAATTGGATGAAAGGTTAACACTAGGAAATATATACATATACACACACATACCTACAAATGAGGAGGGAAAAAGAGGGAATTTGTTTAAAATCAGGGACAGTTCCTCAAAATCAGGGACAGTTGGGACCTATGGATTATATTGAGCTTGTAAAAATCACAATACGTGACAGTCACAAGGCTGGCTGTGAGAGAAACATTTAGGGGTCATTACTTCCATACTTGGCTATGAGGGGATAGAGCAATGCCTTGCACCTCTCGGCACACAGTCATGACATAGATCTCCTCTCAGTGATCTCACCTTCGCTGTGCCTCCATCTTGGTCTCGGCTCGGTGCAGCGCTGTTTTCAGAATTCCGTTTCCTAAACTGGTCTTGTTTGCTCGCCAGACGTTCCAGGAGAGACTTGTTCAATCTGCGCAGTTCCTCGGAAGTAGACATTTTCTCACATCAGATTGTCTTTGGAAACAAATGAGATTTGACATTTACTACACAATAATGAAACATGAATTCACCACCATTGTACCAGCTAGAGTTGTCACCTCATCCATTTAAAACCGAACACATAATAATTACACAGGTTCTGTGGCCGATTAAGGTGATAATTAAACTCACTTGGTGCCTTATCTGCATTAAATTTGCCTCAGAACCTGTGTAATTCATATGTGTTCGGGTTTAAAGGGATGAGGTGACAGCCCTAGTACTGGCACAGCTGCAGCATTCTGTGTAAACCTTGAGACTAAGTCACTAAGAATATATAAAAGGGGGTATAAAATGCAACCAGAGGGCAGCTGTCTTCCGCTGACATGGACTAGATCAGTCTCTCTCAACCAGGATTCCTACAAAGGTTGCTGTAGCTTAGATCACTGCCACCAGTGATCCTTTCAGCTCCCTGCAGGGGGAGCCCTCTGATGCAGACCACCAGTGCAGATGAGAAAAATACAAGTTAATAGATGGTGGCTGGTATTAAACACTATACTAGGTTATAGACCGGCTGTGGATATATTAGATGTAACATTCGTTCATAGACAGGTGGAGGATGGTATTGCTAGTTATACTATTCAATAGACAGGTGGAGGACGGTATTGCTAGGTATACTAGTTAATAGAAAAGGTGTAGAACTAGTAATACCGTCCTCCACCTGTCTATTAACTAGTATAACTAGCAATACAGTCCTCCACCTGTCAACTAGTATAACTAGCAATAGTATCCTCCCACCTGTCTATTAAATAGTATAACTAGCGATACTGTCCTCCACCTGTCTATTAACTAGCAATACCTTCCTCCACCTGTCAGCTAGTATAACTAGCAATACCATCCTCCACCTGTTTATTAAATAGTATAACTAGCAATACCGTCCTCCACCTATCTATTAACTAGTATAACCGGCAATACCATCCTCCACCTGTCTATTAACTACTAGTATAACTGGCAATACCGTCCTCCACATGTCAACTAGTAATATCGTCCTCCACCTGTCTATTAACTAGTATAACTAGCAATACTGTCCTCCACCTGTCTATTAACTAGTATAACTAGTAATACAGTCCTCCACCTGTCAACTAACAATACCGTCCTCCACCTGTCTATTAACTAGTATAACTAGCAACACCTTCCTCCACCTGTCTATTAACGAGTATAACTAGCAATACCGTCCTCCACCTGTCTATTACCTAGTATAACGGTATTACTAGTTGACAGGTGGAGGAAAGTATTGCTAGTTATACTAGTTAATAGACAGGTGGAGGACAGTATTGCTAGTTAATAGACAGGGGGAGGAAGGTATTGCTAGTTATACTAGTTTATAGACAAGTGTCTGTACATACCAGCCACCATGTCGATAAACAAAACAAATATATAATAGGCACATACATCTTGTACACTAATACCAAGTCAATGAAAAGTTGTATACAATGCACTCACAGAAGCCAGGGCACACAGGCTCGGTGTTGTGGCAGCCATGCAATCCTGGATGTAAGGTGCCGCCCTGGCTGGTGGTATAAGACTGCAGGGACGGCGGTCTGCACTGTGCTGTGCTGAATGACCACTTACCTGCAGAGGCTCCACACAGAGCACATGTGAAGCTGGCAGTTTGTTCGATGTTTGTATCACGCACTCTGTTCCTGGTTGTCAAGGCAACAAGTTTGGGGGGCGTGTCCTCCTTTTGTTAAGCTGGCTGTGCTGTGTGCAGGATCATCCCAAATGCCTTCAGGTCACAGGGAGGCCAACAGAGATTGTAAACAATCGGTGTGCACTATACTGCATAGTTAATCGGTGGAAGTCCCACCTGTGATGTCACCATAAACAGAATACATGCATAGCACCCAGCAGGATACAGAAGTTATAGAGCCAGCCAGTGGAGTGCATAGACAGACCTCTGGGAGAGAAAGGGTTACAGAGATCACAGTTACCTACCAGATCCAGCTGCATTGTCCCTCGCAGTGTCTGCACCTTTCATATGACTCTGGCTGCACAATACAGAGCTCTGAGCTCCATTCATAATGCCTGGATCCCAGGCACAGGAAGTAGACCACCTCAGCCGAGCAAAGGGGCCTGACTGCAGACTGGAGCTCCACGTTTGACAGGAAACATGTGTCCTCCACTCCATTTTTTTTTTTTTTTTTTTTAATGAACTTTAATGTTACAAACATTCAAAAGACACTAGACACAACTGGTGGAAGTGGAGGTCCACATGTTTCCTGTCACCTCTGCATTTTCCGGGTATCTGGCTGCAGATTGGAGCTCCACTGTCCACAAGAAACATGGGATCTCCACAGTTTTTTTTTTTTAAAGTTTTTTTTTAATCAACTTTAACCCTTTTGTTGCCAGAAAGGTGGAGTGGAGGGCACTTGTTTCCTGTCAAACGTGGAGTGGTCTGCAGCCAGACCCCCCCTGTGCCTCGACCGAGTACCTATCTGAGGCCTGGTCTTTTCATAATGAACATGTTTAACCACTTCAGCCCTGGAAGATTTGGCTGCTGAATGACCAGGGCATTTTTTGCGATCCGGCACTGTGTCACTTTAACGTACAATTGCGCGGTCGTGTGACCTTGCACCCAAACAAAATTTACGTCCTTTTTTTCCCCCCTCAAATAGAGCTTTCTTTTAGTGGTATTTGATCGCCTCTGCGGTTTTTATTTTTTGTGCTATAAACAAAAAAATGAGTGACAATTTAAAAAAAAAAAAAAACACAATATTTTGTACTTTTTGCCTTAAAATGTAATAATAAAACACAATCTAAATAAATAGCAATTCTCACCAAAAAAAAAAAGCATTTTTTTTCTCAGTTTAGGCCGATGTGTACATATTTTTGGTAAAAAAAAAAAAAAAAAAAAAAAAGCGTAAATTGATTGGTTTGCGAAAAAGTTACAGCGTCTACAAAATAGGGGATATATTTATAGCATTTTTTTTTTTTTTTTTTTTACTAGTAATAGCGGTGATCTGCGATTTTTATCGGGACTGTGACATTATGGCGGACACATTTGACACATTTTTGGGACCATTAGCATTTATACAGCGATCAGTGCTATAAAAATGCACTGGTTACTGTAAAAATGTCACTGGCAGGGAAGGGGTTAACAATAGGGGGCAATCAAGGGGTTGTGTTCCCTGGGAGGTGATTCTAACTGAAGGGGGAGAGGACTGACTAGAGGAAGTGACGGATCGTGGTTCCTAGCTAAAAGGGACTCACTATCTGTCACTCCTCTCAGAACAGAACAGGGATTTGTGTGTTTACACACACTCGTCCCTGTTCTGCCTCTGGCGATTGCTCGTGGCCGGTGGTCATCGCGACCGTCGGCCACGAGCATCGGCACCCCCGCTGTGCAGCGCACGCGCCTGCTTTCCCGATCCCACCTATAGCTACGACGGTTCGTGGGATCGTGCCGACCTGCCGCAGTAAAATGATGGCGGCTGGTCGGCAAGCGGTTAGCCACTTTAATACCGGAAACTTTCACCCCTTCCTGCCCAGACCGCGCTGTCACACTTTATATAATAATTTAATTGGCTCTTTACCCTGATCGGAGATGGGCTGTGACACGAGGGACACGCCTCATCCCCGATCACTGCGCTGCTCCAGAGTAGACAGAACGGGCAGAAGTCAAAACGGACCATTCAGTCATTTTTTTCATCTTTTAAATCTTCTGCCCTTGTTGTTTTAACTTTGGATAGTAAAACAATTTTTCTGCCAGTAAATATCTTATACAGCCCACTTCCTCTTCCTTGTCTGGTCATTAGCCTAGGCTTAGGACATCATGCCAGAAAGGGAGGGGGGGGAGTGGAGGAGGGATGAGTCATAGGAGAGCCAAGGAGAGCTGCAGAGCTGGATGAGGGCAGATATAGAAGGAGACTGCAGAGATCCGTGTGTATTCATCAAGAGAGGAGAAATATGCAGGCAAGCAGTGGTGTGAGTGAGTATGTCTGTCTGTCTGTGTGCCTCTGTGTAAATTCAGGAAGTGAACAGGCAGCAGCTTCAGCTGCCCACAGTTAAAATGGCTGCAGCCAGACTCAGTGGAGGGAGATTTCTGCAGCTTATTTGGCAAGTACAGAATCGCAGTATATATAAAATAATATGCAAAGTGGTTGGAGGGAAGCTTCAGAATGGCAAAGATGTTTTTATTACAAATTATGTGAGCTGACTGCAGATAGGTACTCAATTGAGGCAGCCTTCTGCACGGATTTTAACACAAGGCATTCAGTCCCGGGTTAACACATATGCAAAGCAAAACCCCATGCGTTCGAGTGCTGGTTCCCGCATCGCATATCACTCACCGGCGGTTCACACTCCCCTTTGCAAACTGCTGTGGGTGTGAAGTAAAGTTAAAGTGATTGTAAAGGTTTTTTTTTTAAATAACAAACATGTCATACTTACCTGCTCTGTGCAATTGGTTCTGCAGAGTGGCCCCGATCCTCCTATTCTGGGGTCCCCTAGTGGCGCTCCTGGCACCTCCTCTTCTCGAGTGCCCCCGTGGAGAGCCGCATTCCATGGGGACACTCTTGTGGTCCTGCCCCCCCCGGCTCCCATGTCACTGGATACGATTGACAACAGCAGGAGCCAATGCTGCCCTATGTACAACAAACACCACTTTGAAGCTCCTGCACCTTTTTGGGCATCAAGTTTTGAGTGTTTTGACACACTTGCCTGCTGGCCGCATCTGGGGTGCCATTAATAAATGGCAAAACAATTGTGGTGTGCGTTTTTTTTTTTTTTGCGCATTCCGAAATTGCATCTTTTCGCACTTGTTCACAGGTTATGGTGGGCGATTGGTGTATATGATGTATTTGTTTCCGTTTTATATATTGACATACTGGGCTTGATTTGCTAAAATTGGAGAGTGCACAATCTGCTGCCAATCAGCTTCCAGGTTTTTTTTTTTTTTTTTTGTCAAGCTGAAGTTAGAAGCCGATTGGCTGCCATGCACAGCTGCACCAGATGTTTCACTCTCCAGTTTTAGTAAAATTAACCCCACTGTATGTTTAATTTTGCATTGTTCTTTATTGGTATCATTTATATGTGAACTAACATTATTGTGAGAAAGGAGTTTGCTGAAAAGTTGTAATGACTGGTAATTTACCTCTTATATTTTCTGGATATTGTATATGGATCTTCAAATAGCTCTTGTATCCTTTATAGGAAAAATGCAATAAATAATACTGGAAAATAAAAATAAATGTGCTACTACTTCCAAAATGTATTTATATTAAACTTACATAATCTCCCACACACCAGTAACATGGCCAGGAGTGGGAGAACCTGCACCGAGAGGAAACCTTAAAAGCAGGGGTGAGCAACCTTTTTCCACTTAAGGTCCGGATTCAATGTATGTGAATGAAGATAACGTTACACAGCCCCCTGCACCTCTGGCCCCCTTTACATTACACAGCCCCCTGCACCTCTGGGCCCCAAATCAAAATGGGCAAATGAAGCCATTTATTATCACATAGTTGTTTGACTCCTTTTTTAATCTGAATAACAGAAAATCACCCTGATGGCCCTGAGCAAAAGTTTACATACCCTGGAATGTGCATTTAGTGTCTGTGTATAAATAGTCTTTGAGTTTGTTAGCTCTCATGTGAATACGTTGAGCAGGCTGGATACTGAGCCATGGAGAGCAGAAACAAACTGTCAAAAGACCTGCATAACAAGGTAATGGGACTTTATAAAGATATAAAAAGATATTGTAAGCCTTAAATTTGCCAATAAGTACTGTTCAATTACAACTGTGCATGCACTTTAGTGCTGGTTGCATGGCTTTTCTCAGGGTGGGCTTCCTGATGGTGATAACAGCAGACCATGCCTGTGTGTTGAAAACAGCCCCTTGTAGTCTTCACTGGAAGCCTATGTGAGAACACAGAAATGCGATGGGGACTTTCATATAATTTTCTGTGAGCCCACGTTCACATCGAGACCTTTTGACATGCGATTTGACAATTCAAATCGCTGCCTATTGCCGGCAATGGCACCATCCAAATCGGTGTGACATTGTTGTTTTTATTGTTCATGTGGTGACTGCCCCTTTTTTTGAAGAAGTGTATAAAAACCTGTATTTCTGTTCAATAAAGGGAGTTCCAGTATGCACCTAAGCTAGTGTCATCTAGTTCTTGTGTGCAATATTCGGCTATAAATACCTTGTTCCAGACTGGAGGAAGCTGTATGTTGGCAGGTGCACCCAGGCTGGGTGCCAGGCGTTCCATCACAATCGCAATATGATTCAAGACAATACACAATAGAGGACGGTAGAAGTTTTTTTTTCTTCTTTTTTTATTGTCAAGTGTTACAGCAGACATGCAAAAATTAAATAAATCGTAGAAAATAAATCAATTTTACAACTGACCCATGACTTAAACAATGTTCTAGTAAATAAAGTGCATAACACCTAGCGTCACTGAAGCGCCTTCTATCCAAAGCTCCTTACATCAAGTTCATTTAGTGTTTGAGTCACCCAAAAATCTGCGGAGCCATTTTGTGGACTTAAAGTAAATCTGCACCCAGAAATGCAGAGGTTTACATTGCTAACCTGGTTCTTAAAGTCCTTGTTCCCTGGCTTTATCTGACATTTAAGAGATCCTGTCACCTTGCCCATTCCGAAAAAGCATCAGTGTCTATAAACCTACCTACCTCTATAGTACCACCAACCCATGTGTACTCACCTTCCCTAGGCTCGCCCACCATTCCGCCATCACAGCAGCCACAAAAGAGCTTGCATGTAGTAATGATGTGTCACCCTCTGATGTGACAGCATTCAGTCTTAGCAATTGACTGCTAGGCCCCAAGCACTGATTCACAGGAGGAAGTCACATGCTCTCGCATACACATTCTAGCGGCTGCGATAGAAGGATCGGCATTGGTGAAGCCAAGCATATTTGGGTCAGGGGTAGGCTTTAAAGGCTAAGTTCACCTTTTGCAGAATATAGTTTATGCAGTAGGCATTAAAAACATTGCAATATTCATAAATGCCATTGACATACCCTGTAGGTCATTTGTGCCCCCTTGGAAGCCTGGCCAGAAAACTTCCTAGTAACCCCTAACCTGCCTTGTTAGGATGCAAAAAAACATTGTTGTTTACTCTTGTAATGCTGGCAGTGAGGGTCCAATGGATTTCATGCCCTAGCAACAACAGGCCATGGGGGGTTGCTAACTGGGAGATTTTCAGCCAGGTCTCTGGGGGGCCAAAACGGCCTACATGTATGACAATAAAATTAATGATTTTTTTTACAAAGCTGCACAGTTTAATAACTACTGTGGCCCCTAGATTAGTTTCTGGAAAAGGTAAACTTAGCCTTTAAATAGACCAGGTTTCTAAATACTTTGAGACCTGGAACAAGCCTGCAGATTTTCGAGAGAGTGAGGTGAAACTTTATCTGCACACTTCAGGTCAGTGATACAGAAAGGAAGCCCGTAGATCACCGTGATAGCCAGGCAACTAGCACTTTTCAGAGAAAGATGGCAATTGTGGCCTCCATATTTCCGAGAGCAAGTTTCTTTTCAGAATACCAGTGATATTCAGAATGCAGCCTATCCACAGTCTGTACAGTGATGACAACACCTGGGGAACATTGCTTCTTCTCAGCATGTATCAGTGTTGTCGTGAGTTCCTAAAGATGCGATAGGCTGAATAGCCCACAAAATGCCTCCACAGGATACAGGTGACAGGTACACTTTGACAAAAAAATCTTTTTATTAACCATTTGGCACCAGGGTTGACAGCGATTAGATCAGTGCCCTTCCCTGGCCACCAAAATGGCTAGCACAACTTTAGCTAAATATTTTTAATTTATTTCAGCGCAAGAAAGAAACCTTAATTTTTTAGCAGTAACCAACACGAACATACAAAGACTACACTTCCTTATATCATACTGGGCGCAGCTTTTGTGTGCCAAGGCTTAGAGGGGAGAAACACTGAGTGAAGAAAACCTTCATATCTGGATAAAATTAGTGTTTAGGGGTGCAGTCACAGGGCTGGGTGGGGGATTTGGGAATGGCGAGGTTGGGGGGGGGCTCCAGTGCAAAGCTACTCCATGCTCCAACTTTTTTAGTATTAGGTTTGATGAATGACAGCCAAGTCATAAATCTTCCAGCTTAATCTGACGATGCCCTTAAAAAGGTAACGTCCTCCCTTCATAACCAAAATGGACTCACTATAGGAATACACTCGCCTTGAACTATGGAGATTGCCAATGTTGTCCTCCTGCCAGACTGCCATAGTGACCCCGCTTGTTGAAGCATCTAGCAATTGCCCCGTAACAAGCATGCAGAAAGTTATGCTAGAACCTCCAGCTTTGCATACTTGCTTGAGGCCAATGACTCAACGTATTCAAGTCATGGACCAGCAACATAATGAATGGATTATTTTTTTCTTTTTTTTTTTTAAAGAAAACCAGTAATGACAGTCTCCATATTTCTTATGTTTGCTTTCTTTAAAGCAGAACTAAACCCTCCTATCCTTTTCCGCCATCTAATGCTCAGTTCACACCTATGAGTTTGTTTATTTTTTTGCAGAAACACCCTACAGTCCATTTAACATGGTTTCCTATGGGACACATTCACATCTATGCTTTTTTTCAGCCACTACGTTTTTGGAAAGAGTCAGGGACCTTTATTTTTTATTTATTTTTTGCTTTTTTGGTTCAATAGAGAAGCTGCAAAAAAGCAAACTGCATAGATGTAAACCGAGCCTTGGCATCGGTTTGATCTGCAACTGCCATGGTGCTGCACATGCCATCAGTTAGGACTCCATCCATTTGATGGGTTGACAGTTTGGTTGAAAACACAAGCAAATGTGACAGTTAGCATTCCTCGATTTTTTTTAAACTGTTAAATTGATGGGTTTAGCTCCCCTTTAAATTGACTGTTGCTATCCAAAAAAAAAAGCTTAAGAATTTGCCTGCAAAATACTTTGCACCCTCTAATGCATGCTTGTAACTACCAGCCTTGCAATGCCTCATGGGACTTGTAGTTTCGCAACAGCTGGAGGGCCGCCAATTTGAGACCCTTGCTCTAATGGGAACCAGATCTTCACTAATGCAGAGCAATGGTCGCCTGAAGAATTTTCATATCCATTACTTTCAGAAGAGTCAGATGCCTGGTTCTCCCTGCCCTCTCTGTACTTCCATCCACAGGCCTCTACTTCTCTACAAAACAGTGTGGAGGGAGAGGTGGACGGAACCACAGAGGGGGGCCAGGTATATGACACTCCCAAAAGCATTTGGATATTAAAATTCTTCAGGCAGCCATATAGTCCTACAATCAACCAAAAATATGGGTTAGCACCTGCTGAAGGGGTTGGTATTTGTCATCTTCATCTTTGGCAACCCTGTATTAAAAAAAAAAAAAAATCCAAATAGCATCACAGCTGCTTTCAAGGTCAGGAGTTAGAGGACTTTGACTATGAGAGCCGACACTAGTACAAGAGACACTTTGCATTAAATGCAAGAACTGTCCCTTGTGCCTTTTTTTTTTTTTTTTTTTTTTACTTTTTTTTTTTTTTACTGTCAAATGTTACAGCAGACATGCAAAAAATAAAAAAAAAATAAAAATGTAGAAAATAAATCAAGCCCAAGTTTTTTTTTACTTTTTAAACTTGGGCTTAAATTGTTCCTATAGAAGTAAACAATGTACTGAACTTTAAAAAAAAAGTCAGAAACACTGGAACATTTTTTTGAAATTAATTCTTTAGCCAACTTCCATCTCCCGGTCCCATCTTGTACAAACCCTCCTGCGACTTTTGTCCATGTACCTTTCTTTTGCTTTAAAGCTTCTTTCTGCATTTGTCTGTCCTATATCGCTAACCTCTAGCAGGAGGACGAATTCCGTTGTCTTGAGACATGACACAAAGCAGCCGAGTTCAGTCCTATCCCAGGGCAGCAGAAATAAAATAGATCTGCAGTTGACAGGTAACCCATAAAGAAGCTGTAAAATAAAGACACGGCAGGCAATACTGCAGGAGAAGCTGCACATCCGAATAAATAAATAGAAAAAGGAACGTCACTGCATACTATACACTTCCTGTATGAGTGAAGCGTCCCTTTAAGTACGGTCTGGCCTTATACGGTTTCCTGTGTATGAGCCAGCACTTCTCTCGCCCATTTCTTTTCCATAGGGAACACATATAACCAGATTCCGACTGGTGGTTTTCGGAGTAAATCTGTACGGCTAATCACATTTTTTGCCTGAAATTCCCAACTAGTTAATTTGTTCCATTTTTCTGTTAGGTAATGATTGAAAGCAGACGTGTCACAGAAAGAAAAAAGATTTTCAAACGCAAAGCAAACTTCAATTGAGAGACTGTACTGCCTAAACATTATGGGCTGCATAGATTGTCCTAAACCCGTCAGAGCCAAATTACTAAAACTGACAATTCATGTTACAATCTGGATTGTACAACCTCTGTACAATACCCTCTAGGAATTACCAAAACTATATAAAAGGTGAGGCTTTGATTGGCTAAGCAGGTAGGCCCCTGTGCTACATATACAAGAGAGATTGCAAAGACTGTAATGTGTACACACACTGGGGGAGATTTTCTAAAACTGGAAAGCTCAGAATCTGGTGCGGATGTGCATGGTAGCCAATCAGCTTCTCACTTCAGCTTGTTCACTTAAAAGGATATGTAAAAGGTAAAAAAAAACATGTCATACTTCCCTCCTATGTGCAGTTGCTTTTGCACAGAGTGGCCTCCTCTTTTGGGGTCCCTCAGCGGCGCTCCTGGCTCCTCCTCTTCTCGAGTGCCCTGTTGGAAAAGCGCTCTCCATCGGGGCACTCATGCAGGCACGCTCCCACTATTGACAGACAGCAGGACTCGCCCCCCCAGCTCCTGCATCATTGGATTTGATTGACAGCAGCGCTATCAATCTATCCAATCAGGACCCGAGACAACAGCTGGAGCTGCTGTGCTCGTCCCCGTTGCAGGAAAGACCGGGTTCAGGTAAGTAAAAAGGGGGCTCTGGGAGGGGGGCAGCTGCATTAAGGTGAAATTTTTTTAGGGTTTACAACCCCTTTATGCTTTGACAATAAGTGGCAGTTTACACTATGTGATGTGATGTGGTAACAGCATGCGAATTGGAATAGGAATCTCACCGCATTCCTGTTCAAATTACATGCGATTCTTCAGCAGTTGTGATTTGAGCCATTCTGTATGGCTCAAATCGCACTGAATCTGCACCAAAAAAGTGCAGGACCCTTTTTTTGGCTTCATCAGAATCGGATCGCATGCGATCAGATTCTGCAAATCGCATTGCAAACTGATTTCGGGGTGTGTCGTTAACATACACAATGGGGAGCTTAAAAGAAGGTGTGACTTGGCACAGCCAAATGGCGGGCCTCCATCCCTGTTGTGAGTTGCAGGACAGAGAAGGAGCTGGGACTTTATATGAGGCCTGCCATACACAACGGCGTGTGTTTTGGATGCAGTGCAGAATACGCATCAATGTTAACAGGGACTAAAACCTGGAAGCTGGTTTCTGTGCAGAGCTGCACCAGTTTTTGCGCTCTCCAGTTTTAGTAAATCTCCTCCAGTTGGGCCATGTGCACCAAATTCTGGGTAAAGTACTGCTGCAGCCAAGGATGCTCTCTTACCTCTTATCGTGGGACAGGAAGTGAAGGCAAATCTCGCCAAATGGCACAAAAAATAAAAATAAAAAAAATAAATAAAACAGGATTGCGATTATCAACCTTCCCTTACTGAGGTTTTGCCTTCAGTTCTTTTTCAAGGATTGCCAAACGACATTATTCCAGCAACTTACCCAGGAGCTTCTGAACCCAGAGCAACTACAGTAAAAAAATTAAAACTTTGAGAAAGGTTGGCATCAAGGGAGGGCAAGATCCTGCATCGCACATTGGGATGTGATTTGCCATTCCTCAATGTGGATTTTCACAAAGTCACAATTTGCATATTTTTTTTTTTTTACAAGCCAGGTGCACCTAGTGCTGCCTACTCCTCACTTAGTCTGTCGATCTTGAATTGTTCTTGGGGTTACTTTACAGAATGTCATTACTATAGAGCCTTAGGATTTGGAGGATGTAAAATCACACATTCTATACATTACAGAAACAAAATATAAATAAGATTGTAAACTCTAAAAGAGTCCAAAAATTCAAGAGGGTTAGATGTAGAGCTGACAGCTGGTCAATGACCAGCCTTACCAATTCACATGGAGCCGGACGTACCTCAGTGATGTCACTCTGGGAACTGATAGGCCAAACATTAACGCAATAAGATAGATTCACCCACATTGTGAAGTTGACATGCACTGGTAGAAGATTATGGATTGGGTTACGTATTATCCATATCTATTCTGTTATTTATTTCCAAACTCCAATTGGAAATCTACAGTCTGGAATGGCACTTTTGGCACAGCGCTGATTGATACAGGAAGCAGAGACATCATACACCCGAGGTCCTTCATTCTACCCTAATGTTACCCGTGTCACTTGCCAATTTTCATTCTGTTAAAGTGGTTTTGCCAAAGCAGCATCCAAATCTTTCCCAGACACCTCTTCATCTTTGCAGCAGCAGGTTAAGCGCTGCATAAAATTATAAAACTTCCAGAAGATGGCAGTGGTGGTGGTGATGGAAGGACAGACCCCCCGGTGATCTCTGTACACATTTCATATGTATACCACAGATAAGGTGTGAGAAAGGTAGAGAAGAAAAACGTATTGGAAATATTGTGATTATATGAAGATACCGGACGTCCTATCGGCTCTGCTGTAAGTATTGGTGAGTGAACATGTTCAGTTCGCTGTCCAGCCAGCCGGCTTTATTCCTAGAAGACAAGAACATTTCCTAAATACACTGCTTTAAAGTTTAAAAGGCCGATTTTCACTTCAGTATTGCGGCAATGTATGTTACACTATATTGTCAAATGGATTGGGGACGCCTGCCTTAGCACGCACACAAACTTTAATGGCATTCTAGCCTTAAGCCTCATATACACGATCAGATTGTTGGCCAACAAAGCGTAAGATTTTGGTCTGAAGGGCGTGTGTCTTGCATACAAAAAGGTACACAATTGTCAGCCAACAAACAGGAACGTATTGACTTACTATGAGGAATTTCAGCTCTTGAGCGCCACCTTTTGGGAACCTTCTGCCAATGTCGTGTTTGGTGAGCATTGATTCTGTGTACACACGATAGGAAAATCTGACAACAGACCGAAAATTTACTAGCCTGCCATCCAACATCTGTTGGCGGAAAGTTGGACAACAATTGTCTGATGGAGCGTACCAATGGTCGGATTTTAGGCCAACAGTCTGTCATCACACAATTCCCTGCCAAAAATCTGATCGTGTGTACGAGGCTTTAGGCTTGGTTTCCACTATTGCAACCCCAAAGTCACGCAATTTTGATGCGATTTGAAGCAATGCCTGTGTATTCTTGAGGTCTATGGACCTCAAGTTGCATCAAAGTGGGACCAAAGTAGTGCAGGGACTACTTTGAAGAAGACGCACAGATATGAATGGTACTCATTGGAAATCATGGGGTACAACTTGTCGTTCGACTTTGCAGTCCCAAGTCGCATGACAAGTCGCACTAGTCGAAACCAAGCCTTAGTCTGTAGGGTTCAATAGTGAGTTGGCCCACCCTGTGCAGCTATAACAGCTTCAACTCTTCTGGGAAGGCTGTCCACAAGGTTTAGGAGTGTGTCTATGGGAATGTTTAACCATTCTTCCAGAAGCGCATTTGTGAGGTCAGGCACTGATGTTGGACGAGAAGGCCTGGCTGACAGCCAATTCCGGCTTTGTTCAGGTTCCCAGCCAGCCAGCCGATGTGCCGGCTGGTTGCTCGGGTCTTCCGGTGGGACAGGAGACCCGAGCGGAGCAGCAGAGGGGGAACATCCCTTGCCATGCCTGGTGACAACAGCAGAGATGGCTGAGCCACATCGGTTGTTAGCACTAGAAAGCCGACCGCCGGCTCTAAAAAAAAATGTTTGTCATGCAACATCGCTGGATCAAGATGGGTCTCAGGTAAGTATTAGAGGGGCTGCTGCACACAGTATTTTTTTTTAATCTTAATACATAGAATGCATTAAGATAAAAAAAAAAAAAACTTCTGCCTTTAGAACCACTTTAATGCACCAGAAAAAAAGTAAATGTGCCCTAAAGGGTTCTCAGCATGGCTTCATCTTCCATATGATGTATACCCTGGGCTTGAGGGAGCATGTGACCTTCTCATCTTTCTCACAGAATGCGGTGCCCAAGCCTGAGTGGCCAATCTTTAGGTCCAAACACTGTCACATGGGAGAAGGCAGCCAGTCCTCATTAGACACAAATATAAGTGAAGCACAGAAATTTACCTCAATAGTTTAGCTCTGCTCTGCAAGCCATCCAAGACCTCGATCTTCTTGTTCAGAGCGCCAATGTCCTGCTCCAGGTTCTCCCGGGTTATGTCCACCTGCTGACACAAGTGGGCGAAGGTGCCGGACAGCTCCCTGTGGGAGGGAAGGGGTGGGGTTAGCAAAGTGGAAAACACACAGAGGAACCAAGGAATTTTAAATGTATGTTTGTATAGACTTTTAAACCAACTATCTAATGAACCTTTTCAGCGCGAATAGAGAAGACAATAACCTGCACTTCCTGGTTACGACGCGATCAGCTGTGATTGGACATAACTGATCACATGGTAAAGAGCCTACATCACTGGCTCTTTACCAAGATCAGAGGTGCGGTGTGTCAGTTCCTCCTCCTACTGACCACAGGCACAGACCACATTTTTTTTTTAATTCCCACTGACCACCAACCCTGAGACATTGTCTACTACCACTGACAAGGAGGGCATGATCTACTCCAACTGGACTAGAGTCTGGCCCTCCTAAAGTCTGATGGACAATAAACCAGCCCTTTGTTTAGAAAGTTTGGAGACCCCTGCTATAGCCTATCCTAAAAAAAAATGCCTGGTTGCATTAATAAAAGCAGCCTTCATATCAGTGGCGGCCGATCATACGGGGCACAGGGGCGATGTGGGTGGGTCTGTTTGCCGCTTCCCCCCCTTCCCCCTCAAGAAAATTGAGCACCAGCCGCCACTGCTTCAAAGGTTTCTCCCAATAGTTTTATAACAGATTTAGAAAGCTGAAACACAAGCCAGGAACTGATTTGGTGCCAGAAAAGTTGCAGTTCTGCAGAATTATGCTACCCTGCCTCTCTTTCTTTAAAGCTGAACTCAGGGATAAAAAAAAATAAAAAAATTTACTAAATCCATTTGTCATGTGTATTCTTACTTAAATCTTGGTGTGTGAAGGACTCGCTGATCACAGTGCATGCCGGTCGCATGTCCCGCATTTTCACGGAAAGACGTTTGCGCTGTAGCCGTCATTCGGCTAGAACGTGGGCAGAAAGTGGTTAAGTACCTCCCTTTCCTCCCATAAGGTTACACAGAAGACACTCCCACCACAAGCCTGATTTCCAACGAAATATTTAATCAGGCTATTGCTTTCCTGTATAAAATTAACTATTTCCTCACGTCTGAAGCTGCTACGGAGACCGGCGGGCAGCGTTACTCACTGTTGGACTTGGTGGCTGCAGTTGGATCCAGTGTAGCTGACAATAAGCTGCAACTTCTCAGCTGCGTATTCCACAAACTGGCGTTTGAAGGCACGTTCTTTCGCTTTGGTGGTCCAGGTGAGGCGTTCGTAGACATACAAAAGTCCATAAAGTCCAAACGACAAGGCAATAAGACGCCAGCCTACAGCTTTCCAGACCTGCAAATAACGCCACAAGAAATGCATCACCACTGAGGCAAACCCACACCAAGCATAGATTAAAATGTATGGAAATCCTAACAATTAACTTTCCCCGTTTTTCTGTTAACCATACTATTATTTTTTCTAAAAATAAATAAAAAATTAAATCAGTTGATCCTGCAAGAAGGTTTGTGAGCCGATAACTGCCTCTACCCTGCTGACAGCCGCTTCCTTGTTCCCAGCTGAGGACTACAAAGCATCTCCCCTTGGTTATGGAAAAGAGAAGAGGGTGGAGTGTTCTGTTGTCCTAATAGTTCCTGTCGTAGGATGACTACGCTACACATCAGCAGATGCAGTACAGTGAGTGTTGTCACCCTGAAAACAAGTAGTGTATTACTGGCAGGATCGCCAGGTGAAAATAAAGGTAAATAGGCTTGGAAAACAAAAGCTAATGCAATTGGCTGCAGGAACCCAGGGACATATACATGCTATTGCCAAATGACAGTCCTAGCAATAAGTATTGGCGGTTTTAGACAGCATTTGTCCCTTAAGAACTGAGTCCACTGCAGAACTTTGTTTTTCCGGTCCTTCAATGCCCCCTATGGTCACCTCTAGCACATGGTTCTCCAGACGCAGATAGACACCTGTGACCTTTTAGTGAGTTGATTAATATTTTTCAGAGACCTAGAAGGCTTGCACCTCTAATTGGACAGCATCCCCTGAAGAAGCCCGATATATGGGTGAAACATGTTGGGAACTCCATCTTATAGTGCTGTATCCATAAAAACTTGTTGATCTATACTTGGCAATTGTTAGGTTTTAACAATTTTTTATTTTTTCTCTATAAAATAAAAAAATTCTTATACATTATAGTTGATATCATTTCAAATCATTTTGCACCTTAAAAATCCCAATCCTCTATCTTACATCTAACTAATTAAGGGATGTGGTGCTAATATTAAGTTGATCTGCCCGTGATCATACATTTTTTTTCAAAAGCTAATGCAACCCCCACATCTATGGACCGGTAAGACGCAATATTACACTTTTCTTCCTTGAGTTTATATATACTAAGTAATATCATATTAGCAAGAAGAGACAGCTTAATAGTAGGAAGCATAAGCAAAAAAAAAAAACACACACACTTACCACGCCTCCCACCACTAGAATGCCCATGGATGTCCGAGACGTCAGTGACGCCAACCCAGTTACCATGGAAACCATCAGTTCTTCCTGTGTCATGGCACCTTGCTGCATCGGAGGCATGGGATTTACTGGAGTTAAAGGCATATTTCGAGGCATCTGACAGGTAATAAAACAGAAGAGGATGCAACAATGTAAGTTTCCCAATAAAAGGGGCATTACATATCCTAATGCAGTTCCTGCAGAGTTGACATTTTCCTACATACCTGGTCGTTGTAGGCCATCAGGGCACGGCGACCATTTTTAGGTCCTAGGAACCTGTTGACAAGCATCGTCCAGCCCAGGGAGAAGTGGAATTCAACATCTTCCTGGAAGTCGGCACAAAGCTTGTCACAGCTCAGGTCGTAGCTAAGGTTAAAGCATTGGCGGGGAACCAGCAGCTCCATCTGTGTTCTGGAAGAAGAAGGAAGGAGGGGCAGAAGGCCCTCTGCATAGGGAAGAACAGAAAGGGGATCAGAGAGAGTCAATACCTACACTGAAAGCGGACAAATCTATGTGCACCATTATTATAAAAAGGTAATGCATAAAAAAAAAAAAAAAAAAAAAAAAAAAAGGTATGCACATTGGGTATCCAGAGGGCCGCTGTAAGTCACTGCAGTAGCCAGCGCTACTACAAAAGTACAAGTCAGTCTATGACTGACGGAGGTACCGAATGTGCAAGCTCCTGTGGTCAGTGTGTGGAGGGGGAAGCTGTTCATAGAGATCCTGGAAGAACACATCTATCACTATAAGTAGCACAGGCGTCTACAGTAATTTATAGCATCCCCAGCGCTCTCATCAATATCTGATATGCATACATAGATCAACCCAAGCTGGCCCAATGTATCAATGCAGTTAAAGTGATTGTAAAGTATCGTTATCATATTTACCTCCACTGTGCAGATCGTTTTGCTGAGAGTGGCCCCGAACATCCTCTTCTGGGGTCCCCCGGCGGCTCTCGCGGCTCTTCCCCGCATCAGATAACCCCCCTAGGAGATGCGCTCTCCCGAGTCCAGCATTTGCGTCCACAGACATGAATGCAGGCTCGGCCCCACATCATTGGATTTGACTGATGGCAGTGGGAGCCAATGGCTGCACTGCTATCAATCTATCCAATCAAGAGCCCGTGGAGAGAGGGACAGCACATCCCCGAAGAGATGAAGGGGCTCAGGTAAGTAAAATGGGTCGGTCCATTGACTGACAGATGTTTTTTCACCCCAATGCAAAGGGTGCATTAGGGTGAAAAAACACGAGGGTTTACAACCCCTTTAAAGGATTAGTAAAAGGTTTGTTTTTAAAAACAAACATGTCATACTTACCTCCTCTTTGCAGTTGCTTTTGCACAGAGTGGCCCCGGTCCGCCTCTTCTGGGGTCCTCTTCTTGAGTGCCCCGTTGGAGAGCCACTCTCCCTCGGGGAAAGCTGTGTGGGCACACTCACGTGTCCTGCTGCTATGTCCATTGACACAGACAGCAGGACTCGGCCCCACCCCCAGGTCCAGCATTAATGGATTTGATTGACAGCAGCGTGAGCCAATGGCTGCACTGCTTTCAAGCTATCCAATCAGGACCCCAAGACACCGGCTGGAGCTGGTGTGCTTGTCCCCGTCGCTGGAAAGACCAGGTTCAGGTAAGTAAAGGGGGGGGCTCTGGGGGGCTGCTGCATCAGAGGAGGTTTTTCACCTCAATGCATTGAATGTATTAAAGGTGAAAAACCTCAAGGGTTTACAACTCCTTTCTGTTATTACTACTTCAATAACAGAATCGCTCTCATGTACATCCAAGCCCTGAAGATAGGGGATTCTCTTAACCCCAAAACATTTTGTCTTTTAAATGATTAGAAAAGCCCAAAATTTTCCCCAACCACCTTATTGGTTCCTCCTTTTGGTGCTCCTTATCCTCATCTCAGTTTTCACCCAGAGCCCCTCAGTGAGTAGACGGAAACACGAATTTGGGAGCAGCCCGAACTGCAACACTGACACAACTAAACCTATACACATCATCAGGGCCTGAGAAATCCCTTAAAGAGGAACTGCAGTCTGCTCACATCATTTGTAATAAAAACATCTTTGCCATTCTGAAGCTTCCCTCCAACCACTTTGCGTATTATTTTATATATATATATATATATATATATATATATATATATATATATATATATATATATATATATATATATATATATATATATATATACTGTGATTCTGTACTTACCAAATATGCTGCAGAAATCACCATCCACTGGAGTCTGGCTGCAGCCATTTTAACTGTGGGCAAATGAAGTTGCTGCCCTGTTCACTTCCTGGATTTACACAGAAACACCTCCAGCTCTGCAGTTCTCATTGGCCCTCTTATGACTCATCCCCCTCCCTTCCTGGCAAACTCTCAGGAGAGTGAGATAGAGAGCTGTGCATGATGTCATAAGCCTAGGCTAGTGACCAGACAAGAAACAGGAAGTGGGCTGTATAAGGTATTTACTGGCAGAAAGAAAATATGTTTTACTATCCAAAGTTAAAACAACAAGGGCAGAGGATTTAATAGATGGAAAGATGAGAAAATTACGGAAGTTCCGCTTTAAGCAGCCCATAGATTACTTGAGTTTCAGTCAGTGTTGATGGGGGAATGCCTCATGCAGATCTATTGTATTCTGCCAGTTGAAAGGGGCATGGTAGCCTTCCCGGCCAGCACAACATACCCATTACTGCTAGTGGCCATAGCTGCAGAGAACAATAGAATGTAAATCAGCCTGCTCAGACATGGATTGAAACTCAACTGGTCCCTGCTGAACTGGCAGAATTTCAATCCATGTAAAGTTGGCTTTAGATCCGGTATTACTTTCAACCTCATTACAACAGCCAAGCCTGAGGCTTCAGTCAGACAAAGGCTGCCAAAAGACAGGCTGCATCTGCTGTGGTGTATTTTTAGATACTAGAGCTCAGCAATCCTTCGTTATGTTTTAAAAGTTTGCAAGTATCCCTTTCATAAGATCTAAGTCACAGTTATTTTTTCTCCAAAGAACTCATAAAGAACAGGTGCATAAAAAAAAAAAAAGTAGCAGCATGATGTTGGCACTTGTACTGGGTTTTTGGATGCAATTCCCACCATGGACACTCTACATAGCAATTGTATGTTCTCCACTGCAAGTGCTCTGGATTCTTCCATCTCCCCAAAATCTTGGATTGTTGTGCAATTAAATTACTATGGGCAGCTCTGCTACCGATTTTTAACTATACAAGTTTTCCCAGAGCCTTCCTCTTACCGATCATCTCCTGCTGTGTGGTCTGCAGTGACACGGAAATCGTACTGGAGCATCGATCAGACAGGTTCCTCCCCAGCCCCTCCTCAATGTGGCGGTGAAGCTCCTGGAGAATAAAAAAAAAACAAACAAACACACAAACACGACTGGTTACGCAAGATGCCAGGACCTGAATTTGGAGGAACTTTCTAATAACAGGAGCAGGTCACTCACATTTTTGTAAACCTTGAGGACAACTTGAGAAGGGTGAAACTCCAACTGGAACTCATCCACCAGCACAGACAAACGGCGGATCTCCTCAGCCATGGCGTTGGATACCTGACATTTATAGGTTAAAATAATAAATGGCCAATTTAAAAAGTGGAGCCAATGGTTCACTAGAATTACATTTGATAGAAAATAGGACACTCCTACCAGCAGGACATCAGATGACACTTTAAAGTGATACTAGAGTCTCAGGTTTTTCATTTAAAAATAACAAACATGTCATACTTACCTGCTCTGTTTAATGGTTTTGCCCAGAGCAGCCCCGATCCGCCTCTTCTCGGGTCCCTGGCTGGAGCTCCCGGCCCTTCTCTCCTGCCGAGTGCCCCACAGCAAGCAGCTTGGTAAGGGGGCACCCGAGCTGAGCCGCCGCTTTGTGTGTCCATTCAGACACGGAGCCGCGGATCGGCCCCGCCCCCCTCTCTCCTCATTGGCTCACTGATTTTGATCGACAGCAGCGTGAGCCAATGGTGCCGTGCTGCTGTCTCAGCCAGTGAGGAGGGAGAGTGCCAGGCAGCCGAGACTCTCCTGCAACATCGCTGAATTGCGAAAGGGCTCAGGTAAGTAAAAGGGGCTAAGGTGGGCTGCTGCACACAGAAGGTTTTTTATCTTAAAGCATAGAATGCATTAAGATAAAAAAAAAAACTAAGCCTGGCAGAATCTCCCTCTTACGCTCATAGGTAAATTCAATTTATTTGAATTAAATTCTTGCCTCTCTTGTAAATATTTCTGAATTCACCCGTTTGGATTCCGAGATCTATATTTAAGAAGCATAGAAAGATTGGTCACAACCTTCCTCTGGCAGGGGGGTAATCCCAGGATAAAACTTCAGGTACTGCAACAGCCGTGGAAACGGGAGGGGGGGGGGAATTGGCGGTCCCCGATTTTGCATTGCTATTTTCTGGCAGGTCAGTTGGTCTTCGCTTATAGGTGTCTCACTATACTGGAGGATGACGCAGTCATTGATTTAGAGACGGCCATTGTTGGCTCCTATGAGGCACTGATGCATTTAGTGTTTCAAGGAAGCAGGGCTCTGTATTCTATTACTAGTACTATGCGTACAACTATCAGGGCGTGGGCGGTGACCAGTAGGGCTGAAGTCGGAGACTACCGAAACTTCTAAACATACACCACTGTGGAGAAATCCCCAGTTGTCACAATTTTTCACATATCGGGACCCAGTCATATGAGCCAAATTTGGCATCAAAAAGGTAGGAGATATTGTGTGCAATGGAGAGCTCCTCCAAACTGGATGCTTCCAAAGCCAAATTTATTTTGTCTGTTCCGCTATTTGCAACTTAGGCATAAAACACTCAATTTGGTGTGTCGTCTCTTCAGGTTCAAGTGAGTGATCTGGAATCATTGCTTAGGCTGGTTTCACACTGGAGCGGTGGGGGCGCTGGCGGTAAAGCGGCGCTATATTTAGCGCCGCTTTACCGGCGTTTTAGCGGCGCATTGCGGCCGCTCGCGGGGTGTTTTTACCCCCCGCGAGCGGCCGAAAAAGGGTCAATACCGCCCGCAAACCGCCGCTATAGCGGCGTTTTGCGGGCGGGTTCGGCGCGCTCCCCCATTGTTTTCAATGGGACCGGGCGCTTTAGGAGCGGTAAATATACCGCTCCTATAGCGAGCCAAAGATGCGGCTTGCAGGACATTTTTGAGCGTCCTGCAAGCGCACCGCTTCAGTGTGAAAGCCCTCGGGCTTTCACACTGAAGGAACAGCAACAGCTGTTTCGGGTCGGTTTGCAGGCGCTATTCTTAGCGCAATAGCGCTTGCAAACCGCCCCAGTGTGAAAGGGGCCTTAGGGATGACTCTTTAGATAAGGCCCTGTCCAATATTTACAAACAACTGTTCAACCACTTCAATACAGGGCACTTATATACCTTCCTGCCCAGACCAATTTTCAGCGCTCTCATATTTTAATTGCGCGGTCATGCGACGCTGTACCGAAACAACATTTTTATATTTTCCATAAATAGAGCTTTCTTTTGGTGGTATTTGATCACCCCGGCTGGCTTTTTATTTTGCGCTACAAATAAAAATTAATAATAATAATAAAATAAAAAATAAAATAAAAGTTTTTTTGTTTCAGTTACAAAACTTTGTAAATAATTAAGTCTTCTCCTTCACTGATGGGCACTGATGAGGCAGTACTGATTGGCACGGGTGAGGTGGCACTGATGGGCACTTATAGGCGGCACCAATCAGAGGCGCTGGCAGGCATCACTGATGGGCACGGAGTGCCATCCCTAATGGGCAATGATTGCCATCCCTGGTGGGCTCTAGAAAGCAGCTATGGGGGCACAATCCAAAGATGAGGAGCCAGAAGCACCAGCAGGAGACCCGAGAAGAGAAGGTGTTGGACTGCTCTGTGCAGTTCCATTGCTCAGAGTAGGCAAGTATAAACCATTTTTTTTTTTTTTTTTTTTTTTTTTTTAACTGATATAAATGTAATAACTGAATGACCATTTCACTTAAAAATATATTTTTTATATATGTTAAAAAGGTTCCTGGTAGGTGCTAGAAATAAATAAGTGAAAAAAAAGTCTTCTGAAAAAGTCTTCTAAAACTGGAGAACCAAGCTCAGATTTTGAGGCTCTCTAGCAGTGATTTATGGGCACTCAGACTTTAACCACTTCACCTCCGGAAGATTTACCCCCTTCATGACCAGGCCATTTTTTTTTTTTGAGATACGGCACTGTGTTATTCTAACTGACAATTGCACGGTGGTGGGGACGCTGTACATAAATACAATTTATGTCCTTTTTTTCTCACAAATAGATCTTTCTTTTGGCAGCATTTGATCACCTCTGCGGTTTAGATTTTTTGCGCTATAAACAAAACCAAAAAAAAAAAAAAAAAAAAGACCAAAATTTTGAAAAATAAAAATATATATATTTTTTACTTTCTGCTATAAAACATAACCAATAAAAAGATGTGAAATATCACATTTCTTCATAAAATTTAGGCCAATATGTATTCTGCTACATGTGTTTGGTAAAAGAAAATCCAAATAAGCGTATATAGACTGTGCAAACCAAAACTTTACAGCGTCTACAAACTATGGGATATTTTTACTAGTAATGGTGGCAATCAGTGACATATAGCGGGACTGCGATATTTTTCGGCAGACAAAAATAAGACACTGACACTTTGAGGACCAGTGACATTATTACATTATTGAGGACACAGGAGCAGAGAGGAGAGCTGCAGATATCAGACTGCGGATGACAGAGGCACGTAAACCACCGTGTCAGGGGCTCAGCAGCCACGATACACCGTAGTCAGTTTACATAGGGGAGGGGAGAAACTGGTAAGGTCAACCAGGTATTACAGGGGGCCAAAATTACACAGCACAAGTACTGTGCTGTATAAAATGCTTTAAAGGAACCAGATTAAAACTTTTTTTTTTTTTGGGTTAACAAAACGCTTTAACCCTTGCAGCAGGGGTGCAGACCCTCGGCAAGGGAATTTTTTTTAGGTCTGCTGAATTTGGATTTTAAGGTGAACTCCACTGAAACTATAATGTTATCACCTGTCGCTCCACCTCGTCTGTGATCTGTTTGATTTTCAGTCTATAGTCCTCGCTGAGGAGCTCCAGTTGTTTCTCAATGAACTCCAATCGGTCTCTGAATTCTTCCCGCTTTTCCAGGCAATAAACTCTGCAGAGAGAATGAGACATATTCTGATGTATATGGTGGGAAGACTGAGAACCAAGACTGAGATAGTCCCTTAAACTGTGAAGTTTAAGAATACTGCTTCCTGATATTGGAGTATTATTTTCGAGCATTGAAGGCAACCAATAAAAAAAACATTAAAAGAGAACCTGTCACTGAGGCACTAGAGGATGTCATACCCAATAACTGAAAGCAGTGCTAGTTTAAATGGTAAAGCAAAACACCCCCAACATCATTTACAGTATACCATCATCTAGGAGTTAGACTACAGCAGTCTTGCATGGAAACCTTTTTGTATCAAGCAACGGCCACCCTGACAGATATCCTCTAGTGTACAGCGAGAAAACCCCCTTTGCTTTGCCCTTCAGTGCCGCTTCACGTCTGCGCTGACAGCCAACATCCTGCGCGACTTCACTGCGGCTTGCTTGGGACTTCATTAACAAAAGGCAATGCAAGTCGCCCCAAAGTAGTGTGGGAACCTTTGACTTGCACCAATTAGAATGGTTCTATTGCAGTTAATGGGGTGCAACTTTTCATGCGACTTTGAACTTTCAAGTCCCATGACAGCGTGAACCGAGCCTCAAAACTGAACTGCACCCTCTTACTTTATTACAATTAGGTTGCATATACAGTAATAAATGTCTCTTGTTTTTACTCTTCATCAACTAAGTACTGCAGCATTAAAAAACCCTGTGCTGTGTGTGGGAACATAGCATTGCCAAGATACAAACATGGCTCTCCTGTGATCAGGTAGAACTGGACTGCTGAGGTGCCTAAAGCGCTGCCAGCACTGGGTTTATTAACCTTTAGTACAGTAATAAATAAAATGACTCGGTCAGCCTTTAACCACTTGACCTCTGGAAGGTTTTACCCCCTTTCATTACCTGGGCATTTTTTTGCTATTCAGCACTGCGCTACTTTAACTGGCAATTGTGCAATCATGCAACGCTGTACCCAAATTAAAATAGATAAAAAAAAAAAAAAAAAAAAAAAATAGAGCTTTTTTTTTGGTGGCATTTGTTTACCACTGTTTTTTTATTTTTATTTTTTTGGGAGATATATATATATATATATATATATACACACACACACACACATACACACACACACATACACTTTCTACTCTTATTTTCTCTCGTCAGTTATAAAACATATCCAATAATTATTATTATTTTTTTTTTTTTTTAAATCAAATTTCTTCATAAAATTTAGGCCAAAATGTATTCTGCTGATTAAAAAAAAAAAATCAAAGAAATCCCAATAAGTTATTATTAACTGGTTTCTGCTTAATCTGCGCCCATCAGTGCTACTTGTCAGTGCTACCCATCAATGCCCACCAGTGATCACTGATGGATGGCACCGATCTTCACTGAGTGGCACAGATCTGCACTGATGGGCGGTGCCACCCATCAGTGATTATAAGTGCCCCCCTATCAGTGCCAACCAGTGCACATCAAAAAGAGAAAAAGTACCCATTTTCAAAATTTTATAACAAACTATTTAAAAACAAAGACAGCTGAAGCAATGAGGCTTTAGCGGAGAAAAGTCATGTGTTCTTTCATTAATTTCTGTTTACTGCACTGACTACTAGGGGAGATTTCTACACCCCGCCTTACTCTCCTACAGTAGTCATGCCCTGGTCTAAATCGCATTCTTACCTCTGTTCCTGGGCCGCCACGTGCACAGACTCCATGATTTGCCGTAAAACCTCTGCTATGTGTTTGGCTCTCATCGTATGTTGCTCAAATTTGGTTTTCACAGCTGACTGTGAGATGCACTCCTGCTCAGACAGAAATAAACAGTTTAATATTCTGAAATAATGACAGAAAAATAACATTTATCATCGCTGACAAAACTTACCTCAAACCTTCTTTCAAAGTTCTGAAATTCAAACATGCGAACTTGGAACCCTTCAGCCAATGCTCCACCTGTCATAAAAAGGTTTATTAATAATAGGTAATAAAGAGCAACACAACAAAAAGGATAAAATACTTAAAAAGACCACAATGGACATGCTGGAGGCATCTTAGGCCCCCCTCCGCCAGTATTTGAACTGGATGGGCTATCTAGAAAGTAACCTAATACATTCTTGGGTTTTCTTTTATTTATGTTTTTATGAGACTAAGACTGGCTTATGGGTTTACTTGAGACCCTCTAATGTATAGGCCAGTAATATATATATATATATATATATATATATATATATATATATATATATATATATATATATATATATATATATATATATATATATATATATATATATATATATATATATATATATACATATATACATACACATACACACACACATGCATATATACATATACACACACACACAATACAATGATTACCTCCTTCCGGCATTCCTTGAGCTTTCTGTATTCTAGCATTCAACACCTCTTTGGCGGACACAAAGAATATACGATCGCTGGCCTGGGTCCGATCTAAAACACCCAGCTCATCCACCAGGAAGCTGGTACACCGCTCCATATGCTGACGTCGCACCTGCAGAGATATACAAGTTCTGAATCCCAATCCAAGAACAATTTAAGGGTCCTTTCCTTTCAAACGTGGGAGCTCCGCTCCATTGAGCAGGGATCCACAAGTACAGTGCCTTTAAAAAGTATTCATACCCATTTTTTTTTTTCTAATTTTGCCAAGTTACAATCAAAAAACATAAATGTGTTTTATTGGGATTTTATGTGATAGACCAACACAAAAGTGGCACATAATTGTGAAGTGTTCACAATTATGTGCCACTTTGTGTTCTATTAAATAAAATACCAATAAAATACATTTATGTTTTTAACATGACAAAATGTAGAAATTTTCAAGGGGTATGAATACTTTTTCAAGGCACTGTAGATCCCCCACCAAATCAGAGCAGAATGGGGAAAATATCAGTTTTAGGACATCTGTGCCTATTCAGTTTTTAACCACCTTTTTACTGCAGCAGACCCTTGATATATCTTAGGCCTGGTTCACACCTATGCGTTTTTTTTTTGTGCTTTTTGCAGAAACGCACTACAGTCCATTTAACGTGGTTTCCTATAGGACATGTTCACATCTATGCTTTTTTCCAACAGCTGCGTTTTTGGAAAGGTTCAGGGACTTTATTTTAAATGTAAAACGGTGTGATTTTGGTTCAGTAGACTTCAATAGCGATGTGTCCCCAAATCGGCCCATTTTGGGACCCGATTCGGAATCTGGTTTTCAGATTCGACGATATATGCCTGGAAGACAGGCCGGAGACATGTCTACTTCACTTAGCCCCGCTCTCACGCTGCAGATACAAAAGATTTCCTTGTTATGACAAACAGTCCCCAAGCCCTGGAGACCCACACCTGATTATTTCATTACAGAGCCTTACATGCTCTGCCATCCGGTAAGGGCACATCTTGTAGTGGTGGAAGGTCCGGTTTTTTGTCACCTATTGCATAGCATTCACACTGGTGTGTCGATCTCCATCTGATTTGGATGTGGCTATTGGTCTGGTGTATAGCTGAATAGCCATCTACAGCCATATTCGAACTTTGTCCATCATAAGAACTTTACTTGTTGGTCTGGATATAACTACCACCATGATATATCTGACCATATAACGAGGAACATTCATTATCCTTGTTGACGTAAAAAAATTTATGTCAAACCACCTCTGATCTGTCATGTTTCGGTATGGCAAAAACACTCTTTCTTCCAGACCTGGACGGACGGTGGTAGGTAGAGGTAGATGGATGTAAACAGATACAAGTTTGTTTACATCTGCCTGCCCATACACCTGCATTGAGCCCATATGAAATGGTCCTAAATCAGTCACTGAAAAAAAATAAAACAATTTCCCATAATTTTCAATGATTGCAGAGTGACAATACATAACTGTCTGACAAAGTCTTTTAGAATAGGATTTTTTTTAATTTTTATTAACCCTTTAATACTCTTAATTGCTTGCTCTCACCTCATCCATATACTCTGGTTCTGAAGCAGATGCATCCCAGCGGTTGTTCAAAATAAAGATGTTTGGCCGTGACAGACGGTCGTTCACCTTATGAAAGAACTGCTTTTCCTGAAAGACAACAATTATCAGCTGCATTAGCGGGCACCAGCCAGAATTTCATAACAGCAATTTGTGTATACAACTAAAGAGGGGATGGGGAAGCCCACTTGTGCCAGGTAATGAATGGGTAAACATTCTTGGTATAGAACTGCGACATATTCCTGATCTATATAAAATATCAGCAATATATTTATTGTTATTAAACCAACAAGTGTAAAATCAGTCTGTATATGAAGTAAAGCATGCTTGTTCTACTCACTGTGGAAGGGGTTAATCTTCTGCATTGTGTAAAAAGGCTGTTTGATCCTGTCTTCTCTGATTCTCCCCTCCTTCCACTGACATCTAATAATTTCCTGATAACACAGAGCCTATGGAGTCAGGCTGCACATGCTCAGTTTGGTGTGTACTGCGAGTGGTTTTTTTTTTTTTAATCTTGGGAATATGCATGTGATCAGCACAGGGCCAATCAGCACAGGGCCAATCAGCACTGTCCAGACAGAGAGTCAGATGTCTTGAATTCTCATAGGGAAGTCAGAAAACTCCTCCTACAAGCTATAACCAAACACTGATAGAAGTCATAAGACTGCTATATACTGCTGATGAGAAAAGGTATTTAGCAGTTTATATTTACTATAATAATTGCATTCCAGGTTCTGTGGGAGACCAAATATAATGGGGGTAGGCAACCTGGGGCCCCTCCAGCTGTTGCAGAACTACAAGTCCCATCATGCCTCTGGGAGTAATTGTAACTGCCAGCCTTGCAATGCCTCATGGGAACTGTAGTTCCACAACCCAGGTTGCCTACCCTTGAGATATAGCAAATGCAGGCTACTGGGTTTAATAAACACTTTAATGATAAACCTGGGGGATAATACAGGGTAAGTAGGAGGTAGAGAAGTAGATGTAGAGACTGATGTTGCTGGTTCAAGATTCTCTAACGCACTGCAAGATATGTTGGCAATATATATACGTTTTTCAGCCCATAGGAACTAATCAGAAACCATCTTAAGCTACACTAAGTTACTGAAGTCTGATTGGTGGCTTTGGGTTACGAAACAAGACCCAACGACCCAAACTGCGGAAGGATGAGGAGCTCTAGAAGAGGAGGTACGTACGGTCTGCATGAGGGTGGACTCCGAGTTTGCCACCAAGACGAAGACATCGGCATCCAAGCAGAACTTGTCTATCCAGCTGTCCAGTTCTGTAGTCACATCAATTCCGGGGCTGCAAATATACAAGATAGACTGTCATACTTCTAATATGAATGTGCCTGAGGAATAGATGATGGAATATATTCTGAGGCCACCTCCCCATTACTCCTCTTGACCCTCACGAGAAGCACCTATCCTGTATTCCTCCACTGTGGGTTTATAGCAATATATTCATTTGTATGTACTAATCTGTTATATATGCTGGAGACCGCTGTTTGATGGTTTGAAACAGCTTTAATGGTTTCAGTTCACAAGGCTCCATTGGAATCATTGTAGGCCTTTTGTCACAGTAATGTCACTACTTCATGATACATTGTTACAGCGCTGTGTGCTGGCAGTGGGATAGAGACTTCCCCACCCCAATCCTGAAACAACAATGCATTGAGCTGAGCTCTTCTCAGCTATTCACAGGAAGCTTTGTATTTTATGAATGAATGAATACTAGAGATGCACCGAAATTTCTGCCGCCAAAACATTTTGTCTGAAAATGGTGTTATAAGCAGAGTACCAATAGGAGAAAAACACGCAATTTTTCATAAATTTTAGATGATTTTAATTCAAATTCGCTGCGATTTTGCTGTGCTTATGGTGTGATTTTCATAGGTCATGTGTCTCAAAAACCACACCAAAAACGCAACATGGGTGCGTTAATGATGCGTTCTTGCTGCGTTTGCAGTGCATTTCAACTGGGAGGTGCGTTTTTTTTGTAACTGAGCAACAATGTAGACATACATAGAATTTAAAGAGATACACTTTTCTTGAGCTTGAGTCTCAATATAAAAAAAAATTTTTTTGGCCAAGTGCATCATGCATTTTCGGTTTCAGCACCAAAATTTTCATTCGGTGCACCTCCAATGAATACAAGGCTTCCTCTGAGGGTTGTCCTGATACCATTTTTTTTAAGACCGAGTACCAATACTTTTTTTTAAAGTACTCGCCAATACTGATTCCCAATACTTTTTTTTTAATGTCATGTGACAGTTTTCAAAAGCACAATACAATGCAATTCAGCACTGACAGTTGTCACTGATTATGCAGCATTGATGAGCACCAACAGATGGCACTGACTGCTGGCTGAAACTAATAAGGTGGCACTTATGGGCAGGCACTGAAATGCAGCAATAAATTACATGAGATGAAAAAGGATTTATTTTGCTACGCTATACTGCGACACCCATCTTGGTACTCCTTGCACTTAGCCGCAGTAAGCCAGCAGTGGACATCTTGTTACACCCAGCCCAAACTCTATGGGTTGGGTGTAACAAGATGTTCGCTGCTGGCTTACTGCAGCCGAGTGCAAGGAGTAACAAGATTGGCATTGGGATGTTTAAATGCTGACGGAGACACGGAACGTCACTGATCCTGATGGAAAATGTGGCTGTGCCCTGCACCCCTGCCAGCTCACCTAGTTTCACTGCTGTTGACGATTCGCCCCCCGCTCTGACTCCCTTATTTCCGGTTGCACACAGCAACGCCCCCTCTCCCAGGTATCGGATTAGGCATCGGGAGCATTTGTGCGAGCACAAGTACTCACGCAAATGCTCGGTATTATTAGGTAAATTGTTCAATTGCTTGGTAACACAAAAAAGTTCAAGCAGAGCATCAGAATGAGGAAGAAAGGGGATTCAAGTGACTTTGAACATGGCATGGTTGTTGGTACCAGACTGGCTGGTCTGAGTATTTCAAAAACTGCTGATCTACTGGGATTTTCACACACACAACTATCTCTCGGGTTTACAGAAAATGGTGGGAAAAAGAGAAAATATCCAGTGAGCACCAGTTGTGTGGACGAAAATGCCGTGTTGATAACAGAGCAGAATGGTCAATCTGGTACCAGATGATAGACAGGTAACAGTAACTCAAATAACCACTCGTTACAACCAAGGTTTGCAGAATACAACTCTGAGCACACAACACACCGAACCTTGAAACAGATGGGCTACAGCAGCAGAAGACCACACCGGGTGCCACTCCTGTCAGCTAAGAACAGGAAACCGAGGCTACAATTCACACAATAGAAGAAGATTGAAAAAACGTTGCCTGGTCTGATGAGTCTTGATTTCAGCTACGACATTCAGATGATCGGGTCAGAATTTGGTGTAAACATGAAAGCATGGATCCATCCTGCCTTGTATCACCGGTTCAGGCTGGTGGTGGTGTAATGGTGTGGGGGATATTTTCTTGGTACACTTTGGGCCCCTTCGTACCAATTGATCATCGTTTAAAACCCCACAGACTACCTGAGTATTGTTGCTGACCATGTCCATCCCTTTATGACTACAGTGTCCCCATCTTCTGATGGCTCCTTCCAGCAGGATAATGCACCATGTCACAAAGCTCCAATCATCTCACCACTGGACAATGAGGTCACTGTACTCCAATGGCCTCCACACTCACCACATCTCATCTAATAGAGCGCCTTTGGGATGTGGTGGAACGGGAGATTCGCATCATGGAAGTGCAGCTGACAAATCTGCAGCAACAGCCTGATGCTATCATGTCACTATGGACCAAAAGTTTCCAACACCTTGTGGAATATATGCCATGAAGAATGAAGGCAGTTCTGAAGACAAAAGGGGGTCCAACCCAGTACTAGCAAGGTGTACCAAATAAAGCAGCCGGTGAGAGTATATTGGTGTTTGATTGCCATCTAAAGTTCCAGAAACACTGTCCTAATAAACTGGTGCCCATTTTCCCCCATAAAATAAGCAGGTAAATTCACAAGTTCACAAATTAGAGATGTGTTAAAAGTTTCTCACCTGTCCATTAGCACCAGGTCATCCTTCAGGAGGGAACACTTGGAATTTGGCCACATGACGCTGACCAGGGAGCCAGAATCCAGGAGATCGTCTTGATGAAGAGCGTGTGCTAAATGATTCACCGTCTGTTATGGAGGGGAAAAAAAGGCATTTACTATTCAGCCCTAAAAGTTTGAGGAGAACAAAACAGACTGGGGCCGTGTACCAAGTTCTTACAGTACAGTGCTAAAGCCTCGTACACACAATCAGATTTTCCGCAGACAAAGCCTCGGACTTTTGTCCGAAGGGCAGGAACTTGTCTTGCATACAAAACGGCAAGGAATTGTCAGCCAACAAACACGAACGTAGTGACACATACGAAGTGTTTTTTCAGCTCTTTAGCGCCACCCTTTGGGCTCCTTCTGCTAATTTCGTGTTAGAAGTTTGGTGAATGTCGATTTGCGCTTTTCATTAAGTTTCTGAACGGCCGTTCATCAACCAGACATGTTGCGGAATCAGGGGAGATAATGTGTTATTTATTATTGGCCTTGGAGTTATTGCTTTGACCCAAGTCCAGTCCAGGAACAGGAGGAGGAGGATTTCTTGGACCAAATATTGGTTATTTTATTAAATCGTGACCAATTATGTCATATGCCTTTGCTGCGGGAGCTCCAGGAGAATAATCCGGATGATTTTCGGAATTATCTCCGGATGATGGACCCCTGCTTTCACCAACTCTTGGCATTGGTGACCCCCTATATTAAGAAGCAGGACACATGCATGAGGCTTTTATTTAATTTTTTAGTTGAATAATGATTTGATTCGGTATATTTTCTATATTTTTGGATGCATAGAATTCACTTTTTGGTTAAGTTCTATTGGCAGATATCATGTCTAACTTTATTTGTTTTCTTTTTTTAATGCACAATAAATAAATTGTGGAAAATACTTGGCTATGTGTTTTACTTCAAAATGACAGTTTGGGAGTAGGTAGTTACATTTTAAAAAATACAATGTAAAATTGACACCAACATAGTTGTACCTTTGATCTTAAAAACTACGGGATAATAGTGTTGTGGTAACTTGTACCAAAAAACAAACATAATAATATTATTCTTGATATCACTAGAGAAAAAAAAGCCTTTGAAAATGAATTTGCAATAACTCCATCAGTATCACCAGCAAAGCAGCTTCATTATTATCCCAATAAAGAAGAAGAGAATTGTGCGCTGCATTTGGAGATTTCATAATTTGCCGCGTCGCAAATGTTAATTCTCCATCACGATTTACAAGACCGACCACTTCTGGCTCGTCCTTGCTTCCGAACATGCGCGTTTGTACATTTCTCCGACGGACTTGTGTACACACGCTCGAGAAATCCGACCGTAGTCCGTGGAAAATGTATAAACCTGCCATCCCACATTTGTCCACGGAAAGTTGGCCAATTGTCTGATGGAGCTTACAAATGGTCAGATTTTCTGCCAACAGCCTGTCATCACACAATTCCCGTCGGAAAATCCGATCGTGTGTACAAGGCTTAAGTTGTCCCCTTTGAGGTCTGGAACAAAAGCCAGGAGAGAAACTGGCAGCCAAACTCCTATACATACGTAGCTTTGTACCAAAAGGTTGCATGCTACCCACTGCGATTGAACACCAAGGGGGTTATTTACTAAAGCTGGAGAATGCAAAATCTAGTGCAACTCTGCACAGAAACCAATCCGCTTCCAGGTTTTATTGCCAAAGCTTAATTGAACAAGCTGAAATCAGAAGCCGATTGGCTACTATGCACAGATACACTAGATTCTAAGTGCTCCAGTTTTAGTAAATCTCCCCCCTAGGAGAGAACACTGGAAGGAGGGCCTCCAAACCTGTCCATTGCCCATTACATATTTGATTGCACTAAACTGTTCTTGCCATGAGAGAGCTATCCAAATGTACACTCTAGGGTAGACAGTAGGGTTACATATTTACTAACAGTAAATGACTGTAAAACAGTAAGTGACTAGTAAATGCAAGACCGCAGTAAGGGGAAAACATAATTCTGCAATCTGATTTGGGGATGAGAGGATAATATGTTATACTCACTGTGGAACCTAAGGGGTTAATCCTCTGCATTGTGTAAAAAGGCTGTTTGATCCTGTCTTCTCTGATCCTTCCCTTTCTTCCACTGTCCCCAATCTGCTGATAGCCCTAGGAGGCACTCTGCACATGCTCAGTTTGGTGTGTATTGCTAGAGAATTTTTTATTTTTTTGGGAGGGTGCATGTGATCAGCACTGTCCAGAAAGAGGGTCAGGGGTCCTGCAGCCTTATAGGACAGTCAGAGCACAATGAAAACTCCTCCTATAAGCTTTAACTAGACACTGATAGAAGTCACAAGACTGCTAAATACTGCTGATGAGAAAGGGTATTTAGCAGTTTAGAGTACTAAAATAATTGCATTTTGGTGCACTGTGGGAGACCAGTTATAGTGAATGCAGAGTCCTGGGTTTAGTAACACGAATTGCAGCACAAAAAAAAAATAAAAAAAAATAAACACACAGGTATCTTGCCCTGCCAGACAGAGTGGTAGATAGTGGCAGCATAGTGTGCCACCACCACTGGCTCCACAGTGTGCCGCCACCACTGGCTCAAGTTCAGTTTCACCCGCTCAGTAGTTACCTTGACACTCTGCTTCTCCTCAGATCCTTCGGTCAGGAGATAGGCCTCACTGCCCTCCGTTCCCTCCACCCGCAGGAAACAGTTAGTGGTGTGACCGATACCAGAGGGCAGGACTTTGTCCCACAGCATGGCGTTTATCACAGTGCTTTTCCCATTGCTTGTCCTGTTTGATACATCACAGAGTTAGCATAAATTTAATATAACACTAATAAAAAGACACAGATCTCCTACTGCAAAATTAGGTGCTGGGAGCCATGGCACAGCTTGATAGGGTTTTCATTTCATAGTTCACCCTTTTAAATGTAACATATGCGCCAACAATAAATAATTAAAAATGATACATGCATTACATTTTTGTATTCAATTCTGCAGAGCACTGCAACTACGATCAGTGAGTTTTGGGTGCAGTGCACAGGGTCCTGCATGGTTTACTGAAAGCCCCCCGATTCATACAGGAGGTAAAGGCCTGTTATGGGGCTGGAAGAAGTAAACAATGGACTACAAATGCAATGACATCACTGTTAGCACATTGGACTTGTATTTCCATTGACAGATTCCCATGAATGAAGACGCAGCCAGACAGGGCAGAATATGAAACATGATATCAAAGGGGGACTATGGCTCTGTATTAAAACAGAGGTCATCAACCCCTACCTACTCAGGTCTATATAGTTGGAAGTGAGTCCTGTCTGGGATGTTGGAGGAAGGAAATGCATTGTGGGGCCCAAAGACTCTACAACTAGCTCAAAATGAAGCAAAATGACAATAACTTAAAATACTTAATAATGCAGTGACAAACTGCTGGCATTGTGACAAAGGACTATACATGACCACAAAAACGCTAAGAAGGGAGATTTGGAGGTGGCTACAAAGCTGCTCATATGAAAAGACCTCTTAAAAGCAACACTAAACTCACATTTTTAATAAAATAAAATGTGTCAAAATACAAGAATGTACCTTCTCTCTCGCTTTTCCTAAGTTTCATCTCTCACATGCAATCTTTTTTCTGCTATTGTCAGACTCCCTGTTCTAGGGTGGCTACATTCGTACACCCCCTCCCCCTCCCTGCATACAGTATCTAAGCGTAGCCACCCTCTCCTGTTTGCTCCTGAGATGGATTTCACATCTACCTAATGCAAGAAGAAATGGCTGCACACCACAGCTAATCCCGAGTCCTTTTTAGTGAATATCTCCAAACGTGACACAAACAGGACAATGATAGGCTGCTAATGGTTGACTCACTTGGATTTCACACAAATTTGTGCTTAAAGCGGTCCTGCACACATTTCATTTAGTAAATCTCTTTGCCTTTCAAATCAGGCAAAGAGTACTAAATGAAGTGTGTGTTTTTTTTTTTCCCCCCACTTACCTTGTAATCGCTGACGTTCTTTCCTCTGTCTCTTCGGCGGTGGGCGGGGTCTCTGCGTCGATCCTCGTCACGCCGCACTGTCTCCTGGGATCTGGTGTCATTGATCCCAGGAGTCAGTGCGGACATCTTCCGAAATCTTGCGAGATTTCGGCCACATCTTCCGAAATCTCGCGAGATGTCGGCAGATGTGCCGAAATCTTGCGAGATTTCGGAGAACGTGAGATCGGCGCAAATACGGCGGTGCCCTCTGGGCCAGCAACAAGGAAGAAAGGGGCCTGTGTGGTTTCAGATGCCCAAAGGCAAGATGGAAGCCGGCTGGATCATTTTTTATAAGTTTTATTTGGGGGAAGAAAACCGGCAGCAGTTACATGGAAAAATGGAACACGTGAGTGATGCATTTACAGCTCATAATAATGCACATTTGTACAAAGATTAAAAAAAAACAAGGAGGCAGTGTTAAACCGCTTTAAATGGTTGTAAAGTCAGAAGGTTTTTCATCTTAATTCATTCTATGCATTAAGATAAAAAGCCTGCTGTGTGCAGCAGCCACCCATCTCTATCCAGTGATGTCCACAAGTCCATCGGACATCTGGGACCCTCCTCCTGATTGGCTGAGACACAGCAGTGGCGCCATTGGTGCCCCGCTGCTGTCAATCAAAGTTAGCTAGCCAGTCAGGAGAGAGAGGGGGCAGGGCCAAACCTGGGCTCTATGTCTGAATGGACAAAGAGAGCTGTGACTCGGCTCGGGAGCCCCCATAGCAAGCTGCTTGCTGTGGGGGCACTCGACAGGAGGGGAGGGGCCAGGGGAGCCAAAGAGGGACCCCAGAAGAGGAGGATCCATGCTGCTCTGTGCAAAACCAACCGCAAAGAGCAAGCAAGTATAACGTTATTTTTAGTTGTTTCCTGTCCTGGTAGGAGGAGCCCTAGGTCTCATGGGCTGTCCTGAAAGACGCCTTGAGAACACAAGACTTTACAACCACTTTAATCATAACGAATATGATATGATCATTATGGATTAAACAGGGGATTTGTGTAAAGTGCGTCAACTATTAGCAGCCTTTGTGTCACGCTTGGAGATATTTTATAAAAGTACTCGGGACCAGCCGTGGTGTGCAGCCATTTCTTCTTGAATTGCATATTTTACAGAGGTGGGGTGGGACGGCGACCACATGTGGAGTCTATTAGGAAAATCTATCTCACCTGAAGTGGTAGATCTTCCATTTTCTATTACACATCTACCTACAGACACATTCAGGTCTATTGGAAATGAAGCACACATAGAATGGATCATGTGACCAAAAAATAACGACACCTCTCGCTCTACACTAGTGGCAATGAGGTGCATCAGTGGAGGGTAGGGAGCATACACCGGAACAAAGAAGCCTGAAAACAATGGCAAAAAACAAAACAAAACCCAGAGCCATGGTATACTTGATATTTTGGAACGAATGATGTAAAAAAAAAAAAAAAAAAAAAAGTAAAATTTTTTTTTAAATAAAGTTTAGTGTCACTTTAACCAAAGCTACAAAAAAAAAAAAAAAAAAAAAAAAAGACAAAACAGGCAATTACTTTGAGTATCCAAGATAGAGTATCTTACCTTCCAAAAAAGGCCACTTTCATGTGACGCCGTGCCAGCACCTCACTGATGCCCTTGACATTGGTAAGGTACCCCTTAACCTCGAGGACCTGCTCTTCTGAGGCGACAGGGTCCAGTTCTGCATTCTCATAGGTTTCTGTGAACGGACAACACAAGGGCATGAAATGAGTGGCAAGCAAAAGCAGGAGACTGCTGAGGTGACTTTTTTCACTGCCAATAATACGACACCTAGAAAACAGAGGTTCACTTTTTCTATAAACAGTAAGCAGTCATATAACACGTACATCTTGATAAATGCATAACACCGCGCTTTACTACTGTCTGCGCTCTGGCTGTGTAGCAAATAAGCTTTGGAAACTGCCAGACATTTACCAGTGACACCATGTAACTCACGGTGTCGCTCAGCCCCCTTAATGCTATCTATGTCTTTGACAGAGGAAGTGTTTTCCCGTAAATCTTTTCAATCACAAGATGCAGATACCATGGGGGGGGGAATGCTGAGCAATACCATGAGTTGTATGAGTTTATAAACGTCCATTGTGCATGAGTCCTTACTGTTTATAGAATAAGGCAGGCCCATAGACTTTGGATTTTTCTTTCCAATCACCATGGGTGAAAGAAAAGAAAAGAAAAAAAAAAAAAAAAAAAAAAAAATCGGCTGCCTGTGTTGACTGGGGAATCCCTCGCACAGAGCTATTGTGTTCTGCTGATGGGAAGCCTTCCCTGTCAGCAGAACACAATGATCAGAGTTGTCAGATATAGCCGGCAGCACTAATCATTCAGGAAAGACCCGACAGGCTGGTTATACAAAATCTTGTGTACAAACATACAGTATACATGGATCGAAATTCAGCCAGTCCCTGCTGAACCCACCAAATTTCAATCCATGTATGGCGGAACATAATTCTTATGAGAACTTCCACTTGAAGAGCCAAATCATCATTCGATGTTTTGTTCCATCAAAGTCTGGCTTGCTAGATACAGATTTCCTATCTTACCCTCCAGGAAGTTGTAGCTCTCCTGAATATAGGCGCCAAGCTGGTCGAAGATGCCATTGATTTTCTTCTTGGCGGTAACAAAGTGCTTGAGCGGTGAGGCGTTGACTTCAGCCATGAATCTCTTGTCTTTCTTGCTGGATATTTTCGGCGTTGATCTTGCAAACAAAAGGGACATTGCGCTGCGAAAGAGGAGAGGCTCGGTGAATGTCGGAGACTCGGGAGCGGAGAATAGCGCAGCAAACATTTCGCCAACGTTTAATTCATTAGCAGAGGGAGTCCCACCATCCAGCACACTAAAGCAAAATAACCAAATGAACCCTTCTGTTTCCTGAATCTGGGCTTTTCTAGGAAAGAAAAGTTTTCTTTCATTTTAAGAGAAAACAAAACTTATTCTTCCCCAAAATAAAAATAATCAGTACAGTCTGAAAAGTCTTAAAAAGGACCAGCCCAGTCATAAAAGAGAATTTTTCATGCAACGTTAATGGAAATCACAAAAGCTGATCCGAATTAAACATATTGGTGGTTTTAACCACTTGCCTACCGGGCACTTTTACCCCCTTCCTGCCCAGGTCAACTTTCAGCGCTGTCACATTTTGAATGACAAGCGCGGTCATGTAACACTTTGTAACTTTTTCTTTTTTTAGGCAGTTCGAGCTTTCACTTAGTGGTATTTAATCACCACTGGGTTATTTATTTTTAGCAAAAAAAATAAAAATAGAGAAAGAAAAAATTTTTCAGGCTAGTATTTGATCATCTCTGCGGTTTTTATTTTTTGCACTATAAACAAAAAAAGACTGACAATTATGAAAAAAAAAAAAAAAAAAAAAAAAAAAACGACTTACTTTCTGCTATAAAACATATCCAATATATATATATATATATATATATATATATATATATATATATATATATATATATATATATATATATATATATATATTCTAGCGGGGCTGCGACATTGCGCCGAATAGATCAGACACCTGACATTCTGACACTTTTTTGGGAACCAGTGACAATATTAAAGTGATCAGTGCTAAAAAAATATGCACCGTTATTGTACTAATGACACTGGCAGGGAAGGGGTTAACATCGGGGCGATCAAAGGGCTAAACGTGTTCCCTGTTTGTGATTACTAACTGAATGGGGGACTGTGTGACTGGGGAAACAGCAGGAAGACAGATCTCAGGGTCATCCCGACAGGACGGAGATCCCTGTCCTGTTACTGCGGCGGGACGATCGTGGGTGGCTGGCGGACATAGAGTCCACCGGACCCGCTGATTGGCTCTCCAGCTGATGAGGAGGTCCCGATAGGCGGCACCGATGAGGACGACACTGAGGACCGGGAACATCCCCACAAGTGCTGCAGTTTTGGCGTTGCTCTGACCCAGTCATCTAGTCATTACAGTTTGGCCCTTGTCAAAGTCGCTCATATCCTTATGGTTTTGCTAATTTTTTCTGCTTTCAACACATCTACTTCAGGGATAACATGTTCACTTGCTGCCTAATAAATCCCACCCACTGTCAGATGTCATTGTAGTGAGATAATTCATGTGGTCATAATGTTCTGGCTTATCGGTGTATAGGTGAATAAACACAGTACATCCAAGTATTGAGCCGTTTGGTTGGATCCTTGTGTCTCCTGTAAACGCACAGCACATGTCGTCTTTGGCAGCGCACACCATTTAATGGCTTGGACGCTGTACAGCCTAAAATTACTGGATAATTAAACACTTGACATTGTACTTTCTAACATTTAGTTTAGAAGACACCACCACACCCTCTCCTATGTAACAATCCATTTACTTATTTATAGAAGCTCTATTATCTAGTAATAAACAGCACAGAGATAAACAAATGGGTGCGTTTATCGCAATGTCTGAATGAATCGCACTTTCAAACCCCACACTAGGAAAAAACGAAAGCCAAAGTAGGATCAGCTGATTTGGGAACCAGAGGCTCTGCTTTCACTTACATAAATGAGTTCAAAAGAGATTCACAGAAAAGGAGCATTCATTAAAGTGCTTGTAAACCTCAGACATGAAATATGAACAAAGCATATCCCTCTATAGGTGTGTGCTTCCATCAATCCAGAGCACTAAGTGTCATTTCTGTCTTCTGCCTCCATCCTCTGCTATCAGCAGGAGTCACTTCTGATACATTTTCCTGACACCAAGAGAAAAATGGTGACAGGGGGAGGGACCTCAAATTTATTGACAGCCTCAGCTCTGTTCCTGTGTGCAGGGGGGGTCCCTTCCCTCCATTCAGCTCTCAGATCTCTCCTCATTGAGTTCTGCAGAGTATAACTTCAGCTCTCCCTTTTTTTCTGAACTCTCAGAAAAGCTTCATAAATTCAGCATTTTTAACCGAAGTAGAGAAGACTGCAGATAAACATGTACAACTTACGTAGGAGGATTTTTTTCATTTCTGTGTATCGCCTAAGGATAGTTCCTACACTGGGTATGGGTATATGGAAGGGTTTACAACCACTTTAACCACCTCAATACCGGGCACTTTCACCCCCCCCCCCCTTCCTGCCCAGGCCAATTTTTAATTTTCGGCGCTGTCATATTTTGAATGACAATTGCACGGTCGTGCAAAACTTTCCCCAAAATGAAATGTTTTGCTTTTTTTGGAAGTATTTAAATCACCACTGGGTTTTTTATTTTTGCAAAAAATAAATAAAAAATGTACACAGAAAATGTTGTAAATAAGTAATTTTTCTCCTTCACTGATGTGCGCTGATGGCCATTGAGGAGGCGGCACTGAAGGCCATTGAGGAGGCGGCACGTGGTAATGGTAA
Organism: Lithobates sylvaticus; assembly: GCA_028564925.1. Taxonomy (NCBI): domain Eukaryota; kingdom Metazoa; phylum Chordata; class Amphibia; order Anura; family Ranidae; genus Lithobates; species Lithobates sylvaticus. The sequence continues at coordinate 172,721,195 of CM053035.1, forward strand.
TGAATAAGCGCACCTGTTAGTGTGTGAAACGCGTCTACCATTTGAACTGTCTAACACTTGTGATGTTCGTTCATTAAATAAGAATTTTGATGGATCTTGGAGTGCAGTCATTTCTTCAGTATTGATGAGGCGGCACTGATGGCCATTGATGAGGCAGCACTGATATGCCACACGGGGGGGGGACGTGGCCTAGCACAGGATGTGAACGGATGTGTTCCTGTGTAGCTCCAGTCTCTCCTTCTGCAATCCTGCTCGACATTAGCCACTTATTCTAACCATGCCTGTGGGGTTGCAATTTTAATCCGTAAGGGGTTACCTTTCCTGCGCCACCAAGTCATCCTGGACCCTAAGGGACAATATACATCTCACATTTAAACCATACATGGAACCCCCCCCTTATTTTGGTCTCGGTCTATCTCCCCCTCTGGTCGCGGCTGCATTATTTGCTGATCTCGGTGTGCATTTTGCCTCCTTACCTAGCTGTCCCATGCTCATCCTTGGGGATTTTAACTCTGTGTTGCGGCCTGCCTTGGATAGGTTGAAACCGCTACAGTTACTACTGTACTAATTTATTTTGTGTGTGGTGCAGTGCCTATGGATATGTAGACATATGGCACTGGAAATATCCCAATGACAAAGTGTTCTCCTGCCAGTCCAGGTCTTATGCAACCCTCTCCAGAATAGGGGGACTGTCCAATCCATAGCATACTTATCCCAAACGGTCTCTGACCGCTCTAATACGGGTGGGTTTGACTGTGGGCCACAGAGCATTGTTCCGGACCTGGAGACTCAGTCCCCTCCATGCCGGAAATTTCTGAATCCATCCCGGCCGACATGTCCAATTACTGGTCCTTCATCACGAACTCTGCAGCCGGGGGCCCTGTCTGGGACGCCTTTAAAGGCGGTAGTCAGGGGCTCATATATTTCACGCATCAAACGATATGGATCAGCTGGGCCGGCTACGCAGGAAGCGCTCCAAAAGTCGTTAAGAGGCAGGACGCACCCGTCGGGTATTTGGGTAGCCCCTCCTCTGAGACTAGAGGTATGCTCACAGACGCTCATCGGGCGCTCGCAGGTTCTCATGGTGGATTTGACTAGGAAGCAACAACTATACCTCTATGCTTGCATTTGTGAGCACTGGGGGCGGTAGGCTCCTTGCATATTTAGCCCATACGGACCTCCAGGATAGTTTGATTGCTAAAATTCAACTTCCAAAAGGGTCAACTACTGCTGACGCTCTGACTATTAACCAGACCTTTGCAGATTTACATCTATCCCCTCAGAACATGCCTTCCTAGGTTTCTTTGAATCACTTTTCTTCCCAACACTTAGTACCCCCCCCCCCCCCCCCGCAGCAGCTTTCCTTAGATAAACCTATTACGCTGGAGGAGGTAACCGCGGCCATACGTTTATTACCAACCAATAAAAGTCCAGGCCTTGATGGACTCCCCTCAGAGTGGTACCAGACACACATAGAAGAACTAGCTCCTAAGCTCCTTAAGACATTCCAAGACTCTTACGCTGGGGAAACTTCCTGACTCTATAAAATGAAGCACTTATAGTGGTTATACCTAAACCTGGCAAAGACAAGCTGCAGTGTGGGTCCTACCGTCCCATATCCCTTTTAAATATCAATGTCAAAATTCTAGCAAAGATTCTCGCCCTTAGACTTCGGACGGTCTTACCCCCGGCAGGAGCACTTTTGACAATATTCGTAGACTGTATTTGCATATCCATGGCGCAGCACTCGTGAATTGGTCCTATCTCTAGATGTGTTAAGAGCCTTTGACACTGTGAGCTAACCCTTTCTTTGGGAAAATATGGCACGAGTGTATATTGGTCCACGCTTTATTCAATGGGCCCGTTTATTATACGCAGACCCAAAGACCAGGGTCCGCAGCAATAGGGACATCTCTGAACCATTTACCTTGAAGAGGGGCAAGGGTTCCCTCTCTCGCCACTCCTGTGCGCACTGGCCATTGAGCCGCTGGCCCTGGCAGTGCAACAGGCATTAGAGATAGGGGGCATCCACTCTGGTCCAATGGAGGAGAAGATCTCCCTCTACGCCCTTATATATTAGGACGCTAGCGAGAGCTTATTTCATGAATTGCTGTGTGTCGTGGAGGAGTTCGGTGCAGCTTTGGGACTACAGGTGGGTTGGGAAAAAATCTCAGGCCTTTCTTATAGGCCCCCCTTTCCTATTGATTATCTACAAAGGTCGCATATTCAATTGACATCCTCCTTTAAATATCTAGGTATTCAAATACAAGCCGACATCTCTAAATACGAAGAACTTAACATCACTCCTATAGTCCAGCAAATGATAGATAGGTTTCATACCTGGTCGTCATTGCCCCTTAATATAGTTGGTCGCATAAACATATTCAAAATTAATTTTCTACCAAAATGTCTCTATTGTTTTCGAGCTTCCCCAGTCTTTTTCACGAAAACGTTTTTGGGGAAAATAGACTCCACTTTTTCCTCCTTTGTCCGGAATGGCCGTCAACCTCTTATAGCAGGGCCTCCTTACAGGCAGCAAAGACAGCGAGAGGCCTGGCTTGCCCAAACGTAAGAAATTATTTCCTTGCTTCCCAATTTACCTATGTCCATGCTTGGTTACATTCTGACCCACTGAACCCTACCACGGCACTTTAATTGACCCTCTTTGAACCTCCTACCTCTCTACGGGATGAACTCCATAGATCAAAGAGATCCGGTGGTTCCAGATTCTCCCCTGTTGAGGTTGGCTTTATGGCCTGGAGGGACGGAGGGGAAACTCTGACACAGTCTTTTATGGGTATCTCGCCATCGCCATCTGTGGCGGAACCCCAACCTCCCTGAGCTCGTCTGTCACCCGGACTCGACATAGTGGAGTCGATTTGGTATTACACACCTAACCCACATAGTTGAAGAGAATACCTTACTATCCTTTGATGTATCTATCCTTTGACCTAAATATGACCGGGACAATAAATTCTTTTTTCAAATATCTCTTATTCAGACACGCCATTCGGGCACAATTTGGATCTTTGACCATTGAGCTCACGGAATCTTCTATTGAAGATCTCCTGTTGTTCCCGGAAATTGCCAAACTGGGGATGACCTCCTATGGGCGTCTCCAGCTGGGGGGGAGCGGATCCTTTTCAGAACTCTCATCGCAAATGGCCATTGTCTATGCCTGGGTTTTCTGAAGAGGACTGGGAAGAAGCAACTGAGATATGTTTTCAGGACATAATTAGCACTGCTGACCTACTGGTACAATTTAAGTTTATACACCACCTGATTTATACCCCAGCTAGGCTGTTCCGGATGGGTCTGGAACAGGATATTGCATGTGCCAGTTTCTGGAACAAACAATTCTGGAAGGAATTGTTTGCTTTCTTCGACCACAAATTTCATCTACCGATACCTCACACCCCAGGGGTGGGACTTTTGGGAATACTCAACGACCATGTCCACCGTACCCACGCCAGGACTTTGCTATGTATACTATTATTTTATGCACGTAAAACCATCCTATTGCACTGGAAGGATGTGGGCCCCCTTTCGGACCACGCCTCCTTCCGCATTGTTCATGGGGTCCTTCCCAAATTCAAATACAAGAGTAGGGCATGCCCTAAGAAATTCGCCAAAATCTGGCAACCATGGCTTGATGTCTCAGATGATTTGTGGGGGGGGGGGTGTTCTTTCTTCACAGCTTTCCCAGTAGGCCCACTACTAACGTACTTTTTCGGCAAGATGCCCAAATTGATAATCACAGATTGCCTTATATGAAACATCCAATGCATGGGGGGGGATCCTAGACCACTGCTGTCCTTACGGGGTCACATGTGTTTCAGGTTTGAATGAGTGCAAGTATGAAGGTATGAACGTGTGTTGGGGTATTTCTGCTTCTTATGGACTGTTAAACTTGATCCACTATTATGTACACTTATGTACACTTTACACATTTGGAATTACAGCTCTTCTTTTATTGTTTTTACGTTACAAAATCAAAATAAACACCATTAAAAAAAAATAAATAAAAAAATGCCACACTGATGGGCACTGACAAGCACTGAATGGTAACACTGATGGGCACAAATTGGCATCACTGTTGGGCACTGGTGGGGCTGCACTAATGATCGTTTCTCAGATTACCTATACAGGTCTCTCCTGCGAGGAGATGCCTCTGATTGGCTCTACTCACCTCAAGCTCTGTCAGTGTGAGGCGAGGAGATCCGATAACTGGCACTTCTGCGTTTACATGCGATTGGCTGCATCATCGGCTCTATACCGAGATCGGGGGCTGCGCCGTGTCCCAGGGATACGTTCACTATAAATGACAGATCACCACCGGCTGCAGCTATTCGCACATTGTGTGCATCCAGCAGCAATCGCTGCAGGTAATCTCCAGCTGTGCGAACATCCGAGAATACCCGCGGCTGCCGGTGATCTGTCATAGTGAATGGGATCAGCGGTCACAGCTAGTCAGTCACAACAGTAGCGAGAATTAGAAGATTGCTGCCACCGCAATTCACAATGGCAACCTACCCATGTGAATGCTGCCTAAATAGTTGATGTGTTTGGATTATTCTTGGAGAATAAGGATATAATTTTAGGGTCACGTTAAGTATTTAAATGTTGCCACGCCAGAAATCCAGCAAGCTCTTAAATTTCCTATGCAGTTTGTCTCGGCTGTACTTCTGTCCTTAGCAGTGTTGTCAGCCCTGTCCAAATTCTCCTCTGTAAACCACAGAACCGCTCACCATATGTTACAGATAAAATGGGAGGTGTTCTGTAGTTCACCAGTAGTAAAACTGGTCCCCCATTTAATGTTTCTAGTGATGTAACCAGCACCCACCCTCTAGACACGCCAGTAACCAAACTGGTCAGTCAATGAAGGATTCTGGAGTGACAAGGCAGGAATGAATGAACTCTGTCCTATTACACATTCCACCGTCTTATCAGATCGGGCTGTCTGCATACACCTGTCTGCCTGCCAAACCAACCAATCATAGCACAAAGCCAACCCAAGTTCTCTTTATACGGCCAATATCACAGGTCCACATAAAAATCCTCTGTACATATACCAACTAAACTCAACATTACATGTCACTTTCACGTGCTTTCTATTGCATATTCCTAGCACAGGGGGGCACGAGCGGGTGAGCCATGGGAGAGGGGGCGCCAGCATGAGCAAGAGAAGAGCGCGAGCGAGCAGAGAGGAGAGCAGAGCACGAGAGAACGAGCACAAGCACGAGAGGACGAGCACGAGAGGACGAGCACGAGAGGACGAGCACGAGAGGAGAGCACGAGAGAACAAGCACGAGAGAACAAGCACGAGAGGAGAGCACGAGAGAACAAGCACGAGAGGAGAGCACGAGAGAACAAGCACGAGAGGAGAGCACGAGAGAACAAGCACGAGAGAACAAGCACGAGAGGAGAGCACGAGAGAACAAGCACGAGAGGAGAGCACGAGAGAACAAGCACGAGAGGACAAGCACGAGAGGAGAGCACGAGAGAACAAGCACGAGAGGAGAGCACGAGAGAACAAGCACGAGAGGAGAGCACGAGAGAACAAGCACGAGAGGAGAGCACGAGAGAACAAGCACGAGAGGAGAGCACGAGAGAACGAGCACGAGAGAACGAGCACGAGAGAACGAGCACGAGAGAACGAGCACGAGAGAACGAGCACGAGAGAACAAGCACGAGAGAACGAGCACGAGAGAACGAGCACGAGAGAACAAGCACGAGAGGACGAGCACGAGAGAACGAGCACGAGAGAACGAGCACGAGAGAACGAGCACGAGAGAACGAGCACGAGAGAACGAGCACGAGAGAACGAGCACGAGAGGACGAGCACGAGAGGACGAGCACGAGAGGACGAGCACGAGAGGACGAGCACGAGAGGACGAGCACGAGCACGAGAGGACGAGCACGAGCACGAGAGGACGAGCACGAGAGAACGAGCACGAGAGAACGAGCACGAGAGAACGAGCAGAGAGGAGAGCGCGAGAGAACGAGCAGAGAGGAGAGCGCGAGAGAACGAGCAGAGAGGAGAGCGCGAGAGAACGAGCGCGAGAGAACGAGCGCGAGAGAACGAGCGCGAGAGAACGAGCGCGAGAGAACGAGCGCGAGAGAACGAGCGCGAGAGAACGAGCGCACGAGCAGAGAGGAGAGCACGAGCAGAGAGGAGAGCACGAGCGAGCGAGCAGAGAGGAGAGCACGAGCGAGCGAGCAGAGAGGAGAGCACGAGCGAGCGAGCAGAGAGGAGAGCACGAGCGAGCAGAGCACGAGCGAGCAGAGCACGAGCGAGCAGAGAGAAAAGGGAGAGGAGAGCACGAGCGAGGTGAAAAAAAAAAGAGTGAGTGACAAAAGGAAAGAAGAGTGGAGAGAGTGTAAATGAGGAAAGAAACAATAGACAAAAAAAAAAAAAAAGATAGACAAAGAATAAGATGAGATAGAAGAGTCCGGGGTTTTCTATCAGAACTACACCAGGCAGAAACAGCAAAGCACAATCAATACAATCACTATAGAAATGAATGGAAGCACTAAGAATAGCAGAAGCTCCATATGTAATGACCTCCCCCCACTACATACAGATACCGACCAGAAACACGTCTTAGAACATAATCATACAACTGATAACATTATTCACTTTATATCACACTAAAGATACAATATCTATATATAAATAATCACACATCTGTATAGAGAAGACTCTGATTTACATGTTCATAGAAACATGTCAGTAAAGTGACAATCTCTCTACAAAGATCGGTGATCGATCCTCTGAACCCGGGGGGTCCCCCCCATGTACAAGCCCTCCAAATCAGAGGGGGTCCCCATCACCCCGTCCATCTATGACTACAACATCTATCAGTACAAAGATGAACATTCAGGAGACAACACACTACATATTGGGAATGTGAGAGGGTGCAGACGGGTCCCGTCCATCATCAGACGTGTCCCTGGGAAGTTGATGGGAGGACAGCCAGCCCTGTACATACATTATACACCTGTCACTCCCCTCCCCCACATGTGTACGTGATCCGGCCTCAGCCGTCCCAGCACAAGATATCACCGGACAAGTCTGACACATTGTGATCTGTGAAGGTGTCATTACATTTATCAAATATCCGGAAATTATATTCTATTCTCTCACTGAAATCGACAGAAAGATAGAAGAGCAGGGGGGGGGGGGGGTGACCATACACTATACAATCTTCTTTAGATCTACCAAAATGTATATACTAGGAGAGTGAGTGATTAGATAAAAACATGCAGTACAGCCATTTAGGTCTTTTGCAATATTATATTCGTTTTGATAATGCTAAGAGATTGTATAGTGTATATCCAGATTTACTCTTCCAGATCTGTGCAGTGTGAGACTCTCTCTGTGCAGGAGCTTCCTGTAATAAAGACCAATCACTGCTTCTCTCTCTTTTTGTGCAGTGTGACAGGTCTCGTCTCCGCCCCTCCTGTCGTTTTCTGCTCAGGCTATGTACACCTGGTCCCTGTCCCCTCGGCACAGGGTCCCTGTCCCCTCGGCAGAGGGTCAACTTCTCCTCCACTGTGTCCCTGACCCCTCCATTGTGTCCCCAGCACAGGGTCCATGTCCCCTCCAATGTGTCCCCAGCACAGGGTCCACGCCCCCCCCCCCCCCACTGTGCCCCCAGCAGAGGGTCAACATCTCCTCCAATGTGTCCCCTCCATTGTGACCCCAGCACAGGGTCCACGTCCCCCCCCACTGTGCCCCAGACAGAGAGTCCACGTCCCCCCCCCACTGTGCCCCCGCCACAGGGTCCACATCCCCCACTGTGCCCCTGGCAGAGGGTCCCTATCCCCTCCATTGTGTCCCCGGCACAGGGTCCAAGTCCTCTCCATTGTGTTGTGTCCCCGCCACAGGGTCCAAGTCCTCTCCATTGTGTCCCCTCGAGACAGGGTCCACGTTCCCCCCCCACTGTATCCCCAGCAGAGGGTCAACTTCTCCTCCACTGTGCCCCTGTCCCCTCCATTGTGTCCCCAGCACAGGGTCCCCGCCCCCCCCACTGTGCCCCCGGCAGAGGGTCAACATCTCCCCCCACTGTTCCCCGGCAGAGGGTCAACGTCTCGTCCACTGTGTCCCCATCCCCTCCATTGTGTCCCCGGAACAGGGTCCATGTCCCCTCCATTGTGTCCCCGGCACAGGGTCCAAGTCCCCTCCATTGTGTCCCCGGAACAGGGTCCATGTCCCCTCCATTGTGTCCCCGGCACAGGGTCCAAGTCCCCTCCATTGTGTCCCCGGCACAGGGTCCCAGTCCCCTCCATTGTGTCCCCGGCACAGGGTCCAAGTCCCCTCCATTGTGTCCCCGGCACAGGGTCCAAGTCCCCTCCATTGTGTCCCCGGCACAGGGTCCAAGTCCCCTCCATTGTGTCCCCGGCACAGGGTCCAAGTCCCCTCCATTGTGTCCCCGGCACAGGGTCCAAGTCCCCTCCATTGTGTCCCCGGCACAGGGTCCAAGTCCCCTCCATTGTGTCCCCGGCACAGGGTCCAAGTCCCCTCCATTGTGTCCCCGACACAGGGTCCAAGTCCTCTCCATTGTGTCCCCGGCACAGGGTCCAAGTCCTCTCCATTGTGTCCCCGGCACAGGGTCCAAGTCCCCTCCATTGTGTCCCCGGCACAGGGTCCAAGTCCCCTCCATTGTGTCCCCGGCACAGGGTCCCTGTCCCCCCCATAGTGTCCCCTCTATTGTGTCCCCGGCACAGGGTCCCTGTCCCCATGCCTCACATACAATGACAGCGCCTCTTACATGCAGGCCGGGCGATGGTGAGCACACCTTCATAGCACACCCAGCGGGCTTAGCGCTCTCCTGTAGCCGGGCTCCGCCTCATCACTCGCCGCTCTATCTCTGTCGCACACCGGGGCGGCCTGTGAAGGGTACAGCGCAGGAAGAAGCCGCTAGAGCGCAAACACACCCTCTACACCAGACACGCCCCCATCACGGCTCATTCCTTAGAGGCCCATCCTAGGCTGAGATCATGAGGGCGGAGCTATGAACACTAGAGGGAAACTTTTCCTTAATTGTGCTGTCCTCCCCGGTCGCCATCTTTATGAAGACCTGTCACATGTCTGCAGGGATAAGCTGTCAGAGAGGTTGGGAGGACTGTGGAGGTCAAGGATGGCTGTCAGTCCCTGACTCCCTGTAGGAGTGGGACAAGGACATTTACTGATGATTCATAGCCTGGCTATGACCCATAGGCCGACCATAGACACAAGAAAGGGGTGTGAAGTGCAAGCATGATACACCCCCCAGTTTGCTGTAATTGAAAACATCTGCTTAGATTCTGGAGGAGACAGGAAATACCAGAAATCAAAAGATTTTTGCTCATACTATGTCATCACTGGTGTCTGTGCTTGTCTGTGTAATGCGTTTTTTCCATAAGAATCGGCGACCTGTCAGATTAGTTAACAGAAGTGACGTTCCGTCAGCTGCACATGCGTCTATCGCTACCAGGTTTGGTAATCTGACAGAACACCTGCAGTCAGAAGAAGGCAGCGGACATCTTACTACACCCAGCTACGTCTTAAATTTAACAGTAATTTTAGCAATAACGTGAGTGTATAAAAAGAAATATAGTATATTGACATCTGTGATGCTGTTTGGATGTTTACTTTTGAAAGCCTAAGCCTGGGTTCAGACCAGTGCGGTGCGAATTGAATGCCTGGCGTGACTGCGCACTGAAACATCTGTTGTTCTGCGGTTTGTCAGCGTTTTAGGTGCGAATCAGCTGCTAACATAAATTCGCAAGTCATTGTACTACTTCTGAGGGGGAAATCCATGCCAAATTTTTATAAAAAAACGGCATGGGTTCCCCCTCCAGGAGCATACCGGGCCCTTAGGTATCCCTGCAGATAATCTCCCATCCCCTGGAATGGTAGTATAATCCGAGTATGCATTGTTCTCTGAACAATGCAGAATAAGAATTCAGAAGTACAGTTAAATCACACTTGTTTAATAATAAAAGTAAAAAGAACAAACGTAGTCAAAACATAGCCAAAGTTCAGTAACCGGAACGGACAGTCAGCCAAGCCAGAAGTCAGGGATCAATGTAGTGGCACAGCAAGCAGGATCTGGAGCAAGAAGGGATGTCAGCAAAGCAAGTCTTGAACAGGATCGCAGGAGAGCGTCTCAGTTTCTGTGATGTGACCATGGTGAAGGCAGATATCCTCTGGATTGGACCGCTTAAGTAGGCAGGACTGACGAGCAGGATATCATCAACAGCTGAGTAACTGTAGAGAGATAGGAGCTGGCAATTAGCCGACAGCTGAGCGGCCAGCTCTGAGAAGGGCTGGGCCCAGCCCTGACACAGCCATGTGGCTTTCTTTGTCTAGCTGAAGATGATGGCTTACAGAGACAGGGGGCGGGAAATCATACACACTGCCCCTGCCCAGACACGCCCATAAACTCCCCTAGTCATTGTTGATTGGTTGAGATTTGTATAACTTCATTTTCTGTCCCTGTGTGGCTACACTCAATTCCCCACTGTATCTTTGCCTGTGTTCATCTCCATTACATTGAGGGATGGTGGGGATTAGTAGTTTATAGAAGAGAGAAGACATTGTTTGTGCTTCCAGTTCAGCTTAGAGACAAGGACTCTGCAATTCTGGCAGCATCAAGAGGAATTTTCTGTACCTGAAAAAATGACAGAGGGATTTTTAGGCAGAAGTGAGAGCGCCACACACAGGTCAAAGAATAAAAGATGGTTGTAGAGATACAGTCAAATAAAAATACACAACACATGAGAGTTCAATAATGTAACATAATATTGTTGATGGTATTATACTATAATGTAATAATATAATGATATTATGATTTGATTATTTCAGTGATGTAGTATTATATTTTAGATGTTTTGTTTTATGTATTTTTTTTTTTTAACACCTAAATATTTAGTTCACCTTTTACAGAAAAAATGTAAAGTTGAACTAACAACGGACCCCCTCACCCACCCCCTGATCCCCGCTGTACTTACCTTACCAGGGTTGCCAAGCTTTCAGCACCTCTGCAGCCGCTCCAGCGGTCCAGGGATATGAAATCCCAGCTCCTCCCCCAGCAGGGCTTCCAGCACAGATCAGATCGATTCTGATTGGTCAACGCTGTCATAACTTACCTACAGACATTTTTAGAGACTATCATCTCTCCAAATTAAGGACGGTTGAGAGCTATTTTATCACTTCCATCAGCTCATTCACCACAGTTACAACCTTTTTGTACCACTTGATCCACCCTATTAGACAGGGCTGTCTTTAATATTGATTGGACCCTGGGCAAACATTTTCTTGGGCCCCTCCTGAATCCACTTCTCAACTATTTGCGGGCTCAAGGGACAGCTACTTTGGGCCCCACAACAATGACTGGGCCCGGGGCAGCTGCCCCTTTTTGCCCTGCGTTAAAGACGGCCCTGCTATTAGATTGTAAGCTCTTCTGAGCAGGGCCCTTTTAACCCTCTTGTATTTTATTGGATTTTAACTTTATTGTCTCCCTTTTATATTGTATAAAGTGGTGCATAGAATGTTGGCGCTATATAAATCCTGTATAATAATAAAGAAAATTAGACAAGGGTGCATGTTTTATAAAGAAAAAAATGCAATACCCTTTAGTGGCCAGTAGATGGTGTATGTGTAAGGACCTCAGCTAATTCAGATGCACTTTCTGGAAGCTATGAAGACCTAAAAATAGCTGAACTATAAAAAAAAAAAAAGACCCCTAAGCAGCCAAAATCATCACATACTAATTAAACATGAAGGTTTATTTTTTGGAAAGTATACAATATAAACAAAGGTCATCATTTCAATGCAAGCTAAAGACAGTTCTATTCTTCACAATATTCTTATATAGATGTTTTCTTGCTGAACTAAAGTTGAAAAAGGAAATTTGCGAGCAGACAGGCTCTTTACACCAACCTGCTGGTTCCCAATCTCCTGTAAGGCTCCAATAACACTTGTGCGACTTGTCATGCAACTTTGGACATCAAAGTAGCATGACAAGTCATTCCCCATGTTTTCCAATGATTAACAATCATATACGATATATTGTCAAATGCACATGAACTTTAATGGCATCCCAGTCTTAGTCCGTAGGGTTCAATATTGAGTTGGCCCACCCTTTGCAGCTATAACCGCTTCAACTCTTCTGGGAAGGCTGTCCACAAGGTTTAGGAGTGTGTCTATGGGAATGTTTGACCGTTCTTCCAGAAGCGCATTTGTGAGATAAGGCACTGATGTTGGAAGAGAAGGCTTGGCTTGCAGTCTCCGCTCTAATTCATTCCAAAGGTGTTCTATTGGGTTGAGGTCAGGACTCTGTGCAGGCCAATCAAGTTCCTGCACCCCAAACTGGCTCAGGAAAATATAAACTGCTTCATGATTCAAACAAACATGCTATACTTACCTGCTCTGTGTGCAGGGGCAGCCCACCCATTAAGGGCACACAGGTGTCACCCCCCTATCCATGCATCCGGCCCCTATGCAGGATGCTGGACGCATGAATTCCAACAGGGGGGGGGGGGGGTTTCTTTGAAGCACCTAATTAGGGCCAGAGGCTAATCAGGAAGCGGATCTTGAGACCTGTCACACGATTGACTGAAAGGACAGCGATCCTAATGGATGCCTAGGAGGAGGGGAGGAGACACACGACGAAAGCGAAGAGGATACAGGAGCCGCTGCCAGATGCCCGCCACCCGCCACCTAGATGAGGTAAGTGCCAGACCGACTGTCAGACAGCGGGCAGCCAGGGGAGGTGCCGCCCGTCGGGCCGTCTGGGGGGTGGTTGTTTGACGCCACCCACCCAGGGCCGGTGCTACCACTAGGCGGACTAGGCAGCCGCCTAGGGCGCACTGCCGCCTAGGGCGCCCGGCCGCTGGTTATCTTACTCCCGCACTGTCCACAGAGCTTGCAGTATACACCAGGCAGCTGCTCTGAGACTCTGACATGTGTGAAGCAGCGCCCCCCCCCCCCCCACGCCCCCCGGTCTCCGCACTTACAGATCAGTGACATTGTATGTGCCCACACTGTTCAGAACACCTCCCCCAGCCCGGGCTCCGCTCTGACTGGGACATGTGTCCAGCAGCACCAGCCCACCCCATGCTCTCCGCTCTGATGTGTGTATCCAATGACCCCCCCAAAGACGCTCTCCTGGACTGGCCGTGCCACACTGGAGTGGAGAAGAGGAAATCATGTGACAGTCACATAGCGTGTCTCCTGGCGGCTGCTCTCCAGGCTTGGAGACAGGTGGAGCCTGGAAGAGGCACAGACACAGAGGCAGGTACAGGTGTACAGAAAATTTTTAGATCGGTGTGAGTGAGGAACAGGCAGCAAGAAAACAGGTTCACATCCTCAGATACAAGTTTGCTGAGCCCAAGACCATCACCTGCTGTGTGGTAAACACTGTTGCCGCCATAGATAATAATGAGATTGTATATATTGACAATGGCAATTTGCAAATGTTAGGTGTGTATATGTGTTTATATGCACTGATCTGCCAAAATGCCAAGTATGTATGGGCTCAGGTGAGACTGTATTTGATGGGCACAGGTGAGTGAGGCTGCATTTGATGGGCACAGGTGAGACTGCATTTGATGGGCACAGGTGAGGCTGTGTTTGATGGGCGCTGGTGGGGCTGCATTTGATGGGCACTGGTGAGACTGTATTTGATGGGCAAAGGTGAAGCGGCATTAATGGGCACAGGGGAGTGAGGCTGCATTTGATGAGCGCTGATAAGACTATGTTTGATGGGCACAGGTGAGACTATGTTTGATGGGCACAGGTGAGGCTGTGTTTGATGGGCATAGTTGAGACTGTATTTGATGGGCACAGCTGAAGCAACATTAATGGGCACAGGTGAGTGAGGCTGCATTTGGTGAGACTGCGTTTGATGGGCGCTGGTGGGGCTGCATTTGATGGGCACAGGTGAGACTGAGTTTGATGGGCGCTGGTGGGGCTGCGTTTGATGGGCACTGTTGAGACTGTATTTGATGGGCACATATGAAGCGGCATTAATGGGCACAGGTGAGTGAGGCTGCATTTGATGAGCGCTGGTGAGACTGCATTTGATGGGCGCTGGTGGGGCTGCATTTGATGGGCACTGGTGAGACTGTATTTGATGGGCACAGGTGAAGCGGCATTAATGGGCACAGGTGAGTGAGGCTGCATTTGATGGGCACAGGTGAGACTGAGTTTGATGGGCGCTGGTGGGGCTGCGTTTGATGGGCACTGGTGAGACTGTATTTGATGGGCACAGGTGAAGCGGCATTAATGGGCACAGGGGAGTGAGGATGCATTTGATGAGCGCTGATAAGACTGCGTTTGATGGACACAGGTGAGACTATGTTTGATGGGCACAGGTGAGGCTGTGTTTGATGGGCATAGTTGAGACTGTATTTGATGGGCACAGCTGAAGCAACATTAATGGGCACAGGTGAGTGAGGCTGCATTTGATGAGCACTGGTGAGACTGCGTTTGATGGGCGTAGGTGAGACTGTGTTTGATGGGCACAGGAGAGGCTGTGCTTGGGCACAGGTGGGGCTGCGTTTGATGGGCACTGGTGAGACTGTATTTGATGGGCACAGGTGAAGCGGCATTAATGGGCACAGGTGAGTGAGGCTGCATTTGATGAGCGCTGGTGAGACTGCGTTTGATGGGCACAGGTGAGACTGTGTATGATGGGCACAGGTGAGGCTGCATTTGATGGGCACTGATGAGACTGTATTTGATGGGCACAGCTGAAGCAACATTAATGGGCACAGGTGAGTGAGGCTGCATTTGATGAGCGCTGGTGAGACTGCGTTTGATGGGCGTAGGTGAGACTGTGTTTGATGGGTACGGGTGAGGCTGCGTTTGATGGGCACTGTTGAGAATGTATTTGATGGGCACAACTGAAGCAACATTAATGGGCAAAGGTGAGTGAGGCTGCATTTGATGAGCGCTGGTGAGACTGCGTTTGATGAGCACAGGTGAGACTTCGTTTGATGGGCGCTGGTGGGGCTGCGTTTGATGGGCACTGGTGAGACTGTATTTGATGGGCAAAATTGAAGCGGCATTAATGGGCACAGGTGAGTGAGGCTGCATTTGATGAGCGCTGGTGAGACTGCGTTTGATGGGCACAGGTGAGACTGCGTTTGATAGGCGCTGGTGGGGCTGCATTTGATGGGCACTGGTGAGACTGTATTTGATGGGCAAAGGTGAAGCGGCATTAATGGGCACAGGTGAGTGAGGTTGCATTTGATGAGCACTGTTGAGACTGCGTTTGATGGGCACTGGTGAGACTGCGTTTGGTGGGGCTGCCTGCATTTCATGGGCACAGGTGAGGCTGTATTTGATGGGCGCTGCTGAGGCTGCGTTTGATGGGCACAGGTGAGGCTGCATTAATTGGCACTGGTGAAGCTGCATTGATGGGCACTGGTGAGGCTGCATTTGATGGGGACACCAAAACACACAATACATCCCTTACACACACAAAAACCTCTGGTCTGGTCCCCTCATTAAAAAGGTGGGGTGTACGTGGCAAAGGAATGGGGGTGAAGTCGGCGGTGGAGCCAGGGGGGGCGGCAAAATGAGGTTTCGCCTAGGGTGTCAAAAAACCTTGCACCAGCCCTGCACCCACCCAAAAAAAAAAAAAAAACACCAGCCGCCACCGGCTCTGTGCAGTGATTTTGCACAGAGCAACCTTGATCCTCCTCTTCTGGAATTCCCCACTTGTGCCCCTGGCTCCTCCACCATGCCGGTGCCCCATAGCAAGCCGCTTGCTTTGGAGGTACTTGTGTGGGCTCTATCCCGGGGGCGGGGCTGAGTCCTGCTGTCTGTGTCAATGGACGCAGCAGGACTCAGGAGCGTGCCCCCATGGAAAGCGGGTCTCCGAGGAGGCACTTGATGCGGGGAGGAGCATGGCTGGGGGACCCCAGAAGAGGAGGATCGGGGCCACTCTGTGCAAAACCACTGCATACAGGAGGTTGGTATATCATGTTTGTTATTTAAAAAGAAAAAACAACAAACCTTTACAACCCCTTTAAGGTGCAGAGAGTGCATTATGGTTAACCTCTTCGCGCCCGCGCTATAGCCGAAAGACGGCTGCAGCGCGGACGCTCCCTGCAGGGAGGACGTCCCTGGACGTCCTGTTGTTTACTTCCCTAATGCGCGCTCCTGAGAGCGCGCATCGGGGAAGTTCTGTGCTGGCCGTGTCTGTCGGACACGGCCGGTCACAGATCGCTGTAAACGGCCAATTACAGCGGCCGTTTACAGCGAGATCGGCGTGTCCAATGAGAGATGATCTCATATGGAAACATATGAGATCATCTGTCAGCGCCGCTCTCTCTCCTCACACAGACAGCGTGTGGGGAGAGAGAGAACAACGGCTGCAGCGCCGTAAGTAAAAAAAAAACTAAAAAACTAAATGTGCGATCTGTGTCCCCATCCACCTGCCGCCATCCACCTGTCACCATCCACACCATCCACCTGTCCCCATCCACCTGTCACCATCCACCTGTCACCATCCACACCATCCACCTGTCCCCATCCACCTGTCCCCATCCACCTGTCACCATCCACCTGTCACCATCCACCCCATCCACCTGTCCCCATCCACCTGTCCCCATCCACCTGTCCCCATCCACCTGCCACCATCCACCTGCCACCATCCACCCCATCCACCTGTCACCATCCACCCGTCCCCATCCACCTGTCCCCATCCACCCCATCCACCTGTCACCATCCACCCCATCCACCTGTCCCCATCCACCCGTCCCCATCCACCCGTCCCCATCCACCCGTCACCATCCACCCGTCCCCATCCACCCGTCCCCATCCACCTGTCCCCATCCACCCCATCCACCTGTCCCCATCCACCTGTCCCCATCCACCTGTCCCCATCCACCCCATCCACCTGTCCCCATCCACCCCATCCACCTGTCCCCATCCACCTGTCCCCATCCACCTGCCCCCATCCACCTGCCATCATCCACCCCATCCACCTGCCATCATCCACCCCATCCACCTGTCCCCATCCACCCCATCCACCCGTCCCCATCCACCCGTCACCATCCACCCGTCACCATCCACCTGTCCCCATCCACCCCATCCACCTGTCCCCATCCACCCGTCACCATCCACCCGTCACCATCCACCCCATCCACCCGTCACCATCCACCCCATCCACCTGTCCCCATCCACCTGTCCCCATCCACGTGTCATCAGTGCCACATCAGTGCCATCTGTCATCAGTGCCATATCAGTGTCACGTGTCATCAGTGCCACATATTAGTGCCATCTGTCATCAGTGCCATCTGTCATTAGTGTCACGTGTCATCATTGCCACGTGTCGGTGCCATCTGTCATCAGTGCCGCATATTAGTGCCATCTCTCATCAGTGCCACGTATTAGTGCCACATGATAGTGCCACGTATTAGTGCCATCTGTCATCAGTGCCATCTGTCAGTGTCACATGTCATCAGTGCCCCGTATTAGTGCCGTCTGTCATCAGTGTCACGTGTCATCAGTGCCCCATACTAGTGCCATCTGTCACCAGTGCCACATCAGTGTCACATGTCATCAGTGCCACGTATCAGTGCCACCTGTCGTCAGTGTCACGTGTCATTGTCCTGGTGCTCCAGGGCCTTCAGAAGTGTAATAGGTAGTCAACAAGTTAGATGTGTAATTTATGCTCCTAGAACACGTGATGGCGCTCCCTGCATGTTGGGCCTCTCTATGTGGCCAGGCTGTGGAAAAGTCCCACACATGTGGTATCGTAATACTCAGGAGGAGTAGCAGAATTTATTTTGGGGTGTCATTTGTGGTATACACATTCCATGTGAGAGAAATAACCTATTAGAATGACAATTTTGTGAAAAAAAATAAAAAATAAAAAAATAATTAATTTTGCAAAGAATTGTGGGAAAAAAATGACAGCATCAAAAAGCTCACCATTAGGGATGGGCCCGGTGCTCGATGCGAACCCACGTTCGCATCGAGCACCGGGCGTTCGCTCGCTCGGCGAGCCCAGAACTATTTTGGCCGCTCGCATCACGTTCGTGTGTTGCGCGCGGCCCCGCAATGCATTGCGGCCGGCGCGGCCGGCGCAGTGCATTGCTGGCTGATGATTGGCCAAGCATGCACTGTGACCCCGCATGCTTGGCCAATCACAGCCCCGGAAACTCGAAGAGCCATAATTGGCTACAGGCAGGACGCCTGTAGCCAATTACAGCTCAGGGGCTGTAGTACACGCCCCCCCCTATAAAAGGCCGCCACGCCGTCTGCGCCGGTCACATGCTGTTCCGGCGCAGATTGAGCAGGCTGATTCTGTGACACTCTGCTCGATTTAGTTAGGTAGAGAGATTCACTTACAGAAATTGAGTTAGATAGATTCAGTTACAAAGATTGATTGAGAAAGAGGGGCTTGTAGTGTGTTCGTGGCAGGCAGGCAGAGCTCCTATATTTTGTTACCAGAAGCACCTATAGGACTTGTAGTGTGTTCGTGGCAGGCAGGCAGAGCTCCTATATTTTGTTACCAGAAGCACCTATAGGACTTGTAGTGTGTTCGTGGCAGGCAGGCAGAGCTCCTATATTTTGTTACCAGAAGCACCTATAGGACTTGTAGTGTGTTCGTGGCAGGCAGGCAGAGCTCCTATATTTTGTTCCCAGAAGCACCTATAGGACTTGTAGTGTGTTCGTGGCAGGCAGGCAGAGCTCCTATATTTTGTTCCCAGAAGCACCTATAGGACTTGTAGTGTGTTAGTCCCATCACACACACAGAGCTATATTTTGTTCCCAGAAGCACCTATAGGACTTGAAGTGTGTTAGTCCCATCACACACACAGAGCTATATTTTGTTCCCAGAAGCACCTATAGGACTTGAAGTGTGTTAGTCCCATCACACACACAGAGCTATATTTTGTTCCCAGAAGCACCTATAGGACTTGAAGTGTGTTAGTCCCATCACACACACAGAGCTATATTTTCTTCCCAGAAGCACCTATAGGACTTGAAGTGTGTTAGTCCCATCACACACACAGAGCTATATTTTCTTCCCAGAAGCACCTATAGGACTTGAAGTGTGTTAGTCCCATCACACACACAGAGCTATATTTTGTTCCCAGAGGCACCTATAGGACTTGAAGTGTGTTAGTCCCATTACACACACAGAGCTATATTTTCTTCCCAGAAGCACCTATAGGACTTGAAGTGTGTTAGTCCCATCACACACACAGAGCTATATTTTGTTCACAGAAGCACCTATAGGACTTGAAGTGTGTTAGTCCCATCACACACACAGAGCTATATTTTGTTCCCAGAAGCACCTATAGGACTTGAAGTGTGTTAGTCCCATCACACACACAGAGCTATATTTTGTTCCCAGAAGCACCTATAGGACTTGAAGTGTGTTAGTCCCATCACACACACAGAGCTATATTTTGTTCCCAGAAGAACCTATAGGACTTGAAGTGTGTTAGTCCCATCACACACACAGAGCTATATTTTGTTCCCAGAAGCACCTATAGGACTTGAAGTGTGTTAGTCCCATCACACACACAGAGCTATATTTTGTTCCCAGAAGCACCTATAGGACTTGAAGTGTGTTAGTCCCATTACACACACAGAGCTATATTTTCTTCCCAGAAGCACCTATAGGACTTGAAGTGTGTTAGTCCCATCACACACACAGAGCTATATTTTGTTCCCAGAAGCACCTATAGGACTTGAAGTGTGTTAGTCCCATCACACACACAGAGCTATATTTTGTTCCCAGAAGAACCTATAGGACTTGAAGTGTGTTAGTCCCATCACACACACAGAGCTATATTTTGTTCCCAGAAGCACCTATAGGACTTGAAGTGTGTTAGTCCCATCACACACACAGAGCTATATTTTGTTCCCAGAAGAACCTATAGGACTTGAAGTGTGTTAGTCCCATCACACACACAGAGCTATATTTTGTTCCCAGAAGCACCTATAGGACTTGAAGTGTGTTAGTCCCATCACACACACAGAGCTATATTTTGTTCCCAGAAGCACCTATAGGACTTGAAGTGTGTTAGTCCCATCACACACACAGAGCTATATTTTGTTCCCAGAAGCACCTATAGGACTTGAAGTGTGTTAGTCCCATTACACACACAGAGCTATATTTTCTTCCCAGAAGCACCTATAGGACTTGAAGTGTGTTAGTCCCATCACACACACAGAGCTATATTTTGTTCCCAGAAGCACCTATAGGACTTGAAGTGTGTTAGTCCCATCACACACACAGAGCTATATTTTGTTCCCAGAAGCAACTATAGGACTTGAAGTGTGTTAGTCCCATCACACAGACCTTTATTTTCTTCCCAGAAGCACCTATAGGACTTGAAGTGTGTTAGTCCCATCACACAGAGCTCCTCTATTTTCTTTGCAGAAGCACCCATAGGACTTCTAGTGTGTTAGTGGCATCACACAGAGCTCCTATATATTCTTCTCAGCAGCACCCACAGGACTTCTAGTGTGTTAGTGGCATCACACAGAGCTCCTCTATTTTCTTTGCAGAAGCACCCACAGGACTTCTAGTGTGTTAGTGGCATCACACAGAGCTCCTCTATTTTCTTTGCAGAAGCACCCATAGGACTTCTAGTGTGTTAGTGGCATCACACAGAGCTCCTATATATTCTTCTCAGCAGCACCCACAGGACTTCTAGTGTGTTAGTGGCATCACACAGAGCTCCTCTATTTTCTTTGCAGAAGCACCCACAGGACTTCTAGTGTGTTAGTGGCATCACACAGAGCTCCTCTATTTTCTTTGCAGAAGCACCCATAGGACTTCTAGTGTGTTAGTGGCATCACACAGAGCTCCTATATATTCTTCTCAGCAGCACCCACAGGACTTCTAGTGTGTTAGTGGCATCACACAGAGCTCCTCTATTTTCTTTGCAGAAGCACCCACAGGACTTCTAGTGTGTTAGTGGCATCACACAGAGCTCCTCTGTTTTCTTTGCAGAAGCACCCATAGGACTTCTAGTGTGTTAGTGGCATCACACAGAGCTCCTATATATTCTTCTCAGCAGCACCCACAGGACTTCTAGTGTGTTAGTGGCATCACACAGAGCTCCTCTATTTTCTTTGCAGAAGCACCCACAGGACTTCTAGTGTGTTAGTGGCATCACACAGAGCTCCTCTATTTTCTTTGCAGAAGCACCCACAGGACTTCTAGTGTGTTAGTGGCATCACACAGAGCTCCTCTATTTTCTTTGCAGAAGCACCCAGAGGACTTCTAGTGTGTTAGTGGCATCACACAGAGCTCCTCTATTTTCTTTGCATAAGCACCCACAGGACTTCTAGTGTGTTAGTGGCATCACACAGAGCTCCTCTATTTTCTTTGCAGAAGCACCCATAGGACTTCTAGTGTGTTAGTGGCATCACACAGAGCTCCTATATATTCTTCTCAGCAGCACCCACAGGACTTCTAGTGTGTTAGTGGCATCACACAGAGCTCCTCTATTTTCTTTGCAGAAGCACCCATAGGACTTCTAGTGTGTTAGTGGCATCACACAGAGCTCCTATATTTTCTTCTCAGCAGCACCCACAGGACTACCGACTACAATGGCTGGAAGACCGCCAAGGGGAGGCAGAGCGTGCAGAGCCAAGAACACAGGGCAGGCAGGCTCTGTTTCTAGTGGACGTGGCCGTGGACGTGGACGTGGTCGTGCATCGTCATCAGCACGTGGCCATGGGACACGCGCGTCTTTGTTTTCGGCAGCTGGACATGTGGAGCCGCATCATGCTGAAGGCTTGGTAGAATGGATGACCAAGCCCTCCTCATCCTCCTCATCCTCTCTCACCCAGGCTCAGGGTACTGACAGAGCATCATCAGCCACCCCTTCCCTAGACCCACCATGTCCTCCTGAGGAGTCCCCCGAACTCTTTGAGCACAGTGTTGGGTACATGCTCCAGGAGGATGCCCAACGATTCGAAGGCTCGGATGACGATACCCAGCTTGAGGAATCTGGCAGTACTGTTCCACCAGCTGCAGCTTACTGCCAGGTTTGCTCTAGTGGTGAAGAGGGAGGGGATGATGAGGTCACTGACTCCACGTGGGTGCCTCAAGGGAGAGAGGATGAGGAGGAGGACGAGGAGGAGGAGGATGCGGCGTCACATGTCCAACGAGGCAGGATGCCCCCTGGAGGCCAGGTAGAGGCCAGCACAGCAACTGTACAACACCGCAGAGCTCCGCCTGTGCAGGGCGCTGCCTCTGCACGTTATCAGAAAAGTTCTTTGGTGTGGGCCTTTTTTGAGACGAGTGCAGCAGATCGCACCACTGCTATTTGCAATATTTGTCTCAAGCGTATCTCACGTGGCCAAAACATCAGCCGCTTGGGCACGACAAGCATGACCAGACATATGGCGACCTGCCATGCAGCTCGTTGGCAGGCACACATAAAAGACCCACACCAAAGAACTAAGCGGACCTCTCCTTGCTCCTCCTCAGCTGGGATCTCCATCCCCACTACACCTTCAGTCCTCTCTGAAAGCTGCTCTGAGAGGACTGAAGGTGTAGAATTCGGTGTGTCACAACCAAGTACTTGCAGTACACCGACGTCCGATTGCAGCAGGCAAATTTCCCTGCCCCAGCTGCTGGACCGTAGAAAGAAGTACACTCCCAGCCATCCACATGCCCAGCGGTTGAATGCTAGCCTTGCTAAATTGCTAGCACTTCAACTGCTGCCTTTTCAGTTGGTAGACTCGGCCCCCTTCCGTGAGTTTGTTCAATGTGCGGTTCCTCAGTGGCAGGTTCCCAAACGCCACTTTTTCTCGCGGAAGGCGATTCCGTCTCTCTACCGGCATGTGGAGGGCAATGTCCATGCCTCGCTGGACAGGGCGGTCAGCGGTAAGGTGCATATTACCGCTGACTCATGGTCCAGCAGGCATGGACAGGGACGGTACCTTTCTTTCACGGCCCATTGGGTCACTCTATTGGCAGCTGGGAGGGATGCAGGACAAGGTGCAGTAGTGTTGGAGGTTGTTCCGCCACCACGCCTCCAAAACGCGACTACTGCTACTGGTTGTGACACACCTCTCTCCTCCACCCCCTCCTCTTCTTCTTCCTCCAGTGCTCTGTCCTTGGAACCAGCGGTGCTCCGTAGGCGTACAAGGGGCTACGCAAGTACGCAGGCAAAAAGATGCCATGCCGTGCTTGCGCTGGTGTGTTTGGGGGACAGGAGCCACACTGGGCCAGAGGTTCTGGCAGCTCTGCAGGGGCAGGCCGAGAGGTGGTTGACGCCACGTCAGCTTAAGCCAGGAATGGTCGTTTCTGACAATGGCACCAACCTCCTCTCCGCCCTGCGACAGGGGCAGCTCACCCATGTGCCCTGCATGGCTCACGTCCTCAACCTGGTGGTGCAGCGGTTCTTGGGCAGGTTCCCAGGCTTACAGGATGTCCTGAGGCAGGCCAGGAAAGTCTGTGTGCATTTCCGCCGATCTTATAATGCCAGTGCTCGGCTGACTGAGCTGCAAAAGGAGCTGAACCTGCCCAAGAACCGCCTAATATGTGACATGCCCACCAGGTGGAACTCAACGTTGGCCATGCTGCAGCGACTGCACACGCAGCAGAGGGCCATCAATGAGTACCTTTGCGACTACGGCACCAGGACAGGGTCAGGGGAGCTTGGTTTTTTTTCCCCACGTCAGTGGAGCATGATCAGGGATGCATGCACTGTCCTCTCACCATTTGAGGAGGCCACGAGGATGGTGAGCAGTGACAGTGCATGCATCAGTGACACTGTCCCTCTTGTCCACCTGTTGGAGCATACGCTGCGTGGGATAATGGACAGGGCACTTGAGGCAGAACAGAGGCAGGAAGAGGAGGACTTCCTTGCCTCTCAAGGCCCCCTTTATCCGGACAGTGTTCCTTCTGTCCCACCCATCACACAGGAAGAGGATGAGGAGGAGGAGGAGGAGGAGGAGGAGGATTGTGTGAGCATGGAGGTGGAGCCTGGCACTCAGCATCAGCAGCAGCAGTCTTTTAGGGATGATGTACAGTCCCAACAAACCAGTGGACTTGTACGTGGCTGGGAGGAGGTGGCTGGCGATCATGTCATCCTCAGTGACCCAGAAGACTCCGGACCGAATGCCTCAGCTAACCTACGCTGCATGGCCTCCCTGATCCTGCAAAGCCTGCGGAAGGATCCTCGTGTTCTTCGGATCAAGGAGAGGGACCATTACTGGCTGGCCACTCTCCTTGATCCGTGGTACAAGGGTAAGGTTGCGGACCTTATCTTGCCGTCACAGAGGGAGCAGAGGATGAGACATCTCAGGGAGGCCTTGCAGAAAGGTCTGTGCAACGCGTTCCCAGAAACTGGGAGGCTACAAACTCCTGGTCCTGGGCGACGAGTTGCTGAGGCTTCGGTCAGTGGCAGAAGGAGCGGTGGGGAAGGTGGACGTCTGACCGATGCGTTCAGACAATTTTTTAGTCCGCAGCCCCAAGGTATGATCGGTTCCAGCAACCATCGCCAGCGTCTGATATACATGGTGCAGGAATACCTTGGGGCAAGGTCAGACTTGGACACCTTTCCCACCGAAAATCCTCTGGCTTACTGGGTCCTGAGGATGGATCACTGGCCAGAGCTTGCACAGTATGCAATTGAGCTACTGGCCTGTCCTGCCTCCAGCGTTCTTTCCGAACGCACATTCAGTGCTGCTGGAGGATTTGTGACTGATCATAGGGTGCGCCTGTCCACCGCCTCGGTTGATCGACTGACATTCATCAAAATGAATCAGTCTTGGATCACCACCAGCTACCAGGCACCTGAGGCGGATATAACCGAATAATTTTTAATGTCACATCCCTTCAAGACTGCCTATGCTGATGCTGAGTGACTGTCCTCTTATGTTCACTGACTATCCTCTTCCTCCTCCTCAATGATCCATGCCACCACACCAGTGCCTAAGGCACAATTTTTCAGCCCCTGTTTAACAGGGGCGTGTACTTACAATTTTTTAAAAAAATGCTTCGCAACACGTGTGACTGCTGTGCTCCAAGTACAGTCTCTGTGAGGGCCGTGTTGCAGTGTTGTGGCACCAGCACCAGTGCCTAAGGCACAATTTTTCAGCCCCTGTTTAACAGGGGCGGGTACTTACAATTTTTTTAAAAAAATGCTTCGCAACACGTGTGACTGCTGTGCTCCAAGTACAGTATCTGTGAGGGCCGGGTTGCAGTGTTGTGGCACCAGCACCAGTGCCTAAGGCACAATTTTTCAGCCCCTGTTTAACAGGGGCGTGTACTTACAATTTTTTTAAAAAATGCTTCGCAACACGTGTGACTGCTGTGCTCCAAGTACAGTATCTGTGAGGGCCGGGTTGCAGTGTTGTGGCACCAGCACCAGTGCCTAAGGCACAATTTTTCAGCCCCTGTTTAACAGGGGCGGGTACTTACAATTTTTTAAAAAAATGCTTCGCAACACGTGTGACTGCTGTGCTCCAAGTACAGTCTCTGTGAGGGGTTGCAGTGTTGTGGCACCAGCACCAGTGCCTAAGGCACAATTTTTCAGCCCCTGTTTAACAGGGGCGGGTAATTACAAATCTTGATCTAATAGTTCACAGCAGGGCCCATTCCTGCGCCCACCAAGAGTAACTATGAGGGCCTGCAGTCTTGTGGCAACACCGTCCACCACCACCGCCAAAGGCCCAATTTTTCTGCCCTGTTCATCAGGTGCTTGCAATTACAAATCTTGATCTAATAACTCACAACAGGGCCCATTCCTGCGCCCACCAAGAGTAACTGTGAGGGCCTACAGTCTTGTGGCAACACCGTCCACCACCACCGCCAAAGGCCCAATTTTTCTGCCCTGTTCATCAGGTGCTTGCAATTACAAATCTTGATCTAATAACTCACAGCAGGGCCCATTCCTGCGCCCACCAAGAGTAACTATGAGGGCCTACAGTCTTGTGGCAACACCGTCCACCACCACCGCCAAAGGCCCAATTTTTCTGCCCTGTTCATCAGGTGCTTGCAATTACAAATCTTGATCTAATAACTCACAGCAGGGCCCATTCCTGCGCCCACCAAGAGTAACTGTGAGAGCTTACAGTCTTGTGGCAACACCGTCCACCACCACCACCACCCCCAATTTTTCTGCCCTGTTCAACAGGTGCATGCAATTACAAATCTTGATCTATTAACTCATAGCAGGGCCCATTCCTGTGCCCACCAGTCTTGTGGCTACACCAACATCTAATAGGGCAAATTTCTGCAGAGTATATACGCCAGGCCCCTACTTTCAAACATCCAACTTACAAACGACTCCTACTTGCAAATGGAAAGAGAAAACAGGAAGTGAGAGGAAATCTACCCCTAGGAAGGGAAATTCTATCCTGTTAGATTTAATTTGGGAAAAAGGTATCTCCTCTCTACTGATACTTTATCACCAATCCTTGTTTCAATTAAAACCCCACTTTTCCAAAAACATTTGTCATTGGGACGGAAAGTGAGGTGACATGTTCTGAACAGATGTGCAAAGACAGCAAATGTTACAGGGGTGATAACCCCTCCCTATGTTCTCCAAAAAGCTTAAAAATAGATTTTTTTGGGATGGAGCTACACTTCATAATGTACCTGTTCAGATTCTACTTAAGAACAAACCTAAAGCCGCAAGTGGTTTTAAATGGCTTCTTTTTTTCCTTTACAAATGTCATTTTGTGCAAGGACAGTTCTAAACACGGGAAACACATGCCACTTCACAGGCATACTTTAGACACCCCCCAGGTACCATATTTAAAGGAAAATTTCACTTTTTTTTTTTCACTTTATGCATCATTAAAATGACTGCTCCCGAAAAAACGTTAGTTTTTAAAAGTTCTTTTTGCATTGATATATGTCCCCTGGGGCAGGACCCGGGTCCCCAAACCTGTTTTATGACATTAACATGCATATTGGCCGTTGTAATTAGCACTTTTGATTTCGAACGTTCGCGTCCATTATAACGTATAGGGTTCGAAAATTCGCGCGAACTTTCGGTCCGTTCGAAGGTTCTGGTTCGAACCGAACCCGGGGGTGTTCGGCTCATCCCTACTCACCATGCCTCTTACTAAATACCTTGGAATATCTACTTTCAAAAAAGTGGTCATTTGGGGGGTATTTGTACTTTCCTGGCATGTTCGGGTCACAAGAAATGAGATAGGCCACCAGTACATCAGGTGTGATCAATTTTGTATGATTTGCACCACAGCTTGTAGAGTCTGTAACTTTCACAAAGACCAAATAATATCCACTAATTTGGGTTATTTTTACCAAAGATATGTGGCAGTATAAATTGTGGCCAAAATTTATGAAGAAAAATTAATAATTTGCAAAATTTTATCACAGAAACAAAGAAAATGTGTTTTTTTTTTCAAAATTTTCGGTCTTTTTTCATTTATAGCGCAAAAAATAAAAAACCCAGAGGTGATCAAATACCACCAAAAGAAAGCTCTATTTGTGGGAAAAAAAGGACAAAAAATGAATTTGGGTTCAGTATTGCATGGCTAATTGTCATTCAAAGTGTGAGAGCACCGAAAGCTGAAAATTGGTCTGGGCAGGAAGGGTGTTTAAGTGCCCAGTAAGCAAGTGGTTAAAAACCTTTAGCATTTACAACCACTTTAATTGGCTGCTGTCTAAATTGAATTGACCCTAGTGTATGCATGTGAGATCGGCACCTTAGACTTTAAGCTCCTAGAGATCAGAAACTGATGTGAATGCACTGTAGGTAAAGTGCTGCATATATTGGTGGCGCAATATAAAAAATAAAAATAGTATTGATGTTGCAGTATCCTTAAATCACCAGAAGAGGTCGCACAATGCAAAGTTCTTATTTGCAGTACAACAAGAAGTGGTGCAGTTTCTCCAGGGAGCAGAAAATTCGAGTTATCTTTACTGCATGCAGAAATACAAGCGTGACATCAACCAGATCGGAATGCAGAAAGAAAACAAAGAGTGTGATAAAATCATAACCGGACTAAAAATCTTTGCATAACCGGCAAGAACTGCAGGTTTAACCACTTAAGGACCGGAAGGATTTTCCCCTTAAAGTGGAAGTAAACCCCCCTATCGTTTTCAGCCAAGGAAGCTGCCATCTTTGCCTCTGCTTAATCTTCAACTGCCACGGTGCTGCACGTGTGATCCGTTATGACACCAGCCATTGGATGGTTTGACTGTTTGGTTGAGAGCACAGCCAATGTGCAGTTAGCATTCACGGCATGCCTTTTTTTTTAAACTGTTAAATCGATGGGTTTACTTCCGCTTTAAAGCTTCTGCTTAAAAAAAAAAAAAATCAGCAGCTACAACAACTGCAGCTGCTGACTTTTAATAATCGGACACTTACCCGTCTAGGGATCCAGTGACGCGGGGGATCGAAGCCCTGATCGTCTCCCCCTCCTCTCTGTGGCACCGGCATTGTAACTGTGGGGCCCGGCTAAGGCTTCAGAGCCGGGCACCCACTGCGCATGCGCGAGCCGCGCCGCGTGCCGTGACTGGCTGGGCAATCATCTGGGACCAGAGGATTGCTGAAAGGAAGAGGGGAGAGGAGATCTCCCTTCCGGCGCTGCGTTGCGTCCGGAGGAAGTGGAAACTGGGACCCTCTAAAGAGAGGGTACCGGCTCCCCCCCCCCCCCAAAAAAATTACATGCCAAATGTGGCATGTCAGGGGGTCACCTCCCTTAAAGCGGAAGTTCCATTTTTTGAGTGGTACTCCGCTTTAATGACCAGGCCATTTTTTGCGATACGGCACTGCATCGCTTTAACTGGCAGTTGCGCGGTCGTGCGACGCTGTACGCAAACAAAACTGACGTCCTTTTTTCCCCACAAATAGAGCTTTCTTTTGGTGGTATTTGATCACCTCTGCGGTTTTTATTTTTTGTGCTATAAACAAAAAAAGACCCACAATTTTGAAAAAAAAAACTAAATGTTTTACTTTTTGCTATAATAAATATATTAATAAAATACAGAAAAAATGTATTTCTTCATCAGTTTAAGCCATTATGTAATCTTGTACATATTTCTGATGAAAGAAAGTCGCAATAAGCGTACATTGATTGGTTTGCGCAAAATTTATACCGTCTAAAAAATAGGGGATAGATTTATGACATTTTTATTATTATTATTTTTTTTACTAGTAATGCCGGTGATCAGGGATTTTTAGCAGGACTGCGACATTGCGGCGGACAGATCGGACACTTTTGACACTTTTTTGGGACCAGTGACATTTATACAGAGATCAGAGCTAAAAATAGCCACTGATTACTGTATAAATGTCACCTAGGAGGTCACCCTAGGGAGGTTTTTTCTCACTGTGGGGGGAGGGGACTGACAGGGAGTAGAGAGAGATCGCTGTTCCTGATCGCTAGGAACAGCAGATCTCTCGCTACTTCCCTGACGGGACGGGGATCTGTCTGTTCTCTGGAACGATCGCAGGGTCGCCGGCGGACATCGTGGCCGGCGGTCACGTGCATCAGCTCCGGAGTCGCGCCGCGAGTGGGAGCACGCCCCCTAGAGCTCTAAAAGCCGCCGTCGTACAGCTATGGCGATTTGCGCAGCTGCACCAACCTGCCTCAGTATAACTGCTGCGGCTGGTCGGTAAGCGGTTAAAGCAGAAGTCCAGTTTGGATTTTTTAAACGTCTTGCTGCAAAGGAGGGGTGGGGGGGGGGGTCAATACTTTACTTCTTGTGCATTACAGCTCCATGTTCTGCATGTGGGTACCCTTGTGTACTCCCCCCTGGAAATAACAGTCTAGGGATGTCCGGCTTTGGGACACTGAACCTCAGGAGTCGCTTATTGTTGCAGCCAGCCGTTGTTTTAACTGCCCTCCGTAGTGCTACAAAGGTGACATAATGATGCAGCCGCTGCAAACAGTGGTCTGTACTATTGACTCAGACAGGACACTGGCCACATTGACAGCGGCTTGAACCACACAGACTTCTGGGACATGTAGTCCCAAAGTTGTCACTGTTCCCTGCCTGACACCAAGAAAAGAATGGTGCTGGGGTGGTAATGTAACTGCTACATTACATTTCTAAAACAAAAACAAAATATTTGGCTAGAAATTTTAAATAAAACTAAAGGCAAAACTTTTTTTCTTATATTGGCTAAAGTAAGGGAGGGTTATAACCCCTGTCGAGTTTTTTTCTTTTCTTTTTGCTATCTGTGTCCCATTGGGGAGATTTCCCTGTTCCATAATCAAAACAGGAAGTAAGATGAAATCTTTTCAATGTGAAGGAATCCCTGGTTACCACCATAACTGGTGTCCCCCTTAGCAGTTTTCCCCTCTATTCCTGTTCTGGGGACAACCCAAAATGTTGGATTTCCTTTTACTTTAATTCTCGGTGATAATGTTAAACAGAATAAATAGAGAAGTTGGATCTCCCTAATGGGGGCACCGATTGCTCCATTCACACAAATGAGGTGCATGCGTAGGATGATGTCATTCCCCCACCAACCAACCAAGAGGCCAATAACCTGGCGCCCCGGAGTTTGGTCGTTTTCAGAGAGAAGAGACCAGCAAGGAATGTAACTGTCACATCACTGAACGGTAGAGGAGAGTATTTGTGAGGGTTTAGTTCCGCTTTAAAGCTGATCTGCAAAGGCAAAGCTTCACACAGGATCATAGATCTGAAAGAATATACATGACTCTTGTAACCTTGGATTACGAGCATAATCCGTTCCAGGAGAATGCTTGTAATCCAAAACACTCACATATCAAAGCGAGTTTCCCCATAGAAGTCAATGGAAACAAACCTAATTAGTTCCGCATTGACTTCTATTGCATGCAATACCGCATGTGACCAAAGGTGGGGGGGGGCGCCAGAGAGACTCGGAAATACCCGGACAGCTCAGCTGAACTCGGAAACCCTCGGAAAGGCTTGGAAACACTCGGGAGCGGAGTATTTCCGAGTGTCACCGGCGCCTCCACACCTCTGGCCAATTGTGGTACTGCACACCACATTAGCTTGAATTCTGCTCGTTTCGCGAGACAACACTCGTAAACCGAGTCAGGATTTTTTTTTTTAAAGTTGCTTGTCTTTCAAAATGCTCATTAACCAAGGTTCCACTGTATTTAGACAATGTTTGCTTATCCTGGAGTTCAGTTTAAGTGAAATATTTATATATATATATATATATATATATATATATATTCAAGTACACCTGTTCCATTGCTTGATAACACAAATTGCTAATCAGCCAATCACATGACAGCAACTCAATGCATTTAGGTATCTAGACGTGGTGAGGACGACTTGCTGAAGTTCAAACCGAGTATCAGAATGGGGAGGAAAGGGGATTTAAGTGACTTTGAACGTGACATGGTTGTTGGTGCCAGACGGGCTGGTCTGAGTTTTTCAAAAACTGCTGATCTACTGGGATTTTCACACACAACCATCTCTCGGTTTTACAAAGAATGGTCCAAAAAAGAGAAAATATCCAGTGAGCGGCAGCCGTGTAGAGGAAAATGCCTTGTTGATGTCAGAGGTCAGAGGAGAATGGTCAGACTGGTTCCAGACGATCAAAAGGCAACAGTAACTCAAATAACCACTCGCTACAACCAAGGTATGCAGAATACCATCTCTGAACATACAACACATGGAACCAGATGGGCTACAGCAGCAGAAGACCACACCGGGTATCACTTCTCTCAGCTAAGAACAGGAAACGGAGGCTACAATTTGCTCAGGCTCACCAAAATTGGACAATAGAAGATTGGAAAAGCGTTGCCTGGTTTGATGAGTCTCGATTTCAGCTGCGACATTCAGATGGTCGGGTCAGAATTTGGTGTGAACAACATGAAAGCCATGGATCCATCCTGCCTTGTATCAACAGTTCAGGCTGGTGGTGTAATGGTGTGGGGGATATTTTCTTGGCACACTTTGGGCCTCTTACTACCAAATGATCATCGTTTAAACACCACGGCCTACCTGAGTATTGTTGCTGACCATGTCCATCCCTTTATGACTACATTGTCCCCATTTTCTGATGGCTCCTTCCAGCAGGATAATGTACCATGTCACAAAGCTCCAATCATCTCACCACTGGACAATGAGGTCACTGTACTCCAATGTCCTTCACAGTCAGGGCCCCTGATAAGGCAGTACAGCCAGCCCTCCTGTACTGGGCCCGGACCCCATTAGTTCAAAAGAGGGGCCCAGACACCTGCTGAGTAGGAGGGCCGGCTGTATTGTCTTACTTGCAGACACCAATCCTCATCTGCCTCCCCCCTGCAGCACTGCCAACTTCTTCTCCTTTTCCCCCTTCCGGCTGCATTGCGGGAGGATTGGTTCTAGTACATGCGTCTCTTCCATCTGCTGTCTGGGCCCCCCCTGTGTGCCCCTTTCCCTTACAGCACTTCCGGCTTTCCTCCTCTCCTCACCTCTCCCGCTGGAAGCTGGATGATTCAGGTTGGAGAGCAGGGGATGGGGCCAGTAAATATGTATTTCTCTGGCCCCTTCCTTTCCTGAATGAACACAGTGAGCAAACTGTATTGATCGCTCCTGTGTCCATTCATTACTGAAGCATAGTAAAGTGTATTTGCTATGATTCCATTTGTGAATAAGCAGGAAGCCTCAGAGTGCTTCCTATTCATTCATCCGAGCAGCTGAGGTTGCAGAGAAAGGGACTGATACAGTGCCTTGAAAAAGTATTCATACCCTTGACATTTTCCACTTTTTGTCATGTTACAACCAACAACTTAAATGTATTTTGATGGGATTTTATGTGATAGACCAACACAAAGTGGCACATAATTGTTAAGTGAAAGGAAAATGATAAATGGTTTTCAATTTATTTTTTACAAATAAATATGTGAAAAGTGTGGGGTACATTTGTATAGCGCCCCCCTGAGTCAATACTTTGTAGAAGCGCCTTTTTCTGCAATTACAGCTGCAAGTCTTTTTGGGGATGTCTCTACCAGCTTTGCACATCTAGAGAGTGACATTTTTGACCATTCTTCTTTGCAAAATACATCAAGTCAGATTGGATGGCGCGCGTCTGTGTACAGCAATTTTCAAGTCTTGCCACAGATTTTCAATTGGATTTAGGTCTGGACTGTGGCTGGGCCATTCTAACAAATGAATATGCTTTGATCTAAACTGTTCTATTGTAGCTCTGGCTGTATATTTAGGGTCGTTGTCCTGCTGGAAGGTGAACCTCTGCCCCAGTCTTTTGCAGACTAACAGGTTTTCTTCTACGATTGTCCTGTATTTGTCTCCATCCATCTTCCCATCAACTCTGACCAGCTTCCTTGTCGCTGCTGAAGAAAAACATCTCCACCACATGATGCTGCCACCACCATGTTTCACAGTGGGGATGGTGTGTTCAGGGTGATGTGCAGTGTTAGTTTTCCCCCACACATAGCATTTTGCTTTTAGACCAAAATGTTACATTTTGGTCTCATCTCACCAGAGCACCTTCTTCAACATGTTTGCTGTGTCCCCCACATAGATTCTCGCAAAATGCAAAGGGGACTTCTTATGGTTTTCTTTCAACAATGACTTTCTTTTTGCCACTCTTCAATAAAGGCCAGATTTGTGAAGTGCACGACTAATAGTTGTCCTGTGGACAGATTCTCCCATCTGGATCTCTGCAGCTCCTCCAGAGTTCCCATGGGCCTCTTGGCTGATTCTCTGATGAATGCTCTCCTTGCCGGCCTGTCAGTTTAGGTGGACGGCCATGTCTTGGTAGGTTTGCAGTTGTGCCATACTCTTTCCATTTTCGGATGATGGATTGAACAGTGCTCCGTGAGATGTTTAAAGCTTGGGATATTTTTTTATAACCTAACCCTGCTTTAAACTTCTCCACAACTTTATCCCTGACCTGTCTGGTGTGTTCCTTGGCCTTCATGATGCTGTTTGTTCACTAAGGTTCTCTAACAAACCTCTGAGGGCTTTACAGAACAGCTGTATTTATACTGAGATTAAATTACACACAGGTGGACTCTATTTACTAATTAGGTGACTTCTGAAGGCAATTGGTTCCACTAGATTTTAGTTAGGGGTATCAGAGTAAAGGGAGCTGAATACAAATGCACGCTGCACTTTTCACATATTTATTTGGAAAAAAATTGTGAAAACCATTTATCATTTTCCTTCCACTTCACAATTATGTGCCACTTTGTGTTGGTCTATCACATAAAACCCCAATAAAATACATTTACGTTTTTGGTTGTAACATGACAAAATTTGGAAAATTTCAAGGGGTGTGAATACTTTTTCAAGGCTCCTTATATATATATATATATATATATTATATATATATATACACACAGTATGTACTGTCTATATACAAGTACATATTTATTTTTGAATAGCACTGTGTAAAAGATCACTGCACTCCCTTGTTTTTAAAAAAAAACAAGAGCGTCTCTATAAATTCCACACGCAGTCAGCATTGCGGTTGGTTCTTCCAGGTTACATCAGACTGGCATTTCCAGTTCTGGGTTCTTACTGCAGTCAGAAAGCTGATTTGAGAGTTTCCTTCAGGCACGCTAATGAGTAAAAATACTTCAGGGGTTTGCAAGAGAGGAAAAACATTTTTTAAACATAATTAGCTCCTTTCCCCTTGATCATAGTAAGCTTCCCTACTAGCCCCTGCTAGTTTGGTCAGACATCAGTTAATATGTAAGTTGTCTGGACTAAAGCAATAGCTCAGCTTGACAGCAGGCTTCACGAGAAATCTATCTACTCCACAATCATTTTTCCTGTGCTGGTTCGAATGTTTTCCATTGGTTTTAAATACTGCATTTGGCCACTAGATGGGGGTGAGTATTAAAAGAAATTATATGATTCTTAGCACCATCTAGTGACCAAATGAGGAATTTTCCATATTAAATCAATTCACTTTTTTATGCTCCCCCAACTTTTTGAGATGGGACTAAGGGACACCTATTACCAAAAGTATGTAGTCATAGGACTCACCTCCAGCTACGCCCCCTTAAAGGAGAATTACACAATAAAAATGTATTACTTAAACCCACAAGTTTTACAAATACTATTCCTTTATATTGGCTTTTGAAATTTCCAAATGCAGCCATTTAGAAATTGGGTGAAAGGTTTAGCACTGGGAAACACTTTTTGAAAGATATAAAGTGCATTTTTTATACAACTATATAGACCCAAATGAGGGACAAATAAGGGGGACAGAGGGACTTTGTTCCAAATCAGGGACAGTCCCTTAAAATCAGGGACAGTTGGAAGCTATGCTCCAGTCCCAGAATTTGTACTGTATTGTGGACTTAAACTCTCCAATACTGATTCCCTCCGGCAATGCCACATCTGAGAGCTTGGCTTCCCTTGAGTTTTGGGGTTTTCAGCCATCTTGATTGGCCTTGGCTGGGACGACGTAACTTCTGTGCATGTGCACTAGAGTCCCCCGTTGGATACTGTCCGCTGTGTACTGCGCATGCACAGTACAGATGACAAGCAGATTCTGAAAATATCCGAACATGAACGGCGCCTGCGCCGTGAGTCCAGGTTCAAGCCCCACCATCCAAGTGAACATAGAGTTAGAATAAAAAAGAGCCGAGCGAAGCGAGGCCATGCCCGAAGCGTGGCGAGCGAAGCAAGGCTGTGCCAAAAGCGTGGCGAGCGAAGTGAGCCCGCAAGGGGCCCTCTAACTTTGTGCAGCTCTATGTCCACTTGGATGGTAGGGCTTGCACCTGGACTCACGGCGCAAGCACCGTTCATCTTCAGACATTTTCCGAATCCCCTTGTCCTCCGTATTGCTCAAGCGCTGCGCCTGCACAGTGCGGGGCGGACACTATTCGATAGGCGGACATTTTTTGACAGAACACCGGCACTGATCTGAGCCGAGATTGTAGACCAAGGCCTTGTTTACACTTACGGTTCCAGATGTAAAAAGGTGCAGTTAGGCTGTGTATTTACTGCCCCCAACCACTCCCCTTAAGTTGCAAAGCCAGCAGATAGGGGTGTGCACATGCTGTGGCCACAATGCTTTGTATTGTGAGGTGGCAGAAATTATTCCCCACCATCTCCTGTTGCATTTGGTGGGCAGTACCATCCACTGAACATGACCTATTATATCAGAGCTGGCCGCTCAGCTGTCAGTTAATTGCCAGCTTCTATGTCTCCACAGTTACTCAGCTGTTGATGATATCCTGCTCGTCAGTCCTGCCGTTCAGCCCAGTGGATCTCTGCCTTCGTCTTGGTCAACATCACAGAAACTATTTACTGCGATCCCGTTCAAAGACTTTCTTTGCTTACATCCTTTCTGGCTCCAGATCCTGCTTTCTGTTCCACTACATTGATCCTTGACTTATGGCTTGGCTGACTATCAGTTTTGGTTACTGAACTTTGGCAATTTTTTTACTACCTTTGTTCTTTTTACTTTTATTAATAAACAAGTGTGATTTAACTGTACTTCTGTCTCAGCATGATTTCATGGTTTTTGACACCTATTTATTTAAATATGGTGCCGCAACTTTCCTGGTGATGCAGGTTTTTGGGGGTTAAAACACTCAAATGCCCTCTGAAAAACTATCCACTGAAGACCACTCTTCAGAGGGCAACGCCAATGTAAACGAGCCCTAAGCTGCACAGGAGCAGCTCAGTGTACATTCTAGAGAATCTTACAAGGAACAAGGTAAAAAGCTTTCACTGCAGTAGGGGGTGAATTGATATAACATTTTCATACTAGCAGTTCACACTCAGTAAAAGTGCATGTTCATGTGCTAGTCAAATGTTTTTCATTAGGTTAAAATGAAAAATACTGCATTTGGCCACTAGACGGTGCTAATTATCATATTACAGTCTGTGATACTTAGCGCCATCTAGAGGTCAAATTTTGTAATTTCCATTTCAAATCAATTAAGTTTCACTGGGCAAATTGCTATGCATTTTTTTCTATAAATACGCCCATAGTATGTCTCTTTGGCAATAAAATTCCATCCTGCTCACAAGTTATTAAATTCCAGATTGCGTTCCGCCTAAACAAAGCCACAACTTTTTAGGACTGTACACTCAACAACCCCCTCCCCATATCTCTTATAGGATATGGACATGGCTGCTCAAACACTGAGAACTGAAAAATGCAGAGGGGCATCTCATGTGATAGTAAAGTCTTAACATTCATCATTTTTAGAGTGTAAAAAGCCTGACCCCGCCCACTTCATTCTGCTGATTCGTCAGTCAGCATCACAGAATGTCGAACTGATAAGAAATCTTTCTTTCTGCACATTTTTCTACTCACATTTGTGATTGCCTGTCCCCAGCCAGAATACTGCAGAGTGGGACCTTTACTTTCTGTAGGGAAGCAGTGATCTCTTTGCATAGGTCCTCTACTCAATCAGAGCCAGGGCTCTTAAATCAACAGGGAGCATGAGATTTGATGATTGCGGAGGTATAGGTCTGAATCAGACCACTGCACTGAGACCACTGCTTCCCCAAAGAGAGTAAAGCCCCATACACACGCGCGGATTATCCGAGGACCAGGTCCGTCGTACTTTGTCCGATGTTGGTTTTGCGTACACACGGTCGGACAAAGTTGTCGGAAAATCCGATCATTCTGAACGTG
The DNA here is from genome assembly GCA_028564925.1 of Lithobates sylvaticus. Classification (NCBI taxonomy): domain Eukaryota; kingdom Metazoa; phylum Chordata; class Amphibia; order Anura; family Ranidae; genus Lithobates; species Lithobates sylvaticus. The sequence goes on from CM053035.1 coordinate 172,758,719, forward strand.
GTGACGTTTGTTGCCTACGACGGGACTACGTAGAGACTAGTAGCCAATAGCTTTGGTCTTGTAATGTGATCTGAGCATGCGTAGCACTTTGTCCGTCGGACTACCATACACACGATCGGATTTGGTGTGATCGGACCTTGTTGTCAAAAAATCTATCCAGCAGGAGATAGGACTTTGTCCGTCGGACAATCCGACGTACACTGTCCGATGGTGCATACACACGGTCGGATTTTTCGACAACATTGTCCGATCGGACAGAATCCATGCGAAAATCCGACCGTGTGTATGGGGCTTAAGGGTCCCACTCTGCATCTGCTGGCAGGGGCACTCTTTTATTCAGGTTGTGGCTGCTTTATAAAGAAAATTAACTGTAATACCTTGAACACCTCTTGTTTTATAGAAGAGCCCTGGGGCCATCCTAATTTTATTTTATTTTTTACCGAATTACTAGTTTCAAAGTCATAGTTCTGAGTTTGAATGTCAGGATTCTGAGTTTCAAAGTCAGAATTCTGAGATCACAAGTTTTGGCAGTGCTTTTTATTAAGCGCATTACACGCTTTTTATTAAACAAATTTATTGAACACAATTCTGAGATTAGAAGTCAGAATTCTGAGTTTGAAAGTAAGAATTCCTGAGTTTGAAAGTCAGAATTCCTGAGTTTGAAAGTCAGAATTCCTGAGTTTGAAAGTCAGAATTCCTGAGTTTGAAAGTCAGAATTCCGACTTTTAATTTTAGAATTCTGACTTTTAATCTTAGAATTCTGACTTTTAATCTCAGAATTGTGTTTAATAAATGTTAGCACTGCCAAAACTTGTGATCTCAGAATTCTGACTTTGAAATTCAGAATCCTGACATTCAAACTCAAAACTATGACTTTCAAACTCAGAATTCTGTAAAAAAAAATTTAGGATGGCCCCAGGGCTCTTCCATATTGATGCACCGGGAATGCATTCAGCTGATTTAAACTGAAAGTTGAGCTTTTAGTATGGCATTTTCCAGAATCTACTGAACAAAGGGAATACAAGAATGCAGTAAAGAGGCAATCACAGCAACAACGCAGGACTGAAACTCTAATAGGGCCTGGGTCATTGGGCTTTTGGTTGTGTTAGATGAATTTCCAAGCAAGTCGATGGGAATGCAAAGCATGCTTGAATCAAATGCAGGTCAGAAGGAGGTCAAATACACCTGTCAATAAATTCTGAATAATCTCAGAAGGCTGTTGGCAAACTGGTGCCATCAACACAAGTCCAAAGCCCAACAGGCTCATTAAAGTAGAGCTAAAGGCAAACTTATTTTTTTTCATTTTGGATAGAGTAATGGAGGGTCATGACCCCTGCCAGATAATTTTTTTGCCTTCTGTGTCCCACTGGGGAGATTTCCCTTCACTTCCGGTCCCACAGCCAAACCAGGAAATCCCTGCAAATTAAGGGAATCCCTAAGGGACCTTCAGGCCACCAGAATTAGTGTCAGTTTTAGAAGATTTTCCCCTCTATTCCTTTTCTGGGGACAACCCAACATTTTTGATTTTCTTTTACTTTCACTTTCAACGGTAATGGTAAACAGGACGAATAGAGAGGATACATCTCCCTAACAGAGGCACAGACAGCAATACAAACTGACAGAGGTTCTAATCCCTCTCCACTCCATCCAGAATGAAAAAAAAGTTTTGCTATTAGTTTTTTAGTACTTTATTACTTTAAATAGACTGGGATTGTATTATTGGTGAATATGACTTTTAATGTGATCAAAAAAGTCCTCTATAAGGCCCCATTTACATTAGGCGATGTGAAACCTCGGGCAGATTCGCCACAACTCTGCTCGCAATTTTAAATCACGGCAGAAGACGGAACATGCGTTTTGGGTGTTACTGGCACCCCAAACTCGGTTCAATTGGGCCGATATCGTTGGTTAAAAATTGTGTTAAGCTTGGTGCCCAAAAAGGAGCAGGTGCTTAGGGTAGCCTATTGAAGTGAATGGGAACTAGCACAATGGATTTTATTAGACCGAGACTTCTAACCCAGCAATGGTGACTCTTGGATTATTAGCAATACAAAGACAACAGAGGACAATATGGTGGATTTACTAAAGACAAATTGACTGCGCACACTGCAAGTGTAGTTGCAGTAAATGAGATAAGAATACCCAATCACATGCAAAGAAAAGAAGAAAAAAATGCACTTTTTGATTGCACATGATTGCAGCGGCGGCTGGTCCATGCGGGATGCAGGGGCGCCACCCCCTAATCTCTATGCGGGGTGCCGGACGCTGAGGTTTCAATTTGATTTTTTTTATTCTTTTTTTTAGAAGCAAGTGATTTAGAGCCAGAGGCTCTAATTGGCTTCAAAAATAGGTTGGGCACGGGGTGCAGAGCACTGCGCCTCGAGCCCACCCACTTGTGTGACATTAGCGAATCAGCATTCGCTATTGTCTTCCTGCTTCTCCTCCCGGCCAATCAGGAAGCGGGTCTTAAAACTAGATTGGCTGGGAAGAGAAGTGACCGGAGAAGCCGGGGGAGGTTTGTTTACCGCCCCCCCCCCCCCCCCCCCCCACACACACACACACACAAAAAATAGAGCACCAGCCGCCACTGCATGATTGGATGATGGAAGTCAGCAGAGCTTCACCTCATTTACTAAGCTCCGGAGCAACTGCACTGTCTATTTCCCTTTAGTAACTCAACCCAAAAGAAAATGTAACCGATCTGGACAAAGGAATGCCTAACGAGTAGAGACAAATTCTCCTGCATGGAGCTTTTGTGAATTGGCGGTAAATCTGAGACTATTTTCACATGTCAAAGGAATGAGCATTATACTGTAACAATTTTTCTCCACTAAAATTCACACACAGTTCAAAATTTGTTCATTCAGATAACAAACAGGAACGTTATCTCATCTTTCTACCATTGTAAGCTCCATGAGGGGGGCCCTCCTATTCCTTCTGTATTGAACTGTATTGTAATTGTACTGTCCCCCCTCTACATTGTAAAGCGCTGTGTAAACTGTTGGCGCTATATAAATCCTGTATAGTAACATACCTCCCAACTTTTTGAGATGGGAATGAGGGACACCTATTAGCAAAAGTATGTAGGCATAGGACACACCCCCTGCCACGCCCCCTTAAAGGAGAATTGTACAAAAAATTATTGGTTAAACCAGCCTTTCTCAACCTTTTCAACATAATTTTAAATAGATTGAACTCAATTCTCAAGACACATATTGGTTGCCATCATCCCCGGAACTGGTATAAGAAAAAACCTCTAGAAATGGGACTATACCGGCAACTATACAAACCATATAGGCTACATAAGATAATTTTTATAGATTTATTATACAAAATTTATAGAAAAACATATATAGATTTAAAAACAACATGACAAATGGTACAAAATGATATGCATATCTGAAGTGGGTGAAGGTGAAGAATTCCGACGCGTTTCCAAATGGCTGAAAAATATGCCTATCTTCCTCAGGGAATTATAGTCACCATCTACAGAATATCAAGACATGTCAATTATATAAAGAAAAGTTCTGTACCCTCTTTTTAACATAGAGTAGAGAATCATATATTGCATAAAAATATACAAATATTCAATATATATGGATAATACACTATGAATAATACACTTACATAGTCATATATAACATCGCATATATATATAGCATTGCCTCCCATTCACTTTCCGGGAAGAAAGGACGTCCAAAAGCTGGCAAGGGGAAAAGGCCGCATTCCCATACTCTCTACAAGACGACACAAATGAAAAAGTTCCATACATCTAATGGCATAAAGACCTAAAAGACCACCAATGGAAAAAGAGGGGAATAAAAAAAGGGAATAAAAAACCAAGTCCTGGATATAAAGTCCAGGAAATAATGGTGCTCTTGGAAAGGAAACCCCCGTTTGTCCCATATAGGTAACTTACCCTGGGGTCCATAATCAAAGGGTCCAGAGATGGAGGGATTCCAGAAAAACTCCCAAGATGTCCCAAAGGTGGAGAGCAGTTCACACAGCTCAATGCTGTGGAAGGGAATGACGCCATATGCCGTCTCAGGCGTCCTTATGTAGGTGTAGAGAGGCTCAGTCCCGCCCCAGTGGGTGTTGCCGGACGACGTCAGACGCAAGGGGCGTCCGGCGTCGTCACGCAAAAACCCGCCCATTGGGCTGCGTCCCATCCCTGATAGAAGAAAGGGAAATGATCCATGTGGCGTAGGCGGCGTGAGTGCGCGCGCCGCCATCCGTGCCCAGGGGAGCGCCGCCCACAAAGCGTCTAAGGACGTCCCTGCCCCATATGGCACTACCGCGCATTGCATAGGACGCATGCGCGATGTGGGATCCCAGCCAAAATGGTCTGTTGGTGGCGCAAGCGGCCCAGAAGGGAGCGCATGCGCAGGGTAATTTATATGGGACAAAAACATTAAGACCGCCTAAGTGGAACCACGCCACCCAGGGCGCAGGTGGCCCCGCGAGCCACCCAAACCTACCACCTCCGTCACCACCCCCTCTGCCCAAATTTGGACAGAAAAGGTGGGACACGGAAAGGGGAGACAACTGGGTAAATAAGTCCCCAATGCCCCCAGGAAGGCTGAAATCTTCCGCACCAAGATGTAATGGGCTGGGGGGTAGGGGTCTATGCTGGGAGAGAGTCTATTGTTGCATGGAGGTGCATAGGGGGGGCCCCCCATATATCCAATGTCCCATCGCCTAATAGGGGCTCAGGTACACTGGTGGGCGACAACCCCCCATCCCCCTGAATGAAGCAACAATGAAGGGCTAAAACCACTGGCAAAACAAAAAGGGGGTCAACATCTGAGGGTCAGAAAAAATGATTCCTGAACCTCTAAGTGGCCCCTACCCCAAGAGACCCAGAGTCACCTCCAGCCAAACCATCCAAGATGGAAGATGAAGGAATTTGACCCTCTAAAAAGAAAAAATCCCACGATGCACCTCATCGCGGGATAGGGAGCCTATGGGTCTGTTGGGGTTGAGATGCCAGGTAGAGAGTAATGGAAGGACACAAAAGAAACCCCTGCCAAACTAGGATTGGAACATCAACATTTCTATTTCTCGGTGAGTAAAACCCCAGGAGGCAAAGCCATTTACAATAATAAAGTCAAAACATACATTTACAAATATTATCCAACAAGGACATATAAAGAAAGAAAACCCCCCTAACTGAACCATTCACCCCACCCAGTAAATTGCTAAAAAGAGAGACAAGGAGTCTCAAAGGGAAAATCCCCCTTAAACAGAGGGACCTCCAGAGAAAAGGGACTGGAAAAAAGGTTTCCATGAGTTTTTGGTTTGTTTTTTTGCTTACTTTGTTTTTTTATTTTTTTACTTTGTTTTTTTACATTCATTATGTGGAAGGAGCCTAGAGCCACCTCCAAAAATAATTTAATCAGTTTTTCCCGAGCTGTAACCATCCAAAAATGGTCTGAAGCTTTCCACCTCATTTAAACCTGGAGGAGTGGTTGCCTTCAAGGTTCTAATCCAACGCATTTCTCGTTGAAGAAGAACCTTGTTCCAATCTCCTCCTCTGATTGGAATATGCAATCTATCAAGGACTGTGAAGTTCACTTTCGGCAATCTATAGTTGTGTTTCTTGGCTATATGGCGCCCCAAAGGCAGATATAGATTACAAATCTTCATATCATGCATATGTTTTTCAACTCTCTTACTGAGTTTTTGTCTAGTCTTACCTACATAAAAGGAACCACACTGACACTGCATGAGGTACACCACCCCCTGAGTCTGGCAAGAAGCATAGTGTCTCAGGGAGAAGTCTACCCCATTTGGCAGCGTCAGTGTGGTCCTCTGGCCAATAACTGAGCATTGAGCACAATTTCCACATGGAAAAGTTCAAAAATTCTTACATGGATCCTTTCTAGAAATTCCTTTGTATTCACTTTGTGTGACTAAATTGCCAATTGAAACCGTTTTTCTATATGAGATCAAAGGACGGGGTGAGACCAAAGTACCCACAACTGGATCATCTGTGAGGATTGACCAATTCTTGTTGATAATTTTGTGGATCCTCTCATGTTCATTTGAGAATCGCAATATAATACGGGTATTATCATCAAGATTCTTTTTCTTCTTTTTTTTGAAGAGAAGATCTTTCCTGGTCAGAGCCTTAACCCTATTAAACGCCTTCTTGAGGCATGTTTTGGTATAGCCTCTATCTAATAGTCTTAGAGTTAATCCATCACTTTCTCTCTGGAAATCCTCTTCCTCCGTACAGTTCCTTCTGATCCGAAGGAACTGACTGAAGGGGATGGATCTCTTTAGTGAGAGTGGATGGAAACTGTCTGCATGGAGCAGGGTGTTACCAGCAGTTTCCTTCCGGAACAACCTACTAGTTAAATTTCCGTTAGGGGCTTTTTTGATGCAGATGTCCAAGAAGTGAATCTCACTATAGTCAAAACTCATTGTAAAAAATAAATTGTAAGCATTATCGTTCATGAGCTCCAGACATTCCAATAATTGTTTCTCGGACCCGTCCCAAATAATAAAAACATCGTCTATGTACCTCTGCCACATTAAAATGTGGCAGGTGTATGTAGACGCATGTTCACTGGCCAAAAAATCTTTTTCCCACTCCCCCAGGTACAGATTCGCATATGAGGGCGCACAACACGTCCCCATAGCTACTCCCTGTACCTGGAGGTAGTGGGAATTCTTGAAGATAAAGACATTATGTCGGAGGATGAAGTCCAACATCTGAACAATGAAGGAATTACATTTCCAATCTGTAGTAGTTCTTTGTTTTAGAACTCTATCTACTGCCACGATTCCTAGATCATGTGGGATGCTATTATATAGTGACTCTACATCAATAGTAACTAGAATCGCCGTCTCTGGAATAGTCAACTCTTCAATAATCTGTAACAAATGAATGGTATCCTTAGTATAGGACGGTAGGTCCATAACGTGGGGTCTCAGGTGGTCGTCAATGACCTGGCTGATCCCTTCAGTGATGGATCCATTGCCTGATACTATGGGCCTCCCCGGTGGACTTTGAAGGCTTTTGTGCACCTTAGGGAGGGCATATAGAGTAGGTAGTCTGGGGTATCTGGTTCTAATAAAGTCCCAGATTTCTCGGGTAATTGTCCCCACGTTGAAGGATTCATCAACCAGGGCATAAAAGTCCTGGTTGTATTTGTCCACCAAGGAGGGGGCAATTGATTTATAACAATTGGAATCATTGAGTATTCTGAGGACCATATTTTCATAATCTGAATTATTCATGATTACGATATTTCCTCCCTTATCGGAACTCTTAATTGTAATATCAAAGTTGTTTTTTAGAGATTGAAGTGCTTTCCTTTGACCCGTATTTAAATTTTGCTGTCCTAGATCCTCTTTTAATCTTTCCAGATCTTTGGCGGTTTGTTTGACAAATAATGCCAAAGCTGGATTCTGGTTGAGTTGTGGAAAGACATGTGATCTGCGTTTAAACTTTTTTGGTTCATATATGGCGGCACCCTCCTCTTCCTCCTCCTCACTCCCCTCATTGTCAAGGGGATCATCTTCATTTTCATCCCAGGCCCCACTTTCTAGTAGAAGGAGGTTGAGGTCCCTCAAGGCTTTAAAGTCTGCTGCTTTTAGATTGGATGGTAAATCACCTTCTTTTTTAATCTGTTTTTTATAGAGGCTTTTATAAAACAAATTTCGAGCAAAGAGATGAATGTCTTTGATAATCTCAAAGACATCTGAGTTCTTATTGGGACAAAACGAAAGCCCCAACGAAAGTACTTCCTGTTCACATTTAGAAAGTATGTGGGAAGACAGGTTTATGATGTTTAAACCTCCTTCACTAGACCCTTGACCGTGGTGGGCTCCGTCTCTATCTGAGTTACTACTGACTGGAGAATTCCCGTTTGTGTCTGTGGAGTGGGTAACGGAGGGATCTGTAGGATCCGGTTCCGGTCTAAAAAATCGTCTAGTTGTGTGCGTTGGGTTTTGGGGATCGCTCCTTGGTCCTTTTTATTATTTTTAATAGTACGATTTGAAGGGTTGTTTTTAAGAATTCCACCTGTTGAGTTTTTTAATGCAGTAGTGCCTGTCTTACCGTCCCGGTCCATATGAGGATCAGTGGCTGATTTTTTAGGTAGTTGATGGACCTCACCTTCCATATCATGTTGTCTGGGGAACAAGCTTTTCCTTTTCCCAGATTGCCGGCCTGTATGGGAGGAGACTGAGGAGGAGGAGTTAGAGGGCGTATCCGACAGATCATCATTGGATTTAAACATATTGTCAACTCTTTATATGTCCTTGTTGGATAATATTTGTAAATGTATGTTTTGACTTTATTATTGTAAATGGCTTTGCCTCCTGGGGTTTTACTCACCGAGAAATAGAAATGTTGATGTTCCAATCCTAGTTTGGCAGGGGTTTCTTTTGTGTCCTTCCATTACTCTCTACCTGGCATCTCAACCCCAACAGACCCATAGGCTCCCTATCCCGCGATGAGGTGCATCGTGGGATTTTTTCTTTTTAGGGGGTCAAATTCCTTCATCTTCCATCTTGGATGGTTTGGCTGGAGGTGACTCTGGGTCTCTTGGGGTAGGGGCCACTTAGAGGTTCAGGAATCATTTTTTCTGACCCTCAGATGTTGACCCCCTTTTTGTTTTGCCAGTGGTTTTAGCCCTTCATTGTTGCTTCATTCAGGGGGATGGGGGGTTGTCGCCCACCAGTGTACCTGAGCCCCTATTAGGCGATGGGACATTGGATATATGGGGGCCCCCCCCCTATGCACCTCCATGCAACAATAGACTCTCTCCCAGCATAGACCCCTACCCCCCAGCCCATTACATCTTGGTGCGGAAGATTTCAGCCTTCCTGGGGGCATTGGGGACCTATTTACCCAGTTGTCTCCCCTTTCCGTGTCCCACCTTTTCTGTCCAAATTTGGGCAGAGGGGGTGGTGACGGAGGTGGTAGGTTTGGGTGGCTCGCGGGGCCACCTGCGCCCTGGGTGGCGTGGTTCCACTTAGGCGGTCTTAATGTTTTTGTCCCATATAAATTACCCTGCGCATGCGCTCCCTTCTGGGCCGCTTGCGCCACCAACAGACCATTTTGGCTGGGATCCCACATCGCGCATGCGTCCTATGCAATGCGCGGTAGTGCCATATGGGGCAGGGACGTCCTTAGACGCTTTGTGGGCGGCGCTCCCCTGGGTGCGGATGGCGGCGCGCGCGCACTCACGCCGCCTACGCCACATGGATCATTTCCCTTTCTTCTATCAGGGATGGGACGCAGCCCAATGGGCGGGTTTTTGCGTGACGACGCCGGACGCCCCTTGCGTCTGACGTCGCCCGGCAACACCCACTGGGGCGGGACTGAGCCTCTCTACACCTACATAAGGACGCCTGAGACGGCATATGGCGTCATTCCCTTCCACAGCATTGAGCTGTGTGAACTGCTCTCCACCTTTGGGACATCTTGGGAGTTTTTCTGGAATCCCTCCATCTCTGGACCCTTTGATTATGGACCCCAGGGTAAGTTACCTATATGGGACAAACGGGGGATTCTTTCCCAAGAGCACCATTATTTCCTGGACTTTATATCCAGGACTTGGTTTTTTATTCCCTTTTTTTATTCCCCTCTTTTTCCATTGGTGGTCTTTTAGGTCTTTATGCCATTAGATGTATGGAACTTTTTCATTCGTGTCGTCTTGTAGAGAGTATGGGAATGCGGCCTTTTCCCCTTGCCAGCTTTTGGACGTCCTTTCTTCTCGGAAAGTGAATGGGAGGCAATGCTATATATATGCTATATATATGCGATATTTTATGCAATATATGATTCTCTACTCTATGTTAAAAAGAGGGTACAGAACTTTTCTTTATATAATTGACATGTCTTGATATTCTGTAGATGGTGACTATAATTCCCTGAGGAAGATAGGCATATTTTTCAGCCATTTGGAAACGCGTCGGAATTCTTCACCTTCACCCACTTATGCATATCATTTTGTACCATTTGTCATGTTGTTTTTAAATCTATATATGTTTTTCTATAAATTTTGTATAATAAATCTATAAAAATTATCTTATGTAGCCTATATGGTTTGTATAGTTGCCGGTATAGTCCCATTTCTAGAGGTTTTTTCTTATACCTTTTCAACATAAAACATCAAAATAATTCTCCGGTCTTGGGGAACCCCTGCTAAAAATGAAAAATCTACAACTCATCGTACATTAGTGTGATGGTCAATGAGAAGAATGCTTCTTACACTTGTGGTTATTGGGAAGAATTACCCCCTTACAGATAACTAAAAAGATCAATGATGTCCTTGAGGACTTACCTGAGAGGCAGAAATTGACCATTGCTCAGGGAACCCCGAGCAACCTCTAGAGGAACCCAAGGGTTTCACGGAACCCTGGTTGAGAAACAATGGGTTAAACCCACTAAGTACTTTTTTTTTTATCACTACTATTCCTTTAGATTGGCTTTTGGAAATTACAAATGCAGCAATTTAGACATTGGATGAAAGGTTTAGCATTGGGAAACACTTTTTTGATAGATAAAAAGTGCATTTTATATACAACTTTATAGATCAGACCAAAATGAGGGACAAATGAGGAGGAAAGAGGGACAGGGGGACATTGTTCCAAATCAGGGACAGTCCCTCGAAATCAGTGACAGTTGGGAGGTATGTAGTGATAATAATAATTTGTTGGCCACGATGATCTGATTTATGTTTGTCGACATCATCTGCACAAAAATCGAACAAACATTTCTAAACTGATCGTTTTTCTAACAAGATTCTACTCATGTGTACCCAACTTTATACATGACATTGTCAGCAAAGCGCAGCCCCCAGGACAATCCATTGCAAGTGTCATTGTCAGAGGAGATGACATCAGAGGTGGTTGTCCTGTTTATGTCAGGAATTTAATAGCTGGAGGGTGTGCGGTTCCTCCACCAATGGCTGCGCTCCCTCACATATGTCGGGTCAGAGTTCACTGTTGTTTTTAACGCTGCAGGGGGGGGGGGGGGAGGGAGACGTGCCCACATTATAAAGGTGTTTTTGCACTGGGTTTGGCACTCAGGTAAAAGTGCACTAGGATGTTCCCCAGGCGGCCCAGAGAAAGATAAATACGAGGACATTCGCTGGGAAAAAGCTGCAAAACAACAGCGCTTGTGTCAAATCAACAATGCGTAAAAACATGTTTTTGAAAGATAATAATAGTATTGTGTGCATAGAACATTCCTAGAAGACGTTATTTAGGTAGGAGTTGTCCATTTTCTCAGCACATTCTTCTTCTCAACGACGGCTCCAGAGAGAATACATAGAAATCTTACAGCTTCTATTAAATATCCCTAATACTGAAGTACCCTAACACCCAGCCTTCCACTACTAGGACACCCAGCCCTTAGCGATTCCTACCTGAACCACTAATGCCCCGTACACACCGTCGGAAATTCCGACTGAAAATGTCCGATCGGATCATGTTGTCGGAAAATCCGCCCGTGTGTGGGCCCCATCGGACTTTTTCCGTCGGAGCAGGATCTCAAATTTTCCGTCAACAAAATCCGATCAGACTTTTTCCGATCGTGTGTCGAGAATTCCGACGGACAAAGTGCCACGCACGCTCAGATCAAATTACGAGACCAAAGCTATTGGCTACTAGCCTCTACGTAGTTCCGTTGTACGCAACGAACGTCACCACGTTCAGAATGATCAAATTTTCCGACAACATTGTCCAACCGTGTGTATGCAACACCAGTGTCAGACAAAATCCGTCTCCATCTATCCATCTGACGGATTTTGTGGTCGGAATTTACGACCGTGTGTACGGGGGCTTACACTTATTCCTCACCTACCCGGACCCTTAACATTTAGTCCCCTACCTGAACCTGTAACCAGGGCTGTCTTTATTATTGATTGGACCCTGGGCAAACATTTTCTTGGGCCCCCTCTTCCATGCAATTTCGCTCTCCACATGCTCTGATGCCACGTACACACGAGCGGAATTTCCGCCGGAAAAATCTTGGATGTTTTTTCCGATGGAATTCCGCTCAAGCTTGGCTTGTATACACACGGAGACACAAAAGTTCGCTGAACTTTTGATCGTCAAGAATGCGGTGACGTACAACACACACACGAGCCGAGAAAATGAAGTTCAATGCTTCTGAGCATGCGTCAAATTGTTTCCGAGCATGCGTAGGAATTTTGCGCGTCAGAATTGGTACAGACGATCGTAATTTCCAATCGGAACTTTTTCCGACCGAAAAATTGAGAACATGCTCTCAATCTTTTGCTGGCTGGAATTCCGCCAGCAAAAGTCAGATGGTCGCATTTGCTGACCAAAAGCTCTCATCGCTCTTTTGCTGGCCGAATTTCCGATTGTGTGTACGGGGCATCAGACATACAATAAATAGCAGCTAGACTCAAAATCGGTTTACTAAATTAGATCAGGCTAGCGATTGAGATGGTTGCCAGAGGTTACAGTATTACAGTGGTTACAGTGTATCATTACCGCTCACTGACTGGTTGCTAAATACAAATAGTACCAAAAACGATATGGAAAGAAGACTACCTGCCCCCATCCCTGATAGACTATATAGTAGGACAGTTTTTCCTCTTAGGGGACTTTGGGAGGCAGGAGTCTTCAAAATTATATAAAAAATAATTTTATTTAGAAAGGTTAAAAACATGAAAAAACAATAAAAACGTACGGATGCACAATTGATGATTGGTGACATACAGTATTTATCGGCGTATAACACATACTTTTTCCCCCTTAAAATCGGGGGAAAGTCGTGGGTGCGTGTTATACGCCGATACCCCCAAAAAAATGACAAAAATAGCGAGCAGCGCCGAAAAATAGCGAGCGCAGCCGGAAAAGACTGAATCGCCGCCGAAAAAGACCGAAGCGCCGCCGGAAAAGACCGAGCCGACTGTTCGGCTCCGCTCGTAGTCCCGCCTCCCTGCGCTCGCTCCCGAAACAGCAGGGAGGCAGGACCACGAGCGGGGCCGAACAGTCGGCTCGGTCTTTTCCGGTGGCGCTTCGGTCTTTTCCGGCAGCGATTCGGTCTTTTCCGGCGGCGCACGCACGGTCTGTCTCGGCGGAGGGAAATTTAAACATGGGCAAGGCTGCAAATGACGCTGGCAAGCTACAAATGACACTGGGCAAGCTGCAAATGACGCTGGGAAAGCTGCAAATGACGCTGGGCAAGGCTGCAAATGACGCTGGGCAAGCTGCAAATGACGCTTAAATGTAAGTTTTTTTTTTTCCCTAAACTTCCCTCCTAAAAACTTTTTTTCCTTAAAATGCCCTCTAAACTTGGGGTGCGTGTTATACGCCGGTGCATGTTATACGCCGACAACTACGGTACATAAACACGACAATGTATACAGATACAAAAAAAAAATAATAGCACCACACTGATGGGTCCTAAGTGATAAGCTGAGGCCCAATAGGTTATTTAAAGGATAAGACCTCTTCTTCAAGGGCTGATAGTGTAGTATATCGTATAGTAATGCAGGTCACCCTGCAAGAGCATCCAACATAAAGAAATTGGGACTGGGGAAGATTTTGCCCTCAAGCATCAAATCCGTGAGCCAGTACACGATTCCAGCGGGCACCGGGAGCCCGGCAATCAAGCCAAAGCACAAAGGGCGTGTTCAACCACATACGTTGCACCCAGATATGAACTGCCCAAATGATCGTGGGATCAGCACTACAGCAAGTAGTGTTCAACAATTGACTGTCCAGGTGGAATTGATAGAAACAACCACCCCCATACACAAAGACAGTTCAGGTTTCACATGGGAAGGTGCCGATGCCATCAGTGGTCTGTGGATAGGTATGCAGCAGCACGATCAGTCTGATGCCTGTAGTAGCATGTTCACAAGGTTTAGGAATTGGTCAGATTTATGTCAATGTTTGGCCATTCTTCCAGAAGTGCATTTGTGAGGTCAGGCACTCATGTGGACGAAAAGGCCTGGCTCGCAGTCTCCACTCTAAGTCATACCAAAGGTGTTCTATCGGCATATGGTCAGGACTCTGTGCAGGCCAGTCAAGTTCCTCCACCCCACTTGTTCATCCATGTCTTTATGGACCTTGCTTTGGGCATTGGTTCAAATCATTTGGTGGAGGGGGATTATAACGTGGGGTTGTTTTCCAGGGGTTGGGCTTGGCCCCTTCGTTCCAGTGAAGGGAACTCTTAAGGCGTCAGCAAACCAAGACATTTTGGACAATTTTATGCTCCGAATTTTGTGGGATCAGTTTGGGGATGGCCCCTTCCTGTACCAACATGACTGCGCACCAGTGCGTAAAGCAAGGTCCATAAAGACATTGCTGAGCGAGTTTGGGGAGGAGCAACTTGACTGGCCTGCACAAAGTCCTGACCTCAACTCGATAGAACACCTTTGGGATGAATGAGAAATGATACTGCAAACCAGGCCTTCTCGTTCAACATTAGTGTCTGACCTCACAAATGCTCTTCTGGAAGAATGGTCACACATTCCCATAGACACACTCCTAAACCTTGTGGACAGCCTTCCCAGAAGAGTTGAAGTTGTTATAGCTGCAAAGGGTGAGCCAACTCAATATTGAACCTTACGGACTAAGACTGGGATGCCATTAAAGTTCATGTGCGTGTAAAGGCAGGCGTCCCAATACTTTTGGTAATATAGTGTATCTCAATAGTACATAGCTCCCAACTGTCCCTTATTTGGAAAAAAAGACCCTCTGTCCCTCTTTCCTCCTCATTTGTCCCTCATTTTGGTCTGATCTATATAGTTGTATATAACATGCACTTTTTTTATCTTTCAAAAAGTGTTTTCCAATGCTAAATCTTTCATCTAATTTCTAAATCGCTGCATTTGTAAATTTCAAAAGCCAATATAAAGGACTAGTAGTGGTAAAAAAAAGAACTTGTTGGTTTAACCAAAACATTTTTTGTATTATTCTCCTTTAAGGGGGCGTGGCAGGGGGTATGTCCTATGCCTACATACCTTTTGCTAATAGGTGTCCCTTGTTCCCATTTCAAAAAGTTGGGAGGCATGGCTATGGGTCCTTGGTGGTTGGTAGTCCCTCTTCCCTCTTAGTCCAGCAGTGCTGTGAGCCCAGGCTGTGTAATGACATATCCTCAGGGGGCGTGTCCGTGACAGCCTGGGCCTACAGAAAGTGAGTGAGATGACACTGGCTGTCATTCTACCTGGGAGATGAGCTGTACCGGAACTCAGAGAGGAATTGATGCACCGAGGAGATGAATATAACGAGAGCTACTTTTTTTTAAACATATTTTTAAGGAAACTGGATTTCTGCTTTAAATTTTTTAACTTGACTATAATACGGTATAATTTTAATTTTATACATATTTGGTGTAGAGTTTGGTGTTCTGTATAGATTCTTACTTTCCCTGGGAGTGGTGGTTGTCTTGTTTCCTTGTTTGTAGTGATGTGTGGATGTGACCAGGAGCACACACCCCTCTCACAAGCCTTTTCTATCTATATACACTGACATGTAAATAATACTCCGTGACTGGCATACACATTCCATTTCCTGTCCTGCATTAACCTCTTGATTCCTGATTAGGTCAGCACAGATCTGTTTTCAGGAGGGAAAATATCACAGGCAGAGAACGTTATTTTTTTCCCATTTTACCACTGCTCTATAATAAACATGAACAGTAAACAACAAGCATATAGTATATAAATTACAGTGATCCATTCAGCAGTTATATATTAATAATAAAAAAAATAAAATAAAATTAAAAGTGGTAATAAACTCAAAAGCAAATATTTATTACATTACAGCTTATGAATTCTTATATGTGGTGACTGCATTCCTTTTTTTTTTGTTTAGGCTTTCTTTTGCCTAAGGGTAAAACAAATGTTAATGCCTAAGCACAATTTTGCAACTTTGACATATGTTAGTAAAAACTGTACATATCATCACACTTCCAGGTGGATTATACTGAATTTTTTTCAGGACAAATTAGGCTTTCATTTGGGGGAAAATGGTAATGGATATTTCCTGATTTATTTATTTTTTATTATCAAAGGAAAACTGGCCCAAAATACAAAAATGTAGCTGTGCGTTTCTTGCTTTTACCATAATTTTCCACCAAACACCACAAATAAATTATCCTGCTCCTGACAATTGCAACGATACCACATATGTGTATGTTATTGTTTGTACCTATAGTACAGCCCAGAAACAATAAAGAGCATTTTTCTTTTTTTTTTTCATTTTATATCTTTATTTCAGAAAAACCCCTTCCATAGGAACATACATAACCAAAATACTACATTCCACATTACAGGCCAATAGTCCCACATCGTAACAAATATGCCCTGTACACATGGTTGGACATTCCGACGACAAAATCCGTCTGATTTTTTCAGGCGGATTTTGGCCCAAACTTGTCTTGCATACACACGGTTGCACAAAGTTGTCGGAAAATCCGATCGTTCAGAACGAGGTGACGTACAACACGTACGACCGGAGTTTAAAGAGGCCAGTAGCCAATAGCTTTTGTCTCGTAATTTATTCTGAGCATGCGTTGCACTTTGTCCGTCGGAATTGTCTCCACAGGATCAGAATTTAAACGATCGGACTTTGTGTGTCGGAAATTCCGATGGAAAAAGTCAGATGGAGCCCACACACGATTGGATTTTCCGACAACACGATCTGATCGCACATTTTCTGTCGGAAAGTCCGACCGTGTGTACAGGGCATTAGAGCTTAACTATCCCGTGTCAAAATCAATAATATCATTATCCTAATCTATTAATCAAGATAGCTTCCCCGCCTTGCTCATGGTCCCCCAGAACCTACCCCCAGGTTCACCTTCCTAGAGCAGAGATTTTCAAACTACGGCCCTCCAGATGTTGCAGAACTACACGTCCCATGAGGCATTGTAGAACTCTGACATTCACAGACATGACTAGGAATGATGGGAATTGTAGTTCCTGAACAACTGAAGGGCCATAGTTTGGAGACCCCTGTCCTAGAGTATCCATCACCTAAGGCAGTGATGGCGAACCTTGGCACCCCAGATGTTTTGGAACTACATTTCCCATGATGCTAATGCACTCTGCAGTGTAATTGAGCATCATGGGAAATGTAGTTCCAAAACATCTGAGGTCCCAAGGTTCGCCATCACTGACCTAAGGTGTCAAACCTTCTCCTACCTCACCTTTTTTTTTTTTTCCCCTTCCCAAAAAAAAAAAAAAAAAACATCTAAATTCTCCTCCTCTCCCACTTCCACCTCATTTTGCTTTTTTTATCCTCTCTAAAACACAATGACACTAACTGACACTGATACTAATTTAAAAAAAAAATCCTGTAAAAAAAAGAAAAAAAAAACCCTATAAAAAATACTGACCTTGACCTTTGACCCTGACCTTGACCTTTGACCCTGACCTTGACTTAAACACTAATCCTGGCACTAACCTAGACTAACCTTGATCTAGGATTTTTTTTTTTTTATTATTATTTTTTTTTACACACACTTTTTTTTCTCTGCAAGGAGAGAGTGAGATACGAAGTATCTATTTTCTTCATTCACAGAGAGAGAACAAGGGGGCGGGCTTCACAGTGATTGATCAGAGCCTATCACAGTGATCAGGTGACCCGGAATCAGGAGTTAGTATGGGGCCCCGGGGCTCCCGCTGAGACACAAAAGGAGATGCGCAAATATGCAGCCTCGTGGACAAAAAAGCCCAGTCCAGTGGAGCTGCATATTTGCGTAGGGTCAGTGTGAAGGGGTTAGTTTTTTGCCTGGTTGTTTTTCAACAGAATAAGCTATTCTGCAGGTGTAGCAGTTACAGGCCTGAGGCAAACCATTTACTGTTGTCAGAGGTGCTTAAAATGATTGGCTATCATTAGTTTATGTACACCTTTCATCACAGAAGGATGTTTGACCCCCCCCCAAAAAAAATAATGGAGCACTGGCCGCCACTGGTTTCCAGTAACTGATTATAATGTTTTAGCTGGAGTTCAGATTTAATTTATTAGTGTATTTAAATCTGCTAGTGCATCTAACACCCCCCCCCCCTCCCAGATTATCAATGTTGCTGGCCAAAGGTGTCCCTGTGCTTGTTAGTGTATCTAAATCTTCTAGTGCATGTAACACCCCCCCGCCCCCCAGAGTAACAATGCTGCTGTCCAATGGTGCCCCCCTGTGCTCCTTTATCCAGAGTGGGGGCGCTCTAAAACTTTACTGGCCAGATCACCAGGGGGAAACCGAGGGAAAACACCTAAGAAAAGAAAACAAATGCAGCCACCACGTCTAATGATTGGTAAGCTGCAATATATTACATTTTTGGTTTTGGGTTTAATACTGCTTTAAATGCAGCTAATGCAAGTACAAAAATCTGTCTTCATATCAGCTTCCTGTAATCTCCTTTAACCCTAGGTTCACATCTTTGCCTGATTGCAGGCCGCTTTTGCGTGGGCACAGCAGCCCATTCATTTCAATGGGCGGCGGCCCTGCCTGCGTTTCCACAAAAAAAGAAGGTGCAGGGAAATCGCCTGACCTTTTTTGACCATGCGATTTCCCTGTGTATATATATATATATATATATATATATATATATATACGGTATGCAAAAGTATGGGTATACAAAAGAATCACCCCCCTTTAAAATAATCTTGTTACTTCAGCCTGAAATGAAGATAGACACAGTTTTTGTTTTAGTCAGCTGTATTTACTAATGCAACTTTTAACATCCAAGAGAAAGATATATCACTAACATGTCAGAGACAATAAAAAAATATATAAAAAACAGAATCACAGAGTTGGAAAAAGGATCACCCCCCTTATGTCAGTATTTTGTTGGACCACATTTTGCTTTAATTCCAGCCTTTAGTCTGTTGGGATTGCTCAAGTTCAGTTAAATTTGATGGTGACCGTTTGTGGACTGCAGACTTCAAGTCATTCCACCAATTTTCAATCGGGTTTAGGTCTGGGCTCTGACTAGGCCATGCAAGGACAATCACCCTTTTCTCCTTCAACCACTGAGTGGTCATTGTTGCTGTGTGCTTTGGGTCATTGTCATGTTGGAAGGTAAACCTTCTTCCCATTGACAACTTTTCGGCAGAGGGCAGCAGATTTTCTTCAAGAATTTGATGGTATTTTGCCCCATCTACTTTTCCTTCTATCCTGACAAGTGCTCCAGTCCCTGTTGCAGAAAAACACTCCCCATAATGGGATATTACAACTCCCATAACAGGATATTACCACCTCCATGATTTACTGTAGGAATGGTGTTATTTGGATGGTGAGCTGTATTGGATTTCCGCCAGATATATTGTTTGGTGTTGAGGTCAACTCATTCAGTTTTAGTCTCACCTGACCACCTTAAACTTACCTCGACGATTCTGAGGCCACATGGAAAAAAGTGTTATAATCAAATGAGACTAAAATTGTATTATTTGGACTCAACACCAAATGATATGTCTGGCAGAAATCCAATAGAGCTCACCATCCAAATAACACAATTTCTACAGTAAAGCATGGAGGTGGAAATATCCTGTTATGGAGGTCGTAATATCCTTTTATGGGAGGTGGTAATATCCTGTTATGGAGGTGGTAATATCCTTTTATGGGAGGTGGTAATATCCTGTTATGGAGGTGGTAATATCCTTTTATGGGAGGTGGTAATATCCTTTTATGGAGGTGGTAATATCCTGTTATAGGGGGTGGTAATATCCTGTTATGGGGGGGGGGGGGGGTAATATCCTGGTATGGGGGTGGTAATATCCTGTTATGGGGGGGGGGGGGGGGGTAATATCCTGGTATGGGGGTGTTTCTCTGCAGCAGGGACTGGAGCACTTGTTTGGATCCTCGTCTGAACTCATCTGAGAAACCTCACCAAGAAGCTGTCACCTGTACTGGGACAATCAAAGGCAGCCGAGGCATTTTCTCTCTGAAGCCCCACCTATACATGTCCCTTGTGTACATGTGGCTGCAGGATGGGGAATGCCCCAGCTGCAGATGGTTGGCCCAGTACAGGTGACAGCTTCTTGGTAGGCCCACTCAGGTGGGCTCGGACTAAGATCTGAACACGAACGAGCTTCAGAGTTTACCCTGAGCCTCGCATGCGCAGCTCAGTAAACATAATCTCCAGGATTCTGCCAGGACAAAGTAACTCTACGTCTTACATCACCAAGATGGGCAAAGACTCCAAATCCAGAAGAAGACCAGATGAAGGTGTCATTGCCGAGGGGAGTGGCGGCCTTCACATTACTGGAGAAAGGCATTCACAAGGTCAGCATGCCATGATATCCAAATATGCTCAGCATAGTTGCACATTACAGCAAGCGCTCCTGGATGCCCCAACCTCACTAAGCAGTTTAGTTGTGCTTTATTGCTACTACTTCTGCCTTTATGGTGGCAATGTCATATCATGACCTGTTGTCACCTGACATACTATCTTTTCACGTCATTTGGACCAATGACTAGCTATTGACCTTGGAGCCACTTCAGACATGGTCACTCTTCTTGGCATTATGGCCTGTGTGGCTGACGCAGACAGCTTCCATCTGTGTTGTAACCTCTGGTGTAATACGGGGGGAGGAGGCATTTCATCAAATCGCTATTGTTCAATTCTCTTTATTAAAGCCGGAGAGTCAGGCTGAGCTAGCAGAAAATCACACTACACTGGACAGTGTTTCTCAACACCATTAACCTATCTACCCTGTTTTGCAAGCCGATATTTACCACATACCCCCTTGGCATGGGTCGCATTGGCTCAAGTGCCACTAACCCTAAACCATGCACTAAAGTTTCATATTTAACATGCGATTGTGAATTAAAGAGTGATTCTTAATATTATATAATAATTATATAATAATATAAATAATTTTTAGTTCTAAATTTTGAAAGTCCCCAAATTGTGTTCCTGCCATTGCCATATACATATACAATACACAGGTGTGTTGCACTCTTGTCACCATCAGGAAACCTGCCCTGAGAAATGCCACGCAGCCATTGCTGGAGTGCGTATAGACAGGAAGCGGCTGCAAAAAGGGCTCCAGGAGATCAGCAACATTGAGATCATGTGACAAAGGAAGAACAAACGGTGACAACAGTTATTGTAATAAAAAAGGACAATAGTTTATGACCCACTGTGCTTTAGCTTTAGGATGAGTATTTGGGGAGCATAGAATTTCCACCCGAATGCTGGCCCCTTACTGCCTTACTGGTTCCCCGAGGCAATCTCAGACTTCCAAGAAATGCTGGATCTTGTGTAATCATGGTGACAAAGTCACATGCAAAAGGAGAAACATGTAAATGACACAAATGTCATGAGGCCCAATCTCTGTTGTCTTTAGGGAAGTGGTACCTAACATGATGTTCCTCATGAGTTTTGGCTGAAGGGAGGAATAATCTGTGTGCTTTCATTAAGATCCCAGATGTTACCGGTAAGGTCGAATACCCCATCCCTGTCGCTATGAAAATATGGGGGATGTATGGTGCTTGTATACTTGAGCAATATCTACCGGCACCATATTGAGAAGGAGGTATATGCATATACTGAGGACCCATAGGAGGAACGCGCAGGACTTACCTAAACCACCCCCTGAGTGACCTGCTCCCTATTTCTCAATGCTGCTAACCTTACAACAGTAAGGTAATGATTTAACACCCCTACGGGTGTTGATCACACTGAGGATTCACCAGCCACTAAAAAGTCACCAAAAGATTCCTTTTCTGCTGTTACTATAGAACACCTCCACCGGATGTTCCTATAGAACATCACCACTCTGCACTTTGCACTTTGGACTATAAATTAGGGTCCATTTGTGTTTTGCACTTACACTTTATATGGACATTATCTACCTAACCAATTTATGTCACCCACTTATTGTATTACTTATGAGGCATCACTGATGAAGCAGCACTGACAGGCTCTGATAGGCAGCACTGATGGGCACTGATAGGCAGCACTGATGGACATTGATAGGCAGCACTGATGGGGCTGAACTGATAATCAAGGCACTGATGATCAGTGCAAACAATGTACTCACTGTGCCTTGTCAGAATTCCCAGTTATCGGCTCTCCTTTCCTCACATAGAGATAGCATGTGAGGAAAGGAATGACAACAATGTGACCAGCTGTGATTGGACACAGCTGATCCCATGGTAAAGGGCTCCTGTGATTGGCCCTTTACCGCAATCTGTGATCAGCTATGTCCAAAGGACACAGTGGTCACAGAGCACACCCAATGTATGTCCCGGGGGGGAGGTGCGCACGTGGCACGCACGTGGGAGCGCGTTCACGGACGTCCTCGAAGAACTAGAGAGCCGTGCTGTAGCTGTCTTTCGGCTATAGGGTGGGCAGGAACAGGTTAAATGAGAGCACCTGTAGTATATGCCCCAGACCCGCTCGGGTCTAAACTGCAGGCCAACTCTCAGCAAAACTCTACAGTGTCCATTACACCTTCACAGCCACATGCTAGAATGGCTTTTCTCAGGTATGTAACCATTGACACCATTCTTCCCACTGACCATTAATGTAAAAAGCATTTTCCCAATTATCACCAATGTAAGGAATATTCTTCCCACTGATCATCAATCTAAAGAACATCCTTTCCATTGGTCACCAATGTAAGTCGAATTCGACCCACTGGTCAGTGGTCACCAATGTCAATCAAATTCTTCCCATTGGTCACCAATCTAAGTTGAATTTTTCCCACTGGTCACCTATATAAGGAGCATTCTTTCCACTGAGAACCAATGTAAGAAGCATTCTTCCCACTGATCACCAATGTAAGGAGCATTCTTCCCACTGATCACCAATGTAAGGAGCATTCTTCCCACTGATCACCAATGTAAGGAGCATTCTTCCCACTGATCACCAATGTAAGGAGCATTCTTCCCACTGATCACCAATGTAAGGGACATTTTTCCCACTGACCATCAATGTAAAGAGCATTCTTCCCACTGACCACCAATGTAAAGAGCATTCTTCCCACTGACCACCAATGCAAGGGTCCTTCTTCCCATTGACCACCAATTAAGCCTCCACTATCTATAACTCAAAAATAAAGGCTGGGCTGGTGTCTAACCTAATACTAATCTAGGAGGCCTTCTCATTCTCCATGCTCTGGCCTTTTTCACCAAAAATATAATAAAATACAATCAGCCTTCTTGAACCCGAACCTCCTCATCCATTCCTTTGTGAGTTGGTGTGTAAAGCAGCCTGCACCCTTATCTTATAACACATAGTGAATCTATTTGTCAGAACTGTACTGATCAGCAGTTTCCCCAAATAACCCTTCAGGGTGGAGCAGTCTGTAGATTTTGTGTCTCGGGATATGTCACATGCAGGGGTACATAGCTTTTTAGTGACTTTTTGTCATGTAACACAAGGAGGAAAATAAATAAGAAGTGCACACCTACCTACAACATACTGTAAATATGTTGGAAATGTAGGACATGCTCATTTTTGACTGCCTCCCCTACAGGCCGTCACATACAGGTGTCATTGGATGGATCAAGGGGTATGAATTAAGTGTGATACAAATGCTGCTCTGTAACCACAAGTCCCAGAAGTGCCGTGCCAGCCAGGCCAGCTGAGATTAGTAGTTCACTAACACTCAGATGACCATTATCCATATCTGCTCCAAAAGGAAGCTCAACTGCTGTGACTTACTGGGACTTGTAGTTCCTCAATGTCCAATATACCTTAAAGGGTTAGTTCACCTTTACCAAAAAACACCTATGCAGATAAAATGTGTCTGTAGATAGAAACTGTGCAGACCTGACTGAAGTTGAATAATGCTCTTGCTATAGGTGTAGGCCAATTAAGTACCTCCTGAAGCCTAAGTGGAATAATTCTAGGACGTTGCTTAGAGAGGCCCAGCTCTTATTGTTCACTTCACAGGAGAGACATCTTTTTCTGATTCAAACCCCCTCACATGCTCTTTTTCTCCCCTGAAGCAGTAGCTCTGAGCTCAGCATTTAAGAGCTCACTCCTGTGGGGGTGAGCAGTAAAGACTAGGCCTTTCTTAGCAATGTCCTGGGCAGGGGCAGATCCGGGGGGGGCAACAGGGTAATGTAAATGGCCCCCTCCGAGAATGTGGGTGAGTGAGTGAGCGGGCGGCTCCGCGGGTGAGAGAGTTGGCGGGCGGCTCTGCGGGTGAGAGAGCAGGCGGCTCCGCGGGCAGTTTGGTTGGTGAGCGGGTGGGTGAGAGAGCAGGCGAGCAGCTGGGGCTCGGTGTGTGAGCGGGCTGCTGGCCAATCAGGGAGCCGGCGGGTGGGGGAGCAGAGAGATGACATCATCTCTCACCGCCCGGCATCCCTGCAGTTCCACCCTCACTGTGCAGGCAGCCGCAGGCAGCAGAGAGAT
The DNA here is from genome assembly GCA_028564925.1 of Lithobates sylvaticus. Taxonomy (NCBI): domain Eukaryota; kingdom Metazoa; phylum Chordata; class Amphibia; order Anura; family Ranidae; genus Lithobates; species Lithobates sylvaticus. The sequence continues at coordinate 172,783,033 of CM053035.1, forward strand.
TACATCATCTCTCTGCTGCCTGACTCTGGGACACAGCAAGAGACCACCTTAGCAGGAAAGTGACACAGCAAGTGACAATTGTAGCAGGCAAGTGACTATCCACAACGTGTGGCAGGTGACGTGGCAAATGACAATCCGCAACGTGTGGCAGGTGACGTGGCAAGTGACAATCCGCAACGTGTGGCAGGTGACGTGGCAAATGACAATCTGCATGTGGTGACAGGTGACGTGGCAAGTAACAATCCGCATTTGGTGGCAGGCGACGTGGCAAGTGACAATCCGCATCTGGTGGCAGACAAGTGACAATCCACATCTGGTGGCAGGCAACGTGGCAAGTGACACGGTCAGGGCTCCCACTGATTCTGCATCATGGTGAGTTGAACTATTTCATTTTTTATAACAATGTAATAATAGACATAATGCGCTTCAATCATCACGACACCATAACAACCATGGTGCCGTAATGATTGAAGCGCCAACACCAGCCATTTCCCCGATAAATTTCCCCCCAAAAAAGTATTTTCTGGCAGTGCCCCTCCCGAGACTAGACTCT